>JAPWTK010000122.1:0-600000 GCA_029963805.1 Aromia moschata | reverse complement strand
CGTTAGATTCGTAATCAGCGACCCCAAAAACCTTGGAATATATTATTCACTTGCCATTTACTATCTCACAAGATGAGAAAAACTAAAACCACGTTTTTTCACCTTTGGATCGTTTCAGGGCCAGTTCCTGGTCGACGCCCATTATGAATTAAAAATTAATCGAAAGTACAAAAAAAAAAAAAAAAAAAATTGAAAAAAAAGCCATACTTTTCGAAATTTCGATTTTAAACTTTCAATCCTCAAAATAAGGGTGAAACCTACCCCCAATAATTTTGAAAATATTTTTATCGTATTCTACGCAAAAAAAAACACATCGAAAACCATTGCAACTTTCTTTTTCATTTTTTTCATTTTTTTTATTGAGAAAGATTGAAATTTTAGTCGAAACGAAAATTTTTATTTTCTCATCCCCACCATCTCTCTCCTTGTGGCTCAAAAAAATTAAAATTTTAGGGAATTTGGTTTTTTAGCAAGTACTATCGATTGTGATATGTTTCAAACAGACATTTTTTTTTGACCTCACTTGGTTGGCGTGAAATGCCCCATATGTATTAAATAAGTATAAAGAAGTGTATTAAAGTTGTTTAAAATTACCGAGATAGTTTCCGTTAGGAAAAAAAAGTTAATATAATTTAGAGAAAATTTGAATCGCCATAGATTTTTTTTTTTAATATTTACATTTGTTTATATTATTTGTTATTTAATTCTGTTCAAAAGAAATGGAATTAAATTAAAAGATATATATGTAAAGATGTGAAAAACCGCGATATGCTCCCAAAAAATTGTCAATTTGAAGTCGCTGATCTTTAATTTTCTGAATCTTACGTACGTTACGAAAGGTTTTTTGAATTCTCTACAACTTTCCTATTGGATGTGATGTGATGTGATTGCTTCAATAGCTTTTCTTCTATAAGCAAAAAACTGAAAAAACTCCATTTTTTCACTGATTTATTAAAAAAAAAAGTGCAACTATTTCCTAGTCCAATTCATGTACGTTTTCATCTAAGGACTGAACTTAAAAGTATCCCTTAGTCGGATTTCAGGTATCAATCGTGTCATGTCAAAAAGCTCTATTGACTGGCCTACCTAGATTAGCATTTTGTCCCACTGTGCGTCATGATAAAGATTAAAGGGAACCTACTATCCAAAACAAATGACAGTTTTCCCCGACTCTATCATCTGTCATTTTTTAAACAAAAACATGAATATTTGATGACTTTTATGAGAGCTTCGAAGCTTCTTTTTACAAATCACGACATTTAAACATGACGACACTGTACGTAAGTAAACGACTTTGTTTTCTAGAATTTCACCGACAAACGTACGTTCTAGCTAATAAACTATCATTAATTAATAATTTCGCCTTATTGCACGTTCAAAGCAACCTGTTAGTAATCCGCCTTAATGGCGTAATTTGCATGTTTGAGGGAAAACAATGTGGCCGGTCGCCTTGGTAACCGGTAAACAATAGTCCGAGGTTTATTGAACAAACAAATTTGATGACCTGCACGAAAGCTGAGCGATGTGATTTTATGTTAACTGCTTTCTTCGTCTTGAAAAAATATTGCGAAAATGGCGTAATATTTTACAAAGCCAAATAGATTAAGAAACATGTGATTTAATAGATTTTCTGAAGAAATTTAGAGGGAGCTTCAGGTCTTTTCGTTACTGGATTTATACATTAGAAAATCTTATAAAAAATAAAATTGTCGAGAAAAAAATTATACCTGTAAAACGTAATGTATTGGGTGTATTAAAAACAACAATAAAGAATGAGGGTCCCTAAGGCTGATTTTCAAAATTCAAAAAGCAGTATTTGCTCTTGAATTAAAGAAACTGTTGATCAAATGCTTTTAATCATTCGCACGACATAAAAATAAGAGTTTCAGAGAATAGAAAGACCATAACATCTTAATTAACCAATTGATGATTGATTGAGTGAGTTGACATAAATAATGGAATTAAAAAAAAAGGTAAAAAAAACATTTCCACCATTATCCTCAATGCATTTTATTAATATTTCTCAAAATGCCTTGGCAGCATTGCTGAAAATAATAACACAGGTCTACAAAAAAAATTCTGCTCCAGAAACTAAACCTATCAAATCCGAAGTGTTTTTTTTTGTGCTTTTTCAACTAAAAAAACTTTAAACTCAGAAAACTTTCTACCGCGTAGATTCTCAGTAAATCCCGGTTTTTTGTTGTCAAAATATGTTTTTATGCGAAATATTTTTTTTTTTTGAAATATTAATCATTTCGTAACCAGACAAGTCATTTCCGAAGTATTTTTAAGCGATGAATATGATTCCGTTGTTAAAATTTGTGCTAGGCCCTTCCATTTCCTATAAAATGAGAATTTAAGGTGAAAAATATCCCAAAAAATGGAAGCATTTGTGTTTTCAAGGACGTATGACCAGACATGTCATTTCCGAAGTATTTTTACGTGCTGAATACGATTTCGTTGTCAAAATTTGAGCTAGACCCTTCCATTTCCCATTAAATGAGAATTTAGGATGAAAAACAGCCCATCAAAAATGGAAGAACTTGTGTTTTTCAAGAACGTATGACCTGACATGTCTTTCCGAAGTATCTTTACGACCATTTCTCCTCTGTAAAATTCCCTTTAAATTTATATTACTTCGGAAATATTTGCGGTATAATAAGGATTCCGACTTTCTTATCTATGTTGTACTTTCTGATCAAGGCCCGAAGTAGCTGGTTCCAGGAAACCTGCAATACTCAACCCCCATGCAGTACAAACTTCAAATAGCGTCCGTCTTCTATAAGACGTTCCGGCAGCTAACGATCCGGAAAAATTTTAATTTTCTAAAATTCCAAGTAAATGTTTCTATGGGGTGTTCGAGGATGAGGAATGCGATGATGATAGTAATTTTTGCGTTACCCTTCAAAAAACCACCCCTTCTGATTAAAAACTACCCCTTTTTATCATTTTTATCGGACTCTGCCGTAAGTATCTACAATATTACTTTGTAATAAGTTTTTGAGAGTAGAAAATTCTCCAAAAATCAGAAGAGATGAATTTTCTTTACACAATGTATAAATACTCAGGGGAGAGTATTGCTCCTATTTTCTCTCACTGGGTAAGAAAATTATTTTATCAAATTTTAAACGACGTTCACTATAGAATATTTATTGGCCATTCAAGGAACAGTCAATAATTTAATTGAACTAAAAAAAAATATTCCTGAAATAGATAATTTACAAGAATAGGTTGGAAAAAACATAGTAGACTGTCACTAGCCAATCCGAAGCGTAAACACATTTTCCCTCCGTCGATTCAAAATCGGATTGGTTTTTATGGTGATTTTGGAATCATTTTGCCGTTCAGTGTGTGACTGATTGATGGTCTCTCCTTCAGTATTACCCGAAGCCAACGACGAGGACGTAGAGAAACTTTTGTGGCTTAATTTTTTCTTCATTTTTTACTATTTTTTTTAGAGTTTCTAGTATTTTGTTTTTTTTTTTTTTTCAGTATTTTCAGTTGATTTTAAACGAGTAATTTATTACGTGTTGTAAAAATATTTTCAAATATCGTCTAACTCAGAAACACCCCTGGAAATAGCAACAAGAATCGGTTTTCATTTGTTTACTATCAGAAACGTCCACGAGATATTCCCTCAGGGGTATCTGCCACCGTTCATAGTGCAAAGACAAATGAAATATAAAATGAAATTATATTTTTACTCAAAACTCAATCTTACATTGATATCAGAATCGGGGGTATTTTTTTAGGGGGTGTCAACCCCAAAGCCTTTTTTTTCGTGATCAACGACCTCCACAAAGCAAAGACTAGTAAGTTTTGTTACAATTTAAGAATGATTGTATAGCCTATGGAGAGCGTCTTATATAAGATTTTCTGGCGCTCCAAAGGTTAACCAGGATAATTTTAACACTACATTAATTGTAGTAGAACCATTTCAAACTTTCAAAATAATTTTTATGTCATGATCATGAAATCTAGCACAAACTTTGACAACGGGACTGTATTCAGCACGTAAAAATACTTCGAAAATGACTTGTCTGATCATACGTTCTTGAAAAACACGATTTTTTGACTGTTTTTCACTCTAAATTCTCATTTTATAGGAAATGGAAGGATCTAGAAATTTTAACAAAGGGATCGTATTCAACGCTTAAAAATACTTCGGAAATAACATGTCTGATTAAGAAATTATAAATATTTAAAAAAAATATATTTCGCATAAAAACGTATTTTGACAACAAAAAACCGGGATTTACTGAGAATCTAAGCGGTAGAAAGTTTTCTGAGTTAAAAATTCGGTTTCAGCACAAAAAAAAATATTTCCGATTTGATAGGTTTAGTTCCTGAAGCCGATTTTTTGTTTGTAGACCTGTGTAATTGCCCTCGTAATCTTACTACGAGCTTCTCTAATTATGTTTCTCAAAACTGCAGCATTGTAGTAGACAAAGACGTATTTCTATTCTATCTTAAATTTATAGACTTATTTAATTGTAAAATCATGATAGACAGCCGTTATTTATTTTACAATTAATTGTGACAGTCACTTGTCAAAAGTTGGACAGATGTAACAAAACTTTTTATAAAGAATTATTTCTTTTTGCTACAAAGCCAAATGAAATCTTTCCCATCTATTAAGCGAATCTGAGCATACGCTGTGTGTTATTCTAAAATACATACCTATAACGTATTTATCTTTAATTATACATGGTGTTATGAGGGTGGATGTTATTCCTGAAAGAGATGATATTGAAAGCCAAAAAGGAACATAACTTACCTCTTTACAAAATGTTTTTAGTTTTTGAGAATTTGCTTTTTTCCAGAATTTTCTAAAATTCGGGTTAATAATAGAAACAACTTTTTTATTACTATGTTTGTAATGTAGATTAGTGCCTGTTTCCAAAACTACTAGTTACTAAGAATAATTTTTCTTATTCAATCCTAGGAAAAATCTAGATTTTTTTTTGAAACATTTGCCTCCATAATTATATGTTTTATAGTAAATGATTGCTAAACTTTGTCTTTTTTCATTAAAAAATGTGCTTTATTTTTTGAATCATTAGTTACTTCATTTTTAGTATGTTTAGGATTGGAAACGCATTTTTACAGCAGGAATAGTAATTGTACCTTAAAAAAAATTATTGACTAAAATGAGGCAATTCTCAAAAACTCGAAGATTTTGTATATAAATAAGTTATTTACAAATTGTTTCTATTGACCTATTATATCATATCTTTCAAGAATGACATTCACCATCCACCTTCATAACACTGTATATTTAGACCTCTAGAGTAAACAATAAAATTAATGGATCTAACATAGGCCAAGTTTATGGTTTATATTTAGGTACAAGTTAATTTTGAAATTTTTACCATTACATAGCATTGTTCTAATAATTGTGTCTGACGGTATTAATCAAAGACTGGCAGTTTTTCACCTAATTTATGCAAAGAAAATAAGTAAGCAGTAATAAATAACCTTTCACTTTCGCTAAAAATGAAAACGGCGGTAAAAATTTATGGTCGTCTAGCGTGAGTAATGGCGCACATTTTGCCTGTTTAATACTTTGTTTAAACGTTTCGGCCAACCGTGTAGAAAAAGTATATAATATGAAATCGCGAGCGATTTTCACATATTTCAACGAAAGCACGTAATTGTGTTTATTTTTTTCACGGACGACGAACAATAGACGCCAGTGGCGGAACGATGGATAAAACGGACACCTGGGATCGATGTTTATAGTTCATACAAAATATCAGAGCACGTCACAAACACGTACTTGTTTGAGCCAGTGCCATGTTATAAAATTATTCAATATTCAGAAATAATTTTAACTAACATATGGATGGATTTTTTGTGTGTGTACAAAAAAAAATATACATTTCAAAAGTCAAAATCGAAATTTAGATAGACCTTTGCTACTATTTGTAATGTCAATATAAATGTCCAAAGGAACTAATATCTACATTAATACCTACTAGTAACTACTACCTACACGTACTACTACCTAACTAATACCTACAAGTTTCGGAAACAGAACAATATCGATATTCGAAGATGATGATTTTGAAGAAGAAATGAAAACTTCAGTTCAGCTCAGTTCAGAACAGTCTACGTAAGATTCAGAAAATTAATTGCCCCACTGTGCGACGTTGAAAAGACCGACGAAATTCGGTCGTTATAACCGGAGGTCGCTATATCCAAACACCATGTACTTACTCAAAAATGGTCTTTATTCATAATAGAAAAAAAGTACACTTTTACAATAAGCTGAAACAATGATTATATATTTTAATATGTAGGTAGGTACTTACAAATTGATTCTCCAAACAACTTAGCACTGAGCTGATTTTAATAAAATTTTAACTAAAAAAATCTGTTATTTTAGTTTGTTTTTGTATTGTTTTGTTTTCTAAAAAGTTTCGATAACTTTCTCCAAATGTAGCAAAGCAAAATCTCTTTTAGATTTTGATTAAATGCGAAAAAAATGTTGAACCGTTTGAATGGCTGAAAATGCATCGTTTATTGAAGGTGGTTGAAAATCGATTATTTCGTCCATTTCTACGTTAAGTTTTGACTCCATATTTGAATCTGAGCCAGCTAAAATTTCATCTTCAGCTCCATATCATCAGCTCCTCCAAAAGTGTTACGATTTATTTTTATATTGCTGTGCAAACTTGAATCGTTTATTTGTTTTGTATTTACAGTTGAAATTGATGATTTCCTTCTCGTTCATGGTAATTAGCCCTTTTTCCAGCACTGTTTCGACACTGAGGTTTTTTTTGTGGCGAGAAATTCCTTTTCTCTTCTTTCTGGCGAGATGTCGTGTCTATCGCGATATACATATATGATATTGTATGATGACTTTTTGGACTTATGTAAGCTATTTTCCATATTTGACTACTGCCGTTTTCTGTATTTCTAACATATTTTGAAACTTATTACATGTATAGTAGATATACCTATACCTAATAGAAATGTACAATATATCCAAATAAACTTTACTTTTCACTAAACTGTTTTTTTTAGATGCTGTGTTGTTGCAAGTTAATTACTACTTTTATTGCAGATGTCGGGATAGGAAAAACAATCTCAAACCACAAGCTTTGCCCCTCCATGTTTGGCAGTCTTTATCCAGCATTCTTTGGTTTTCTTATACTGGATAATAATACGACTAGTCTTATACATGTAAGACGACCAGAGAATGCTGCATATAAGAACGCACTAGCTTCATTTTTCCATAGTTTTTAAGGCAATAGTATTAATGAAAATGGAGGGGGATGGTCAATTCTCAATCAATCATGCGGTATATAACTAAAAAATGTGTCAATGACGTATATTCTTAGAGAACTTTCCCAATAACAGTTTCTCACTAAGCGTTTTTATTTCTTATTAAAAATAAGCTATTTTCAACATTTCTGTGGAAATAGTAACCAATAAATCAAAATAATAAATAACGTGCCTAACCCACTGATCTGTATACTAATGGAGATAGTATATACATATATGCACTAATAGTACTCTAACAAAATACAGTGCACTAACTCTATTAATTGGTTTGTGTTCCAGCACATTTAGCTGCTTCCGTTTTGTAGCTGGATACAGGATATTGTGTTTACTGAACGATGAAATAGGTGGGAAACCTATTGCCCATTTTGGCAATATGTACTTTTTTTAACGCTTTTTATGTTCAATAACATCAAACGGATTTAAGCCACCCCCTTAGAGTTTGAATATGAAAGGAGATTTATTCAATTTTAATTTAACTTATTGCCAACATTTAATAATAAAATATTTTTGCGTGCATTTATAAAATTTCCATAGTTTTGAAAATATTTTTTGTAAATATTTTGTAATAACCAATAAAATAAAATGTTAAAAAAAAACAAACGAAATTATAAATAAATAAACTCATATACACATTCGCCGTTAAACTTAACTATCGCAAGCATGTTACATAGATATTAAAATATGGATAGACATTTCACGGGTAGTTTTTCCCGGCCTTTCGAAATGGCTATCAAACTAATTATTCTTATATCATTATTATTAAAAAGTACGTATTAGTACAACTATAAACTAAATTTTATTAAATTAACGTCAAGTATTTAAACAGTAAATACGTCATTTAAAAAAAACGTCTCGAATCTGGGTATGAATGAGAGAGATGGAAATGCAGTTATGTCGAAGCGAAACTTTGTTGCTGTCAAACGTTTGGAGTGGCCATCATAATTGTAAAATAAATAATGGAATTCATTTTTAATGAAGAACAGAGGCATGTTCCACTTGAAATTTATCAATAGCTTCAGTAGAAATTGGATATATTCAATGAAGCTGATATGAGGACTTCACTAGTTTTTCCAGACGTAGTTATTCATTTAGACCATTTTAGTCGGTCAGTAAAACATTCCCTAAATTGGCACCGGCAAAGTGGAAGCGTCAATCGGAAACAAGAGATGACACACCCACAGTAAAAACAGAAGAATGTGTCAACGAATTTTGAAAAATGATTTGGCGCTCTATTCACATCGTCTGTAATTCCCACATGACATTCTCAGAGCGAACAAACCTCTAAGACTACAGTTCTGCCAATGGTTTATTAACCATTTTAACAATAACGATACTGTCGTCAGAAGTTTTTTTTTACTGATTATGCTTAGTTCCATCTTTCGGGCTACGTTAATTCTCAGAATATGAGACTTTGGAGTGCAAACAACACTCACTTCTATATTGAAACTTCACTACATCCACAAAAAATGGAGTATGGACAGCTGTAGGCAGAAGCAGAATTGTTGGATCTAATTTTTCAACGAAACACTGGATGCAGAGAGGTGCTGTTTGGATATCTTATCAATATCAGCAAGACCGTATAGTTTGAACACGCAGATCATTTCTCCCCTAGATCTTGCGATTTGACCCCGTGATTTCTTTCTTTAGCCTTATCTAAAAAACCCAATTTTTGAAACTCCCGTTGGTGATATGGAATTGATCAGCAACGCATTGTCAATTAAATTGAAGAAATTAATGGAACACAGTGGATACTGCAGCATGTTATTGACTCAGTTAAATTAAGAGCTCATGTGTGTATAAATATGGGCGGTCATCATTTTCTTTAATAGCACTTATTTTTTCGAAAATAAGTTTCTTTTCCATGAAGTTTTTTGTTTGTATTTTTTTTATACCCCGTAAAACTGTCCATCACATCATGTGACTACCTTGACAATTCAGTAAGGTTATTAACTTAAGATTAAGAATAGAAATACGCCTTTTTTTTGTTCGGTCAACTTTGATGACGGTTTTTTTTAAAGGCTTCTTAGTATTTTTTAGAATCTGCATTACTATTCCGTTTGTAAAGGCGCATATACCTTAGGAGTGCGTCCTATCGAAAAAAAGTTATATGAATAATATACAGGGTGTCCCCGGATTGTGTTACCTATAGGTGAAATGAACAAAAAATTTAATTTTTCGACAAAAAGTAATTCTTCATAAAAAGATTTGCTTGTCTTGAAACGTCCAGTAAGTTTGTTGTTTCTTCAACTTCACATACAGGGTTTTCAAAAAAAAATAATAATGAAGAGTAAAGTACCTTAAACATTAACGCTATGTAATAAAAAGTTATTAAGAAAAATTGTTTGCAATTAAATGTAATACTTAAATATGAAAGCATGGTCTACTACTTAATATTAAGTATTTTGAAGAGATTCCGCAATTTTTATCATCGTTATACGTTTGAAGTAGAGCCATTTTCCTTTAAAAAAATTATGTTTACTAAAGGCGCAGACATAATAAGAAATCATAAACCCCAAAAATATTATTTAAACATTTATTTTGAAGAAATTATGATTTAATAAACAAATTCAACAATTATTTTGAAAAAAACAGCAAAATTATTATTCACGCACCATAACTATTCTACATGCAGGCCTCCAAGTTCAACACACCTCCCCAATCTCGTTCTAAAAGATGTATATGTTGAGTGGATCATTTCTTGATTTACTTGGGCCACTGCTTGAATGATCCGAGTCTTGAGTAAATCAATAATGTGTTCTATCGGCTGTCTATAACTATTTCCTTCAAAAATCCCCAAAGGAAAAGTCAAGTGGCGACAAGTCAGGGGACCTTGCTGGCCAACAAATAGGTCCATATCTTCCGCCACACTTTTCTCCAAATTGTTAAATAATATTTTTGGGGTTTATGATTTCTTATTAATGCCTGCGCCTTTAATAAACATATTTTTTTTAAAGGAAAATGACTATACTTTAAACGTATAACAATGAGAAAAATTGCGGAATCTCTTCAAAATACTTAATATTGACTAGTAGGCCATGCTTTCATATTTGAGTTTTAAATTTAATTGCAAACAATTTTTCTTAATAACTTTTTTACATAGTTAATATTTAAGGTCCTTTACTCTTCATTATTATTTAATGTTTACTATTTTTGAACACCCTGTATGTTAAATTGAACAAACAACAAACTTTCTGGACGTTTCAAGACAAGCAAAACTTTTTAGGAAGAAATACTTTTTGTCGAAAAATTAAAGTTTTTGTCCATTTCACCTATAGGTACCTCAATCCGGGGTCACCCAGTATACTGTTATTTTGACCCAAACTTTACGCTTTCGAGATATCGATCGTGTATACTCTGTATATACAAAATCAGTTACAGGTTTATTAAAAAAAATACATGGCGTGTACCATTTAGGAAACATGTTTGGAAGTAGAAGGCTGAGGATATTTAATAATATCCTCAAAACTTAACAGTTCTAAAAGTAACAAATTCAAGACACGCGGGATCAATTCCACGGCATACTTTGAGGGCGTTATCTTACGATATCTAGCGTCAACTTAAATTCCACCCCCCACTGTAAGTTCAATACAACCATGTACCTTGCAAATTTCTATGTCTGGTTTCTCGACGATCATCCATATCCCAAAATTCCATAATTCCGTATCACTGGCACATCTTAAAAACAACTCAAGTAAAGCGCCTCTCACTCACTTAACCGCAAGAGACCACCGACCGATCCGAAGAACCGCAAAAACCGCCGATGGACCCTTCGCGCGACCCCGAGCAAACTCTTAGCATCTCCGGACACTTTTCGACCCCTCGGCGGCGCTGAACTAATAGCAAGACAAACACCCGAACCGTTTAGCACGAAGGCGTACGCGCTACGTCAGCGAACGTGTCAATTTAATTAGTAGCGGACGATACGACGGCTATTATCGAGAGGTATCAGAAAAACATCTCGTCCAGCGGATATCTTGGACTGTCCCCCGTTGGCGAAACCTTTCTGGCGGGGTGCCGGAGGCGAGCTGTTGGCCTACCTCCCCCGCTGGTCGGTTGCCTGGCTACGGTTGATATATTGAAACCACGAAGAATGGGGTAAAATTAGAATATTTTCACTGAACTTGGGCGATGGTGAGCCGGGTCCTTTTATGACGCATTTTCGGCTATCGATACTTTTTCTTGTAACGCGGCGCTACACATTATAGTCCAAGATAAGGGTTAGGTATAAGAACAATTAGCCACTTCGGTGGGATACTAATCTCTCTTATACGATATCTCTCTCAAATAAAGATTGTAATGTAGGATTAGTGACCTGTTTCCTTCTAAGTGTAGTTAACTAGTGGGATGAGGTCAAATGTTTCAAAAAAAAACCTAATTTTCACTTAGTCGACGTTTCGCAAAATTTATTTGCATCCTCAGGACTCTAAAATATGACAAACACGCAATGTAGATAATAAAACAAACGTAATACCGAACACAGATTAAAATAAGGAATCAGGATTAGATTTTCATATTTCATATTTACAATTGAATTAGCTTTTTGTTGTCGTTTGTAAAAATATGTAAATATGAATGAAACATTGATAAATAATAAGGTACCTACAACGTACTGTCATACAGTTTACATACTTACATGACAAATACCTAATAAAAAAAAACATATGTTATATACATACGCTTTTAATGTAAGTTTTATTAATGCTTCCCTGTACAAAAGTATTTTAGCAAGTTTTACAATTTTTAGTCTTTAAAAAAAAAGATTAGTTAGATATTTTTATTTATTTCTTATATATATATATATATGTGTAGTTTTTAAGCTAATTAGAATTGTACGGGTAGATAGCCGATGCACGTCTGTGTGACAGTACGTTGTACCTTATTATTTATAGAGATTCTCAATGTTTCATTCATATTAATTTTTACAAACGACAACAAAAAGCTAATTCAATTGTAAATATGAAATATGAAAATCTAATCCTGATTCATTATTTTAATCTGTGTTTGGTATTATGTTTGTTTTATTATGTACATTGCGTGTTTGTCATATTTTAGAGTCCTGAGGATGCAAATAAATTTTGCGAAACGTCGACTAATTGAAAATTAGTTTTTTTTTTTGGAAACATTTGACCTCATCCCACTAGTTAACTACAGTCTTTAATAAAGACCTTTATTATTATTATTATCCCTCCGCGTGGTTCCTGTCTTCATAAGGAAATAAAATGTTTTATGCCGGGAATTAAAGGTCTTGTTTATGTTTAACCAAAGATCAAAACTTGCCTTATTTATTCCCGCCGTAAGTATTCGTAATGAACGAAGTAGGTACTTTGTTAATTATTTGTTTTTTTTTCTGTCGAACCATTAATCGGACAAAAAAAGTTATGAGGAATGAACTTTTTTATCACCTACCCGCGTCCTTTTTTGTAGTGATTTTTAGGGGGAATAGGGCGGAAAATATGAAAATTTTAGCATTCCAAACACGCATTTGCATTTCTTTTTACATAGGAACCCAAAAAAAAATACCTAAATTATTTGGTGATTTTTGAAAGGCTGTTTTTGATTGAAAAATGGTCGGAGATTAAAACAAAAACTTTCATAGAAAATAGGTAATGTTTTTATTCTTTTAATGTTTTTGAGAAGTGTATGTACAGTGTAAATAAAACACACGGATGTCTATGGCAAAATAACACCACCAACACTAGATAATAAAAATTATTTTGTATCGTTCATAGATGTCTTTTACACATTACATTACACAGTGGTTTATCCGATAACACATATGTAAATCAAATGCATCTACAGTTTTTAAAGACTTTGTGGGCAAAAGTGAAACTCAATCAGTAAATTTGCCTTGGCCGCCGCTGTAGACAAAACCTGAAATTGTGAACGCTTCAAGAATGTACAATTTGTTTTTGTTTCTTACTATTACTATTCCTATATTTGGAGTATGGTCGTACTACGTCGTACTACATTCGTTGTGCACTATTGGCGGGAAAAGGATATTCTAGTTGTACAGTAGAGACTGGCCAAATGACATGTGCTTTCGTTAAAACTGTACATTTATGTGCCTATCTTATTCTGTTACTTACATCTAAGTTTGTGATTAAAGAGGCTGTAATTAAGGAAATATGTGTTAACTACTTTGTACTACGAGCCCCAACAACTATATATTGGGACAAAATAAAATATTTACATATATAATTCACGTATTTGAGTTTATTTTTTTTTTTTTGAATTATTATAAGTAAATAAGCAATGGTTTAAATGTCAAATAATCACAAAACATACTTATTATTTATTAATAACATACCCTATAACATGTATAAAAGTGACCAAAATGTGTGAAACTAAATATTGGAACAGCATAAAGTAACTGCCAACAATGAAACAAATTAAGGCAAATAGGCTGTGACAACAATGCACAACGTAACATCAGGTTAATCTGGTGTTACTTTCTTTTCATATTGATTGAGTTCTTGTGTTTATTGAATAAAATGGTGCATGGTATCTCTACAAGTTCAAAAATTAATGAGTTAGTGCTTCAACATTATTGCTGCAATAAAACAATACGCGAAGTGGCGGATGAACTTAATATTCCTAAAACTACAGCGTGGAATATAATTAAGCATTATGGAGAAACCGGAAATCTCCTAGATAAAAAAAGTAAAAGTGGCGGTCGTCCAAAATTAGTTTCTGTTGGGAAAGAGAATTTTATTAAAAATTTGCAAAAAAGACCGAAGAAATACTTTAAGGCACAGCCGAATGGAATCACGAAACTGGATTAAATTTGTCAAGAGAATGTTGTCGCAGGGGATTCATAAATGGACTAAAGTTTTATAAGGTTTAATTACAGGTAACGATTAAAAAAAAATTCTAAAACAAAAAAAAGCCAGGCTCACATGGGCAAAATGTAAACTGTCTTGGTCAATAGAATATTGGTCTAATTGTAAGAGTAATATTTAGCGACGAATCGAAATTCGACGTACAGTTACTTACAAAAGTATTCGTACCCTGAATTGATGTGTAAATAAAAATAATAATAATAATAAAATTTATTTATCCAAGAGACCATTTCGGTATAGGATTAGTTACAGAGAATAAACATAATTTTAACTGATGCCTAAAATGTTATAATAATAATTACTAATTAATAAATAATAATAATAAAAACAACAAATAATTAACAAACTCAGTATAAATACAATTTTAAAACAGCTGTTAAAATTATGATATCTGAAAATTAAGACATAATAATCATAACACAAGCTTAATCTATACATTGTTATAAATTAGCATATATCTAAGTATTCATCTATCAATAAAAGGATACTCTATTAAAATTGTTTCATTTTGATTTTAAATTGCCTTATATTTTCAATACATTTTATATACTGGGTATTTTGTTGTATAACTTTATTCCCATATATTTTGACATTCCTCATATTTTGAGGTGTTATGTAATGGAATAATTAACTGTTGACTTTCTCTAGTATCAAATATGGTTGAAGTTGTTTAGCAAAAACTTGGAAATTATTTTTCATGTACATACAATTTCTAATATATATATTTATTAATGTTGGAACACTGAGTTCTTTAAATAAGTTTCTACAGGTAATTCTTAGGTGCGCCCAAATATAGCAATTGCTTTTTCTGAAGTTTAAATATTCTTTGTATATACAGGAAGAACCCCAAAATATGATTCCCTAAATCTATATAAAATGAGCATGATATATCAATATAGTTGTTTTATTTGCTAATCTTGATAGTCTGTACAAATCTTGATAGTCTGTGTAAAGAAATTAACAGCATTTTTATAGCTGTAAGGAAAATTTCATGTAATAAATATAGTTACCTACATAAAAAAATATTTAATTTTAAGAATGGCAATACCTACGTAGCAAAAGTATTCGTACTGCGCATAACTTCAGTGTCCCAGGTATAACGGTGAGACCCCAATTGTTAAGACTTCAGTCACAGTTTTCAGTTATACATTCAGACGAGTGTAAACAACTGTATGTTGTGTGAATCTGTTAAAATATTTCTAATTATAATGGGACGTAAATCAGAAACAACAGCACAGGAGAGACAAATGGCAGGACAGTGGCTTTTGGAAGGAAAATCATATAAAGAAATAGGTGATTTGTTAAAAAGAAGCAAAAGTACTATACAGTATATTATAACAAGATATAACGAAAATCAAATAGTTTCCAATATGCCTTGAAAGTCCATATTACATTGAAAGTACATACAGGGCCGTCCAAGACTATTAACTTCTCGAGAAGAGAAGGCAATAGTGAGTGAAATAAAAAATGCCCTTCTACAAGTGCCCCAAAATTGGCGGCATTAGTAAATAATCGTTTTAAAAAGCAAGTAAGTGCAGATATCTGTCGCCGGGTTTTAAAAAGGCACGATCTGCATGGTAGAGTATCTAGGTAAAAAGCCCTTTATTAGTAAAGTAAATCGTCTAAAACGATTAAAATTTGCCTTTAAAATTTTCAATCAATCGATCAAAATTTAAATTTAAAAAAGTATTTTTGCAAGGATCACACCTTTTGGGAACGAGTTTTATTTACTGATGAGAGTAAGTTCAACATTTTTCAGTCGGACGGCAGACGTTTAGTGTGGCGTAAGGTAAACTCTGAGTTTGAACCGAAAAATTTGTGTCCAACTTTTAAGCATGGTGGCGGTTCAATGATGGTGTGGGGAAGTGTGAGTGCGAGTGGCACGGGGAATTTAGTTTTTATTGATGGCATTATGACTAAATTTACGTACTTAAACCTATTAAAAACCAATTTGCCATTAAGTGTCGCAAAATTGAATCTAGGAAATAATTATTTTCCAACAAGACAACGATCCAAAACACACTGCTTACATAGTGAGGCAATGTATTGTATACAACACTCCCCATCAGTTAATTACACCCCCTC
Organism: Aromia moschata; assembly: GCA_029963805.1. Taxonomy (NCBI): domain Eukaryota; kingdom Metazoa; phylum Arthropoda; class Insecta; order Coleoptera; family Cerambycidae; genus Aromia; species Aromia moschata. Next base: position 583,786 of record JAPWTK010000122.1, on the reverse strand, counting down.
AAAGTCCTAATTGAAATGCAATTGAGCATTTATGGTCGGAAATGAAATGACAGTTATATATTCCGAGATATTCCACAAGGATTGCTTAAAACGTACGGTAAAATTTCCTAAAGGAGTGATGATTTGTGGATGCATGGTAGCTAAAATCAGGATTAGGATGCTTTGAATTTATTGATGGTGACCATGAATGCTGCGAAATATCAACAAATATCACAAAGTTTACTACCAAGTAGTCCCATTATTTTAAATGTTGTTGTAGCATAAAACATTACAAGAAAATACAAGTATTCTTTTCATTCTACAGTCCTGACCTTAGTCATTTAACAGTGTGGCAAGAACTCGACATTAAGACAACCCACAATGACATTACCCGAACTTAAACCAATTAGAGCAAATTTCAATGGGTTCTCCTGTAAAATCTGAATTGTAATAGTTGTTATAAAACTAAGCGCAGTGTTACTCCGTGTTGAAAAAAAAAATCGCGCTTTCCCAATATTTAGTTGCCAGTCAAAATGACCATATTTCTTGTTAATTAGGGATGATAGGGTAAGTACTTTGTTTTTTTTTTATGTTGCCGATTGGTCCCACTTATTGTTACTTATTATACCACTAATTATGTGGTATAAAATAAATTATAAAAAAAAACAAATACTATGCATGAATTAACAAAAGTATTTTATTTTGTCTCAATATATAGTTGTTAGGGCTCGTATAACTTATACTAAATGACTTTTATGTACCAAGTGTGTACATATCACTGTTGACTCGACATCCACATATCCGAACTCCATATTTCCGAACTCACGATATTTCCGAACTTTTTTTCCCGATATTTACGAACTTATAGTTCCACACAATCGAACTTGTCGCTGTCGAATGTCGAATATCGCTGTCGAATGAGCCAGAAAAACCCTTTGCGCATGCGCCAGGTTCGGTTATCCCGAGGTGAAGAAAGTTCGGAAATGTGGAATTTTGCGGAACGAAAAAGTTCGGAAATGTGGATGTCGAGTGTACTTGGAATGTAGCAGGGACTAAATTTAGGAGTAGGTACTATTTGAAAAAAATAATTGGATGTGACTTTTTTAAGGGTCATAAGGCGCAACACGGATATTGAACTGTAATTTTGTTTCGTATCTTTTCAAGTAACAAAGTAACAATTCACAGTCAAAATTCAACTAACAGTTAGTATACATTGTATTAACAACAATGCAATAATCAAATATATAAATACGCAATAATAAAAAAACCAATAGAACCTCCTGATAAAAAACCTCCTGGAATTCTGGCAGTGTTTTATTTTTTAACTTAATTTTTTTATCACGTCTGATTGTTTGGAAAATGACAAAACTGTTTTTATCAATTTGCTTGTAAATACTTGCATTAAGCCATTCGATATTTTTGAATGAGGCTTCGATCTTGAATTCCATATTGTTATATGTATTTCAAACTACGAACCAGCCGTACTTTTCGGGTGAATAGCGTTTATTTATTGATTCTTTAAAAGCATCAATAAGAAGGCAGAATAATTTTACGTACTGGAAAACAGAAGCCGTCAACTGTTGTTCATTCTGCGATTATAATGAAACAATCATTGCAAATTTACTATTTATGACTTATTCTTATTCATCAGGAACACATTTATTGGTTTGTGGATCTTACAGTAATCGGTTTATTACTGAGTTTGCAAGAATTTTACCTCTCTTTACATTAAACTTGGCTTAATGAAAAACACTTTTTGAAAAGTTGATTGCTGTATTGCGAACGATGTTCCCAGTTCCCAACATCGCTATTTTTCATTGCTGTTGGACACCCGTGGTATCGCAAACATATACACTATTCAGGTATAATATAATCGCAAACCTTCTCAAAAGATCGCAAAGAGGATTGCGCAAATTATTCACAAACGACCGAATGACTTCCAACATTACAAAAATGGGGTGCCGGCTGGGAATATGTACGAATATGTAAGAGTTAAAACTGAAATAAGGAACACCAATCAGGTGAGGCTTGCCTCGAAATTCACCCTTTATTCCCTCCGAGTTGACTTCCCCAATAATTATCAGAGTCGTTACAAAGTGACGCCAAATATGGGCAAAATATATACTGAGATTTGAGTTTTTATAAGAAATTTAGGAAGTCAGCTGTGTTTTTTCTTCGCTTGGTCTTTGGTCGGCCTACCATTTTTAAGGGGCCCCAAGTTATCGACGATATCAGATCACCCTTAATTCGCAAGCGTCACGCTAGCATCTTATCTGCGGCATCTGCCAATGGGGCGCCGGATCGATTTTGGCCGCGTTCCCATTGGCCGGAAGATGGTCACCCTCGACCCCAATGAGACCCGAATATTCAGCGTACACCGACGTAATATAGTAACCTTACCCCTCCAAGGCTTTTATTTTATAAGGGTGGTCGGCCAACACGCTCAAGTATGACGATCTTGGGCAGTATTTAGAAGGGTAATTTACTAATTACTTAATGCTACATGACAAAGACTGTTTTGTTAACACAAGAGATTTTTGTCGCATTTTTTGTTTCTTTCAAAAATGAAAGAACTGAACTTACCCAACTGAAATCGTAATGTCATAATTGCGAACAAGGTGAACACAACATCAACTAGAAGTTTCAGATACAAAAACAAATAGCGTTTGTAATCTCTATATACAGTGTGTTTTGCATAAGAACCGACACAGAGCAGAGGCATGTAGGGGAACCTAAAATATGGTGATTTAACGCAACTTACCTTTATAATAAGTTGCACCCCTGAGAAGTTATAGACCTTCAAAGTGGGGTTTCAAATTTCGAAAAAAAAATCAATATCTCAGTTATACTTGAACTTATAAAAACCAAATTTGGTAGTATGCATATCTACCAGAAATACATGATGTTAAATTTTTAATTCCACATTTTTAAAGTCGTCAAAGACAATTTCATATGTAATTTTTTTTGAGTCACAAAGTGTGCAATACGGATTTTTCCACATTAGTTAATACGGAATAAATATCTCCTCGCTAGATATGATTAATAAGTATGATCATTGAATAAATATTCAAAATACCTATAATTTCAGCTAGGAATTTTAAAAATGGAAGAAAATGGTACCAGGTATATAAGAATAAAGAGAGCGACCTAGTAAAAAACACTAAGAAATTACTACTTTTACGTACATTTTCTCGCCATTTTTACTACCTATGTCTACATTTTTATTATGATTTTTATCGATTTTCGATAAATCGATAGGCCACTTTTTTTTAAATTAGAAACATGCCAACAGAATAATCGTTAACTTGCTATATTTTCACTATGATTACGAATAAATGTTAAATCGTTCTCGAGTTATTGTATACAGAAAAAGGTTAACTGACATACAGACAGGCAGATATAATTTTCAGAACATAATACACAATATTTAGGAAGTATTTTAAATTTTATCCTCACCGGTACAATATTTTCACTCTATGTGGATGTGAAAGTAGTTAGTTGGTTATTAAAAAGAATATTTTTGTTAAACAAGACAACAGTACAAGATTACTTCTCACACTACAAGGGGGGTATAATTAATTATTAGACTTAACGATGGCGCTACTCCCTTTCCCTAACAGGGAAGTATGTATATACATATTAAGGAGAAGTACAAATAATGGTGGTGGTTTGTGAAATTGGAAATATCTTATATTTTCATAAGCATACATGGGACCCACATGATATTTTAGATAGTGACTAACTAGATCTAAATAAAAGGCTATGTCATAATAACAAAAAAAAAACTTCAAAAGACCCTTGCAAGAGTAAATAAAAAAGTCTGCCTCAGCAGAAAATACAGGAAACGGCTTATAAAATATTTATGAAATCTTAATTTTTACAATAACTAACAATTTTCGAGATATAGAAAAAGTCACACGAATAAAAATACTTTGGATTTACTTGGTGATTAAGAAGAAACAAATATTTCGCAAATATTTTGTAATCCGTTTCAAACATTTTCTGGTGAAGCAGATATTTTTCATTATAAGTTTAATTTGAAGTTTTTTTACTATTATAGTCTTCTATTTAGGTTTAGCAATCTCTTCAATTTAGGTTTCCTTACGAAAATATGAGAATTTCCAATTCCACCAACTGCCATTGCTACCCGTTACGGTTCTGTTAGGATCTCCCATTTCATGACTAGATATGACCATGAAATAAGGAAAATTATACTGTAAGTTATGAAACTTTTCCGGTAAATTAACAACACCACTCAAAATAAAAAATTTCGAAACATAAAGATCGACTACCCACGATTTTCCTCCTTAGAAAAAGCAAGAGCAATTTGTAAGTTTACTACAATAATATGATAATTCCGCTCGTTAGGCCTCACCCTCGGCTTTACCCTCTCCCCTACCGAAACCTCATAAAAATCCGAATGTTTCCATAAATCTCCGGCTCACGATATGCAAATAGTGAAACCGTAATTCAGAGATCGCGTGCGACCAAATCTGGATATACTCGATGACAATTCAGTTTGATCGATATTAGACGGGGGCAAGAATATGGAAGATTTCCACCTTGATTTCCTCGCTGGGTTTCCGCGACCGCCACTCATCCCCCCACCCCCCGATCGGCCCCGTTAAAATTAGAACGAACGAGCGTTTTCTCCCCCGAAAATAGGGGTGCCTATTGCGTTTAATCAATTAACATGGAAATCAAAAAAGATCGTTACCTAATGTTCAATTTTAATTTAGCTAAAACTAAACGGATAGTGTGTAATACGGAGACAAACTAGAAATTATAGTTTCAATTATTGCGCCAAAGATACTAAAAGTGGGGTTTTACTTTACACAAAACAGAACCGCATATTTTTAATTATACAGTAATTTATTAATTAATATTTCTTAATTATATACCTGTAGTATTTAACAATTTTCCGTTTTTCATACACACATTAGGAAACCTTTATACAAAGTCCGCGAATAAGTCTGCGTGCTTTATTACATTTTTTTTGTCAAAAAATATTAATCTTCAATATTATCTGCAGCAATTTTTATTAAAAAGATCCAAACACACTGTTCTATCAAATTGATAACCCCGCCACTATGTTACTTAAAATTTTGGATCACCGCAAAGTACCATTATTTCTTAAAATATTTAACAGTTTTATTTCTTTCATGCGTAAGAATTATTTGTGTGCATGTTAAGATGTTGAATACGAATTTTCATGCAATGTAGATTTAGTTTTTTTATTGGTTTTTATTTTTCATTCGTTTAGTTCTGCAATTTAGTTTTTTTTTTTGCAAGGAAAATCTATGATAATCTTACTATTTTTTATTTTTCCAATTTTTACTGAGAAATATTTAACTGCCATTTGGTGAAAGGTCTAAAAACACTACCCACTGTGTCGAACCTTCTATGAAAAGGTAAAAAGGTCTTTGAATATGTGTTAACTTGACATAAATTGTTTTAGAATCATATTTAGATGGATGTTCTGTTTTATTTTAAGATCCAAAACATTTTAAATTTTTTCAGTTCAAACCTGTAAAATTTGTTCTTGTAATGAACCCAATATGGATGGAATATTCTACAGGAAAATTTTAAACATGTAAAAAAAAATAGTCCAATAGAAACTCATTTCTGGCATAATTAAAATTTTGAAAATTCTAGTATACCTTTTAATTTACAAGTAACATATTAGATTCTCATTCGGGACCTATTGGATGCTTTTTAATTAAATACAAACATTTTTTAATCGGCTTAAAAATGTTAAACTTATGAATATTTATAAATGAATGGTGATACGATAATGGTAGTATTTCTATTAACATGAGTTTTGAGTTTTGAATGCATCAGTTAGACTAGTCTCAAGGTGTTTCCAGTGGCGCACAGTGGTCAATTTTGCGATTCTAGGAGGACAAAATTCCAAACTCATGTTCTCAGAATTAAATTGTTTCCTTAATAATGTATAATAGACCCATTAAGGTATTTAATGCTGTAAAATTTATTATTATATTATAAATTTTTATGACCCTTAACAAGGGTTGAAATATGTATAAAACCAGGTACTTGCTTGAGAATATTTTAGTAGTCTATTTGACCCTAATGTGTGCAGTTGAATCTCCGTTGTTTTTGTGTGAAGTGAATTTGTTCTCGATGGAAAATGTAGTGGAAGGTATGTCCTTTATTTTGGTATAAAACAACTTGTTTTTTTTTTTAAATCAGAAAATTTTCAGTTATAGTTGGTTCTGTAAAAATTTTACATTTTCTGCAATATTAGTTTCTCGCGAGCTACAATTTTATATCCGCTTTCTTCCGCGTTGATCTTTTTTTCCATAGATTGCCTGTAACTTACTCTACTACATTACAAATAAATTGCCTGCGTCTAATTATTTTATCCTTAATTTTAGAAACGTATGTCATACCTCGCAGAAGCCTGTTCGAGATATGGGTTAGCGAACCGGAAAAGGGCAAAAGATATATGAAGATGTATTCGTATATATTTAATTACTTCAATCCTTACCCTGATGCTAACTTAGAAGATGTTCTTATGAAAAAATTCGTCATTTAGCCATAAATTGTCTCAAAGATGGGCAGAATGTTATAGAAATAAGAAGTTTTTAAATAAACACAAAACATGGTTGGAAGACCTGGTTGGTTTTACCTGAATTACAACCATATATACCAGATGTTCAGAGCCAACCTGCAGCTTCCAGTTCAAGTGGTCCAGGGAGGCCAAAAAAATTATTTGAACAATCAAGTGAAAAGACCAAAAGACACAAAATACAGCCATTGCTAGAGACAAGCACTAGTAAAGAATTGATTTATGCGGCTCAAGCAAGTTTACAGTCTGAGGGTAACCGTGATGCAGCAACATTGCTAAAATAAATGGTATCTACTTCTCCGAAATGTGCTACACGTATCAAGAAGTCTTTTCACTCCCCCGAAACTACAGGGCGAAAGCTAAATAATGAAGAAGCACTTATTTAGACGGGAAAATGACCAAAAGATGGTATATTGCTGTGCAACAACGCCTAAGAAGTATTGGCTCCAAGGTATGTCCATCATATCCTTTCCTGATTGAAGCCAAGGCAAAGTGCTATCCGGAAAATGTCGTAGTTACAGAAACAGCTGCTGAAGTGGATTTACAATCTTTAATAGAACATACCACGAGACGGATTTGTGAAATGCAACGGGTCGTGTTAGAGCAGAATAAAGCTGAACTAAACGATGCTGAAATAATTTTTAAATGGGGTTCCGATGGGAGTTCTGATAGTGATTAGATAATTTTATTTAATATTCCAATTATTTTTATTAAACATTTCTACCTATAGAGCTATTTGTCTCATTTTATGGAACTTTGTACTTTTTATTATGTACCTATTTTTTATTTATTTATTTATATGTGCTATATATGACACAGTAATTACCTTAAACTTTCAAAATAAATGATATTTTATCAAATAAACGTTTTTTTGTTTAAATAATTTTGTCCTAGAACCGCAAAATTGACCACTGTATGGCGGCCGGTGGAATTTGACATGCTCGAATGCTCATGCTCCTTACGAATTTTCGTAAGGAGGCATGGGACCCACACCATAATTTAGGGGGTTGTTACTAGACCTAAGTAGAAGGCTATAATGGCAAAAAATCTTCAGAGAAAATTTGCGAATTTTTTTTTTCTAAGAATAGCTGCCTCTGGGCAGGTCTTGGAAACGGCTTGCAAAATATTTGTTTTCATAATCACCGAGTACATACTATTTTTTTTTATACTTGATTTTCTTGACATTTTGAGATCTATAAAAGATGGTAATTTGAATTTTTATTTCATCCCAACATTTCGTCTGTGAGATTTTACAATAGTTGTATCTCTAAGCAAAATAAGAACTTTGCAAAAATCACAAGTATAACAAAAATTGTATTTACTCGGTGATTATGGAAAAAAAAAATATTTCGCAAATATTTTGCAAGTCATTTCCAAGATCTGTTCGGAGGCAGCCAGTTTTGGAAAAAAAATTCGCAAATTTCCCCTGAAGATTTTTTGCCATTATAGCCATTTACTTAGGTATAGTAACCACCCCCTAAAATATGGTGTGGGTCCCATACCTCCTTACGGAAATACGAGCATGTCAAAATCCACCGGCCGCCACTGGGTATTTCATAAAATTCTCTCAAAAATAAAGCACATTTAAATTCTACAGCAATTTATTTCTCCAGTAAGCATCTTTTTTTCAGTATAGATGCTGGTTTACATAGAAAATAATAATAAAAAAAAATGACTGTTAAGAAATTTATTCAGACATAGAAAAGTAATTAAGCAAATCACCACCCGACAATATAAAAAAATAAATTACCAGTACAATGTTCAGTAATTTCACGAAAATCACATTTCCCTTATTACCGAAATCGCTAAACGAAAAATCACTTTCAATTCAAAAATCAATTCACAACTTGATTTCAATAGCGCTACACACAAGCTCAAAAGTTTTCTTTTATTATAATCGAATTTCAGCTCAGAAAAATTATACAATCTCAGTCAGAGAAGAAATAATAGAAACCATTTTGTGTCAGTGACCAATATGTTTTTAAAAAATTCAATAATGAAGGTAAAAAAACACACCAACTTCTAAATTAACACTTAATTCTCAGTTTAATTTCAACTTTAACTTCAATTTAAACTAACTGCATCCCACCAACATAATTTTTCTGAGCCAATCTTCCCATTTTACTAACGCTAACACATACTACATTAACTATCATTTTTCTAAAGCTCTAAGCTGAATGTGGCTGATCGTCCGATCTACCGGACTCCTTTTCCGGCATAGCCAGATCCGCCAGGGGCAACCTGGGAGATTTCGTCCTTCTCTGACTCAACAGGGCCGGTGTCCAACTGAAACCGCTAGCCGAAGCAGGCTGCATGCAGTTGTCGACATTGTCGCTCAAAGGAGGAGGAGACGAGGGCTGCAGAAGTTGTACGGAGTACTTTGAAGGCTGTCCAGAATTGTACTTCCTTTTGTCCTTGGATGGGGACTCCTTCTTCCGATTCTGATCGTGCTCTGGGTAGCAATTTATAGAACGAAGGAAAGACTCTAAGGGACCCATGACCGATTCCTTGGTGTTGTGAGATATCGGGACCGTTTCTGTCCACATGCCGCTCTGATTACTGGAAGTGGTGGGCATCTCGGCGTTCTTAAACCTCTGCCTTAATCTCTTCTTGTTCTCATGAGACGTACAAGGTTCGTCGCTCTTTATAGAAAGGGCGGAACCTATCAGAGCCAGGTCCAGGTTTGAGGGGTTCATATCCAGGAGAGCAGTCGTACTAGACGATGTGGGGGTGTTTGCTGCCGTTAAACCCTGAGTACTGTTTCCAAAAAACTGCAACAGCTTTAGCTTTTCCTCGAAAGAGTTTATGAGACCTGTCGGAGAGAGTGCAGTCGCGCCAGCTGTGCTACTAGCGGCCGAATTGGGATCTCTAGCCATCATCCTCTGCGCCATGGAGAATTCCGCGTATTCCACGTCATTCTCTCCGGACATAGTTTCAATGTCCACGTCGTTTTCGTCGTTGGAATTATCGCCTGCGCCGACCAAGGTAGTGTCATGCTGCTCCAGGTCTTCATTTAGGTGCTCGGGCTCGCTTAGGTCACTCTCGCTGCTGCTACTGCTGCACAACATGAGCGAAGACACCGCAGAGCTCAACAGATTAGGGGAGCTGAGGGACACCCCCGAGGCCCAAAAGTTGATGGGTCTCTTGGCGAGGGGGATTCTCATTTAACTTCTTAATCGTGCCAGTCAGAAAGCCGCCGGAATTCTTCCTGCCCTTTGACGAACAGGCGCATTCGTCACTCTTTGTCGAGGAAACGCCTGGAGCGGTTAGATTTTTTGCGAAGTTGGCGAGATCGTTGGCTAATGAATTTTCTGGGGCACAGGCTTGAGCGATAGAGGTATCAGGATTCTCGGTTTCACCCTCAGGATTGGGTACGGTGTATGCCGTCTTGCCCACCGCCATGTTGGTTACGTCGGGCTGCTTCTTGGGGACCAGAGTGGCCGCCACTGCATTCCTGGATATCTCGGCAGCCAAGCGTTCTTTAGACTCGTTTATCTGCGAGATGTACTGATGCTGCACGGTCTGCAGCTGGTTTATGTACCACTGCTGGTCGCGGCACCTCTGGTAGAAGGTGGGCGCCCTTACCTGGAACCTGAGCACCAGAGTATCCAGAGCGACGTTTAGATAGCCCTCACTGGCCAGGAGATCCAACCGGAAGAATCTGTTGTAACCCCAACACTCCCCTACCTCGAAATCTGACGCGAATTCGCGCACGATATTCTTCGACGAGTCCCTGCTAGCTTGGTGCACCATTTCCACGCGGTACTCGTACTTGGAAGTCTCAGGATAACCGGCACTGAGCTCCAGAAAGACAGACAAGTAGTTACCCCTGACAACTCCATTACCGTCCGGGTACACCTTCAGTCTCCAGCAAAGTCCATTGCAATGCAGAGGAGTGGAGTACACGGGATCTGCTTTACGTTGCAGTTGCGAGAAACAGTGCATCACGAAGGTGCTGCAGTCGTATGCCGGCACGATTTCGCTGTGGAAGTCTGCCGGCACCGGAGCCGTTCAAGCTAGTCATCGGTTTCTTCCTGATACCGTGGATCATTCGGGACAACTCGCTGCTCTTGGAGATCAGTTCGGACCTGCTACAAGTATGCAACTGGTGCTCGATTTCATGTAGCAAGTGTTCCAACTGCTCGGTTTCTTGGGTGAGGGAGTCCTTCTGCCCCATCAAGGTTAACAACTTAGTCTTGAGCTGAGAGTCGAGTCTGGCTATCATCAGCTCTACAGCATTACGAATTTCACGTACACGATCATCCTTAGCCGACCGGACAGACTCCACATTCCTCTCCACCTCCTGGACAATACTGATGAGCTCCATGAGTCTCCTACGCAGTTGGGCCACCTCATCTTTGATCTGCGTGACGTGCTGTTCGTACACTTCGTCCAGCGGTTTGAAGGTGTGTCCGGAATGAGTGCCGCCCCACAGAGCACACTGGTGGCAGATACAGCATCGGCAGGTCCAGCAATAGACGGACAATTTCTCCAAGTGAGTTGAGCACCTGTCCCTGTCATTTTCATCGTGGCGGCTGCTGCTGAGACTGACTGCTTGCAGCGTATCTAGCTGTTGCGTAACCTCCTCGACCCACCTGCAGTTCACTAGCTCGTGTAGGTGAAGCGACGCCCTGCAGTGGGGACACTGCGACCTCTGCTCGGTGAGCCACCTCCGTATGCATACATAACAGCAGAGTTTCGAGCAGTGGGGGCACAAGTGCGCGTCCCTGAGCTTCTCCATGCAGATGAAGCATCGGAAGACTTCGGCCAGTGTCTCGACGCTGTGATCGTCATGTTTGTTACCTGGTTTGTTTCTTGTAGCCATTTCGATGGGTTAGTGGTTCATTATGGATATTGCACCTAAAACAAAGGACCGAATTGCTCCCAATAACCTACCACAATTTTCAATTTGCTAATTTTGTCCTTTGCTGTTAACTTGACCCTACATAACCTTAAATTTGACATTCGAAAAGATATTAAAAAATAATCACTACAAACTAAGCTAGTATGCAAAATCACTAACAATGAAGACAATCAGAAAATAAATAATTAATGAAACATTAAACCATCACATAGAATATGTTTAATTGTATGCTATCACATTTTATATAAGCATAATATTTATTCTCTATGCTCATTAAATGAAAAATAAGTCTACTTACTTAACTTGTCACTTTTTTGTTTAATTCTGATTCACAAGAGAGGTCCGACACATGTGATCTAATCGTAGTACCGTAAAAAATACAATGATTCAAATTTTTAAGTTCCAGTTAGGTACCTAGTCCCAAAGATAATTTATTCGCGTTTCCATAGAAGGAAAGCTGAAAAACTACTCTATTTTTTTTTGTCGTACTTCTTTATGCATGGTACATAGTTTCTTGTTTGACCCCTGTTGACCTAACATCAACCGAATTTCAAATTACCGATTACTTTATTATACGTTTCCGTATACCTTTTAAGTATGTAATAATTGTAATATATCCATAAATTAAGGCAAAATACAACCGTACAAACTTGTTTTCAATACCTAGACAGGAAAACTCAATGCCATCATTTCAAATGTCAACAAAACGATACTATGTATAAAAAAAACCGGTACCACTAAAACGATTACGTCGAATTTAATCCTCAAAAAACCGTTTTGTGTTCTCGTACAGCAGGGTCAAGTTATTCAATACAAAGAAGACAAAAACATCAAATTGCAAGAACCTAACCTCAACGATCACTTTTGAGTTATTATTCCTTCTCCACTGCGAAACGTAGGACACTTCAGGAAAAACAAGATAATCTTTGTTTTAAATGCTTCACCATCATCACTTTGAGCAAAAAAATGAAACAAGTAAATCACAAAAACAAGAAACAAGTGGTACTAATTCAATCTCACTTACACCGTAACAAAACTTGAAAGGAACGTCACATCGTTGTCATCGTGTCGCACAGAGGAAGAAGAAGGATGAAACGGTATTCACAGTACGGGCGATTAATGCGAAAATGATGACGCCTTTGACGAGCAGAAATTGTAATAATTGATCTAATACTAAATTTAATTACAAATCAAATATTAATTTAACATTAGTTAAAAGTAAATATTAAGTTAACATTAGTTGATTAAATTAATTTTCGTTTAATTTATCAATACTGAAAATAAGATGCACTGTTTTATATTGTAAATTTATTTTTAAAAGATTACACTGAAATTTTAGTAATATTAATAATAGTAATAATAATAAAGATCTTTATTAGAGAAACATATCATATACGAATATTATAACGTATTATTAATGCTTTACTTTTATAGTTACAAAAAAACGTGTAGCTTCTGTTATCTATGGGAAGTTATCTGATTATAAAATTGACGATACAGGTAAAACTAAAAAATAGTTTCATTAAAATACCGTTAATAATATTTTATTAAAATATTTAATTATCGGTAAAAATATACAACTAATGTGAAAAACCTCCCAAACATCCTGAAATTTCAATTTTGCTTAGTTTACCACTTTTGCGACCAGACTTTTATGTATTTTCGAATTGGAGGTTTATTTTTAGGCTACTTGAAAACTGAAACATATTCATGCAAAATGGTACAAAATTTTCCAATTTGGTACAAAACTCTTATAATGCAACAATACACAGGCTGGATACCACATAGGAAATTCCGTATGGTAAATACAGTTACTTTTTTTACAGTTATAAGTATACTGTTTAATGAACATTTACAATTATACAAATATACAGGGTGTCTCTAAAAAGGTCCATACAAAATCCCACCACAAATTCCTCGGTTCAAATTAAGTCTATTTAAGCCAACTTATACCATGTTTACCTATATACCATGTTGCTCCGCTTGGCCGCTACGAGGCGCCAAAGTTCAACTTCTGAGATGGTTTTTTCCTAATAACTTCAAGACTATTGGGGCGATTTAGTTGAAAATTTGTACAATAACATAGTTTTTAGTTACGAAAGCAATGATCCTCAAATCACCACCGAAATTAATCCATTGGCGTATTTATTTAAGATTCCGTGTTTTAGACCCTCCCAAGTTTCTACGCTAATGAAATTAAAGACTTGTTGACATGAAATTTCGATTAATGCACTAACTTGCTACAAAAAAGTTACTCTTGATAGAAGTCGATAACTCTCATGGTTTAGGAGAAATTCGCATTTCAAAAATAAATCACACATGGCTATCGCCCGACATTGTCTTCACAGAGATGTCAATTGAAGGGATCTTTTTCGTGTAAAATCAAATTTCATGGGGAGGGATTAATTAAAGATTTATCTTTGCAGCAATAATTGTTCAAAATGTTCACCATTCACACGCATACAAACATCTACACGACGTAGGAAATTGAAAATGACTCTTCGCATAATTTCTTCGTCATTCCTTAAATCATTAACTGCAACCTGAATGCGCTGCCAGAGTTCTTCTTCATGATTTACAGGTGTTTTGTAAACAATTGTCTTCAGATGTCCCCAAAAAAAGTAATCCAACGGATTCAAGTCTGGAGACCGTGGGGGCCAAGCTACTGGAGCATCTACTGGAGCATCATATTTCCTCTACCTATCCATTTGTTTGGATACTGCTGATTGAGGTAGTTTCGGACTCCAATTTGAAAATGTGGAGTGGAGAAAACCACATATCCCTCAGCAGTTGTAAAGGCAGATCCTCCAGGAGATCGGCAACCGTATTCTGAAGGTGTTGCAAATAAATGTCACCTGTTAACCGTTGTGGAAGAATAACAGGACCAACTATGAAATTGCCGATAATTCCAGCCCAGACATTGATCCTAAACTCATGTTGAAAATGTCTAACTTTTATAGCATGTGGATTTTCATCTGCATAAACGTGTTCATTATGGAAGTTAGTGATACCCCTCCTTGTAAAACACGCTTCGTCGGTGAACAAAATCATGTTGGCAAAGTTTTCATTCAACTGCCGTTGCGTATTCATTACCCGACAAAAAATCATACGCGATCCGGGATCCTGAATTAAAAGATCTTGAACTGGCGTCTTATGATATGGATGAAGTAACTGTTCCGTAAGTAAGCGTCCTGTGAACAACATCTTTGGAAATTTCCATTTCCGCACCTATTCGTCTTGTGCTCAGTTCTGGATCTGCTTCAACGCGAGCCAAAATTTCTTCCTCAACGTCAGCAGTCCTTGCAAAACGGTTCCTTCCATAATCAGCACTTCTAGCAGCAAATCTACCAGTCTCACGAAGACGTCTTACGACTGGCGTAAATGTCGTGTGGTTTGGCAAACGACGATTTGGAAACCGCTCCCAAGGCAATGCGCGTTTAAGTGTCAGGGTGTATCCCTGACACTTAAACGCGCATTGCCTTCACAAAACCCATAAACTAATATCATATCGGTATACTCTTCATTTTTTTTTTGGATGTTTATATATTCCTTCATATAAATAATTTGCGCTTGAACACATTACTGAATAGTTTTCATTATAAAGATAACCCAACCACCTCCGATTTTGAACCCTATCATTGACGCAACGCCCTGGTTCATTGGTGCGTGAAATACACCTTGATAGTTTACCGATACATGCATTAACTTCACCCCCAAGTAAGGGTGACCAGCAGGTGAACATGATACACCCCGCAGTAAATGCTTAAATAATTATTTCCGTCGTTTTGTTAAATCGATGATTTTTTTATTAATACATACATGTAGCAGAACGTTTGGGGGCACGATTGCTGTGCAACCAAATGTGAAAGGTCAGGTGGTCACAAGCTGGTTAGTAGGAAGCATAGTTACAAATTTTTAATTCAGGTGGGTGCCTGTGCATTATTTATATTATTCTGAAATGGGTTAATGACATTTTTTATTGACTTAGTGGAACTGAAAATATCTGTGCCAAATAGAACAATAAAGGTATGTCATTAGTCTTCAGCAAACTGTTTCCTTTGAATGGCATCACTAACGTAATTTTTGTGAATATGTGAATGACAGATAGACAGGCAAACATTCAAAAATCACTGGACTGACGACGAAATTATTTAATTCTCAAAATTATATAATTCTCATAATTTATTAGTCTCAAAAATAATTAATGCTTGAAAATCTCGGATTTGAATCTTTCACCACTAAAAATCTTTCGATATTTGTCAAGTATGAAAGAAAAAGAGAGGCATAAAAAATTACTTAAGCTACTATATAAATATGGTTTATAAAATTCCCAACATGTGTATAATAGGTAATTACAATTGTGCAATCATTACAACTGCGTGCGTAATTATTATGGATAAAAGAGTAGTCGAGTACATTTCTTAAACACAAAGTTTGATCCTCTTGCTTTGATTGCGAAACATTTTTGTAACTGAAAAATCTTCAGGAATGTTGAAGTACATTTTGTTGAAAATGCATCGAGATATGCATCGTAAATAGCAATTGGTAAGTATCCAGAAACATATTCTTAAAATGAAAAAAAAAACTATAACGATAACGAGGTGCGACTAGCAATGAGTAAAAAGACATGGTATCTTAAATAAAAAAAAAGAATAAAAAAAAATACTTTTCTTTTATATTACCGCATGTACCAAAGTAATACCATTTGATTCGAACATACATAAAACAACATCATGATGCAACTAGAAAATAATTAAAAATGACATTGTAATACCCGAGACATAAAAAAATATATCTCCTTAATTGTAAAACACTCGGAAAAATTTAGAGCAGAAAGAGGATTAAGACATGGCGGTGGACTTAGTCCGCTGTTGTTTATAGTGTACATGGACCAAATAATAAGAGAGGCAAGGAAGGAAACAAAACCAATGATGGTAGGGTATAAAAATATGGAAAGGATAGAGAACACCAGAACATGTATTTGCAGCTGATATAGTGCTAACAGCGAGTAGTGAAAGAGAATTGCAGCACAACTTAAATATATGGAATATGGCAATTAGTAAAAATGGGTTGAAAATCAATTTGAAAAAAACAAAAGTAATGAGGATAACGAGAGAAAATGAAAGAACTAAAAAATAAAACTAGAGGGAAAAGACATAGAGCAAGTAAACAGTTATAAATATTTAGGAGTCACATTTGAGGAAGAAGGTAAAATGGACTGTGAATTAAATAAAAGGATAGGGCAGGCGAACCGAACATATTTGCATTAAATAAAGGATTTATTGAAAAAAAAAAGAAATTTCCAAAAAGACAAAAATGAGGATTTATAAAGCAGTATACAGACCGATTCTGACTTACGGATGCGAGTCTTGGGTATTAAATAAAAAGAAAAAGTGAGGATAGGGGCGATGGAGATGAAATATTTGAGAAAAACTGAAGGGTGTGAATAGACTGCAAAGGCACAGAAATGAGGATATAAGGAGAGAGCTAGTAATACAACCAATTACAGAATACATAGAAAAAAGGCAGCTTGAGTGGTGGGGATCTCATGAGGCTGCCCACATAACATACCAACTAGAAAGACATGGGAGGCATGAAGTTACGGCAAAAGGAAGAGAGGAAGACCAGAGGAAACATGGGACGATAAAATAAAAAAAATATATGGAAAAGAAGAAAGTAACAATAAAAAGGGCGAAAGAAATGGCAAGGGACAGGAAAACATAGAGAAAATTCACCAGCAGTTAACACCAAAGGAAAAACAACCATGCTACACTTAGGGTAGATGGATATTTGATTATATATATATATATTATTGTTATTTTCCGTCTTGTTTTTTTCAATTATAAATGGTGGATATAATAGGTGGATAGGTATTTAAAACATTTTTACATATTGTCATGGCCATAATTATGAACTCATTATATTAAAGTCATTTGTATTTCATACAGCGCAGTATTTTGGGATTTTGCGTTTGTATCTACATGGTTATGTACAGGGTGTTCCAGTTTCATTTCTCACTGATGATAATGGGTTAATTTTGAGCTAGAAAAAAAATTCAAACGCTGAGATGACGCACTATTTTCCAAGGAATCTAAATTTGGCTAGGACTAATTATACAGGGGGTTGTTAAAACATATTCACAAAAAAGTGACGTACGGAAAATTATGAAAGTGGATTTTTAGTACGGGACATCATTAAAAAGTATAAGGGATCATTATAAAAGTGCCTGTTGTCAGATTTGAATTCTGGTTTCGCCGAAACTGACTATTACTTCATCATTGTTTTTATTCACCCATAGATTGTTTTCATTTTTCTTGTCTTCCTAAATCTGCAGGTATATAATTTTGTATAGTTATCTTTATAAAAAAAGGAGATATAACTTATTTTAACTGTTTACCGAACAATAAATTGAGAAAAATGTACATCATTCGACTAGGGAAGAGAGGAAATGCTTTAATAATATCCTGCACTAAAATTTGACTACAATAATTTTTCCAAAAGTCAATTTTTTAAGAATACATTTTTAACAACACCCTATGTAATATTCCTGGGGCCAATTTCAGATTCCTTGGATAATTCTACACAACTTTAACGATAAAATTTCTGGTTCTAAAATAACCCAAAATATCTGTACTGAGACGTAAACTGGGATACCCTGTACATACCTAAATTATTCCATTGCCATGTATGTATGTATGTATGTAGGTCAGGGTTATCTAACGGCAAAAACTTATCAAAAAGTGCACATTGCTACAAATTACGACTTTTAAAAGAAACAAATTAAAACAAAACAATTATATGTTTTACTACTATATTATAATTGTTATGTAGGGTATATTATTTTACTCATGCCTTACTATTTCTTCTATTTATTATATATTTATTATATATACTTCTATTTATTATATTTATATATTCCGGCTCACTTTTCCTTTTTCATGTATTGAAACCATAAAAATATAGTTCATACACATTATATCAGTGGCGGCTCTTGACTTTTTTTTGGAGAGACAAACATATTTTGTAAAATTTTTGTTTCCTAAATTTTTGTGATGGTAAACATTGTTAGTAATATGCCGCATAGTTAGGAGGACCTCTACTTGGTCAATAAGATATATTAAGTACATTTGTCTAACATAATGTACCTATGTACCTAATATATTTTATTGGTTCAGCAAAACCATCGGGAAGGTGTAGTTTCCGTCAAATTATTTTACAATTAAAAGATGCACTGAAATAAAATACAGATTTTTGCCAGGACTGCGTCAATTTAGATTTGACGGTCTGAATTGATCACTTTCATAATATTTTGTTTGCCTAAAAGATGTAGTTTACAAACAAACTAATATGTTCCTGACTTTTTGAATGTGTCAACTGAACGAGATAAAGTTTTAAGATTTTATCAAATCCAGACTTTGTCCAAGCATCTTCTAAACGATTTAAAAATAATACACACGGCCAACACAATAATTTATTTAAAGTTAAAGAACCACTTAGCCATTTGCATTTATCATAACACTTATTAACAAAACTACGAGCCGGCTTACCCTGATTAATTAAAGTTTTACGTAGACCTGGCAGTGGTACTCTTAAATCGTTAACAAATAATTTATCCTCATAAGACAGGAACTAAATTTGTATTTGTATATGATACTGAACAGTATAATTGCAGGTTCGAATATTTATTTGAGTGGCATGACAACTCGTATTGTTATTTTAATGAAACAAACTGCTACACCCGACAGTTACCTCCATTATAATTTTGTATAATTAATTAAATAAGACATTCAAATAATAACTTACGTAATATGGAACACTCAATAATTATTACCCTCCTATACCACTCAAAACACTCAAAAAAACCCGGCAAGAATAACGGCACATTCCAACAAAAATTTCCAAAACATAGAACAATAAAAGATAGTTTTTGTAGGGTAGGTCGTAAGGTTCATGAAATCAAATGACTAGCTTTCTGCGCTGTCACGTGTGAGAGGTGGGAGCATTTGCCTCCGATATGCAGTTTTTTAAATGACATTTAATGCCAGTGGAGTTAAGGGTTAAATTTGTTATCAACTGGTAGTTGCGAAGCTTTGCGCTTCCCTATTCCTTATAAGTATATAAATGTGAAAACATTGGCATCGGAGGCTTACCACCACGGCGATAGAGTAGGCGCTGTGTCGTTTATGAGGGCTAATATGTTGCAAATAATAGTGCAGGAACTCCTTTGACATATGTTTATTAATATTTTTATTTTTATAAATCAATTTTTTACCCGATATATGAATTAATATCCATAAAAATGAAAGGTAATTAAAGTACGGTAGGTTTATAAAAAGACTTATTTGTAATTTTCACAGGGGAGGCAGTGCCTCCCCGCCTCCGCAGACGAGCCGCCACTGCTATATATGATATAAAAGTATATCATTATATACTAATTATTTACCATAATCGTATGCTACTATTTAAACCAATATTTTTAATTATCTACACTGTTGAAAAGTTAACATTGTTAAAAAGTCCAACATAGAAACTGAAGAATGTTTACAGAATGCCAAATTACATTTAAAGATATGTATGTAACATAAACAGAATTCCTAGTCACATTGACCACTCGTCTTAATGCAAATTTTGTAGACTTCGTCATCTAACTACACTGAGAGAAACGTTAGTTTATTAAACCCAAAATTTACCGCCCATACCAAAAGATAAATATTAAAATAATGGTTTAGGTATAAAACTAAATAAAATATATAAATATGTATCGGTTGAATTTTATCGACTGATGAAAAGTCGTTAGGTTCATGAAACCAAATGACTATCTTTCTGCGCTGTCACGTGTGAGAGGTGGGAGCATTTACCTCCGCTATGCAGTTTTTTAAATGACATTTAATGCCTTTTATTTACTCAACTGTCTAAGGAATCCCAATGATTTTTTTGAGCTTAATGTTTAATATGTAAAAAAAATCCAACTTTTTTTGTGTTTAAGTTAGTTCTCTTCTGGCTTTCCTAATGATGTGAAATGATCAGAGAACTTTTATAGAGAGAAGTACTCTTATAAGAGTTCTTGCTACAAAAGTAAAGTTCAAGGTACCTCTTTGGGATATAGAATATCTCGGTAAGAGGATACCGTACGAGATAAATTATACGAAGAACTAGTTTTTTTTTACCTCCCTCCCTGTATGCCCTAGAATATTTACTGGACATACTTACCGGACACCCTGTATATTTAGATTATTTCAATAAACAATAATAGATAATTACAATTTATTCAATAGATAAGTTACTCACTTACAATTTATTGTTTATTCTCTGCAAATCTTGACACAACTGATGTACCTACTTTAGATACAACATTTTAAATCAAAAACCTTGAATCCCATGTAATCTTTAATTTATTTGTATATGAATTGAATTGAGTAGAAATATTATTTGGTCATGGGAACAAGCGACAGATTAAAATTAATGCGAAAATTGTTTTTAACTTTTCTTTTTTTTTGTAACTCTACTACTAGATTTGAATTAAAATGAATTTTGCTCTGTTTAAACAAAGGTTGGAATTCTACTCCAGAATGTTTGTGACTTCATCGAAGACTAATCCAGACTAGCATTCATTATCCTGTTTACGCTAAAGGAACGTATTCTAGCTGCGCTAGGGTCGATTATACACCGAAACCATGATATTCTAGTTCAATAAAAAATAATGAAATCACCAGATCGCCCGTTACAAATCGGTGAATTCGATTGTGATATTTGTGATATTCAGAATCACGTGTTCATCGCGCACGGACGGTATATTCTTCCACAGTAGTCGAAAGCATCAGTGGTAGCGTGAGAATCTGTTTCCATCGGAGATGACAACATCTGTTGTTTTAGGGGTAATAAAACTTGTCCCATCTAGTCACATTAACCACAAAAATTCACTGTTACCAAATAAATATCAATAAAACGATCCACTTTAATAAACCGCACCTATTTTCATACCCTCGACTGTCAACTAATTTTTCCACCTCGGATTGTGCATACTTTTTCATTATTTATTGGTTGGACTGTACATATTTCCTACAACTCTAAAGTGATGTAAATAATGTACTTGTGACAAGACATTATCTCGTAAAAGCGTACTAGGTATATTTAATTAGTTGTATAATTAGTTGTATTATTAGTTGTATAATTAGATGTATTTAAATAAATCTCTTATCGAAACACATGATTTACAGACATAAACAAATAAATTATCAGACAAACGTCGGTAATGTTATGAATTATTAATCTTAACTACTATTTAGACGGTTTATCCCGAGTTCAAAATTTGACGTAGGAACGAAACGAAAAAAAAATTATTGTGAAATGATATCGCCCAAACTGAGGATATCAGAAATCATTTAAATAGTGAAATTAACATATTATTAAGCGAGACGTCGCAATAGAATAATGAAAGACAAGGATGCAGACCTGGATGGAGAGGGCAAAACGTTCAGTCTCCTCTTATCACTATCCTAGCAACGTTTTATTCATTTTTAGATATCCGTGTGTGGAAATGGATTCTGATATTGTTGATATACCGGGTGATTCTCGAAAGTAGGTCACTCCCGTAACTTTTTTGTTTTCAAACAAAAAAATAATGACTTTTTAGAACTGGGTATTAGACATTAAACTGCATTTACTGACAGTCGTCATTTTTATTAACATTTAACATCCAGTTTAACCGAAGATGTCCCCAAATCCGTGAGATGGTTCCAAATGTTTAATGGCACATTGGTACTTACATATATGTGATACTATATATTACTCTCTGACAAAATACGAGAAAGCAACACTGTATACACGGGGCGAGTCTGTGAAATACAAAAATTGAATTAGTGGGCATAATTTTTTAACAATTGGAGAAAGGCATTGCAAAATAAAAAGAGCAATGCGATTATACCTATAAAAAAATATCCACAACGCCGGCAGCAGAACAAAAAAAGTATTAAGCAAAACTTTGTTAAGATTTAGATAAACAGGAAGCATGGAGTATGCGAAGAGATAAAACAAATTTGTATTTTAAATGAAGACACTGAACTAAATGTACTGGTTCTTGAAAGATTAATGAAACGAATTACGATTTACATTATACGAGGTGTGGCTATTAAATAACCGAACTGATGCTGTCGCGACAAGTTTGAACAGAACTGTGTCTGATGATACTTTCCCCACCCTGAGCGCGCTGGACAAGCTAGTGGTTCGCTCAGTTTGACTAGCAGTCATTAGAATTTGTCTACGCACCAGTGACGCGTCGAAAAAATGTTAAGTGTTCAGATGGAGCAACGGGGTAATCTCAAGTTTCTTGTTAAACCGGGAAAAACTTTTACAGAAGCTAAAATGTTAAGAGAAGTGTGCGGGAATGAATGTTTATCACGCACACAAGTTTTGGAATGGTTTAAACGGTTTAAAGAGGGACGTGAAACGACCGAAGACGATCCGCGCCCCGGACGGCCCTCAACGTCAAAAACAGACGAAAACATTGAGAAAATTGGTAAATTAATCCTGCTGAAATAACAGGAATCGACAAAGAATGTGTTCGCCAGATTTTGCATGAATCGTTCAACATGCGCAAAGTTTGCGCAAAAATGCCGCTAAAACTCCTCAGTCCTGAGCAAAAGAAATTAAGAATGAACATTTGCGCTAACATTCTAAACAACATTGGCACTGATCCAGGCTTGTTAGACAATGGTAATTAATTGTGATGACAAGATTCGAAAGTGTGGAAGCGGTTAAAACAAAAGCGACGGAGGTTCTGAACCAGCTGACAGAAGCGGACTTCCAGCACTGCTTTAACCAATGGAAAAGTCGTATGGAGCGGTGTAGAGATCGCCAAGGGGGTACATTGAAGGCGAAAAAAGTTGCTACTGTAATTGGTGCGAACAAAGTGCTATGACATCAGTTCGGTTATTTAATAGCCACACCTCGTACGTCTGGACGAACGGTGGTCAGTTCGAACATCTGATTAACTTATAGAGGACGGGACATTTTCAGTACAAATAGACCTCTTTTAAATCGTGTGATTTATATATAAATCGAATGTATAACTCAGGACAAGTCTCCAATCAAATAGGTGGTCCCTTTTGGGACCAGACCCGTCCTCTGAAGGTTAACAAATAATTATTATACTTTTTAGTTAGTATTTTTTTTTTCACACAAGACTGTATAATAATTGAAAATTTTAATTCCGCTGTTTTATTTTCTTGTTGAATGAATTCTGAAAATTGCGACAAAAAGTGTTATTTTATTAGTTTGTGAGACTTGTGGCTCAATATTTATACGACCATACATGTATATCAGTGTCTTCATTCAAAACACTTCTTTTCACATACTCTATGTTTTATCCAAGAAGTCTAGAACTAAGGAGACCGAACTGCGGCTTTTCGCTGTATAACGCGACGGGCTCGAATATGTCCGCCTTCAGAGGCGCTGTAAACAGTTGTGTACTCTGGTTGCTACGGTATATAAACATATATCTATACGTATACCGTGGTTCTGTACTAATATGTGTACATACATTAGATATTAGAGTCTTTGCAATTACAAATTTTCGCAATGATCAATATGAAAATGTACTCAAAATATGTCATGTTACGTGCTTCAACGTTAACAATACAACAAAGGAAAATATTTGGTTTCATACATACATCAGTAATTTGAAATAATGTCCGGTTATTCGGACCGCTTCTTAAATCACACAATACAACACAGCACTTTTAAACCATATTTATTTTTGTATATATTTTTGTTAAAGCCAAACGGCATGTAAGCACCCGCTTTGACAGCTTAATGATAAACGTCATATAAAACCATAGCATGGTTTTCTATGATAAACATTCACATGTGGACCGCTGACCGCTGCTCATCACGTGACTCGAGTACATTACTGTTTACAGCGCCTCCTGGAGGCGGACAGATTTGATCCCTAGATACCGAACGAGTTCGGTCTCCTTAGTTCTAGTCTTCTTGGTTTTATCTTTCTCAATCTTGACATTTTTTTTCATTTTCACGGCCTGCCCTTTATTCACATTTCTAATTTATTACAAATTGAGATAATCGTACTAATACATAACTTAAAGAAAACTATTTTATTAGATTTGGAAACTTGTTTGCGAAAATCGCTTTCTATTTGAAAAATGAGCGCTGACAGCTCGTGACGTCACACGAACAGTAACAAATTAATTTTTATTGTTTAATTGTAGTATTTTAAGACAAATTTCATCCCTGAAAATTTCAATTCAATTACTTTCCTCGTTTTCGATATAATGGGGGGGGGGCTGAAAATTTCAATTCAATTGCTTTCCTCGTTTTCGATATAATGGGGGTGCCCCCCATTCACAGGTTCACCTTGTACAAAAAATGCGTGAAATACACAGCGCGTAAAAAGTTTAAAGAACTTTTTTTACCCACGCTTCTCTCGTGATCGTTGACCGCCACAGTTAATCGAAAATGTACCCTATTTGCCGACTGCCAAACGGTTACTTATGTAGGTATGTATCTCAGCTCAAAACGTATGCTAATGTCGGCCATAAACATTGTTCAAAAAATAATTAACTCTACACCGATCTAACGGAGGCGCCGTATAAGGAACACAGCCGGAATTTCGGGTAATCCGATGCCCACACTTCGTGAACTCCTATTACTGGAATCCGGCGATATAGTTCATCCAACTAAGGGAGAGTATTTTGCATTTTATGTAACGCACAAGTTTTAAGGAAATATTTAGGCAGGCTTCGCGAAAAGAATATTAATAATTGCACATAAAATCAAGACAAAAAATAGTTTGATAATATTTATTTGGTAACAAATGTTATTTTTACCCAGTAACTTCCATAAAATATCACATGAATGCGTAAAAAAGATTTAAAAAGTATTCTCACCAGGATAAAATAAAATAGTACCTACACAACTTATTCGTTACAACTACATTGCTAATTAGTCGTGGAAATTGTTTCGTATTCCAAAACGAAAACAATCCGGATTCTTTGTCGTCTTCATACAATTTTTGCTTTCCGAGTCTCCATCTCATCATATCACCACCAGTCTGTAGTAAAATATAAGGTGATCCGAATTTAAATATAGATAATTTATTATCGATTCTACACACAAAAATAAAGCAAAAACATCATACAAACTATGTGTCAAAAATGCACCCTAGTTTGTTATCGTGAAATTTTAAAAAATAATGAAAGTTCTCTGATTGTGACAAAATTTTGCATGTTGGTTTAAATTGAAATTTTGAGCTAATTTTCTTAATAACCTTGTTCGAAAAAGGATGAAAAACCGGTTTTTAAATTTTATTTAAAAAAAATTGTCAAATTTCATAGGTACTAATGTCACGTGATTAGTTCATTTTTCATTAATATTTTAAGATTAAAAACAAGCAAACACTTTTAGGCATATTTACTGTATACGCAAGAATAAAAAAAATTCCCATACGACGCGAACTTTTTTGATTATATTGTTCTTTGTTTGATGTGTACAGATTTGATTTTAACGGTTTTTATATCAATGATTTATTTATTTATGTACTTATGATTCGTACCAACATCCATTTATAAAAAAATACTATTTTTTTTATTCATTATCCAATTTGAACGAATTTGATGTCAGAATGTAGGGTACAAAATTTTTTTAAGAGAATTATATACAGTGGACGCCGCTTATTATAAGGTTCAGTCGCCTATAAGTCTCAAAATCGCCAAAACCAGTCCAGACGTATCCGAATACATTAAAAAAAACTCGGTTATAAGACTCACCACTTCGGATATAAGACTCAGTTTATGAAAAATACATAATTGAAATGATGGAACGTAACAAAAAAACAAACAAAAATAAAAAAATTTCTTAAAACCATCTTAAACTTTGAACTGATTATGTATGTTTGTACGTGTGTATTTGAAGAGTTACCTTTTTTTTTATAAGTAAATAACACGCTATTGTGTTGTATTATGTCTATTCACAGGTAAAATAAAGTTTGTGTATTACATACATTATAAAATCTTGTTTTTCCCCCTTCGCTTATAAGGTTCATCCGCTTATAAGACTCACTTTTTGCCGGTCCCAAAGTGAGTCTTATAAGCGGCGTCCACTGTATTTGATTCAGTCTACTGTAAATTTTTTAGCAGTGTTTTCTTACTAAATGTAATTTTGTACAGTAGGCCTTGGATCGAAGACATCATGTACGCCATCCTGTTCAAAACACCGTTTTTTTTTGTGTCGTGCAGTTGACACTAAAATTGTGCTATACGAGGTGTGTAAATTAAGCAATGAGACTGGTTTTTTAATTTTTTTATTCGAATAGAATTACAATTCGTAGCAGTGCTAGAACTTATATACTGGAATAGCCTTCAGCTGGTCGGTTACAGCCGTTTGAATGTTTTCTATGGTCCCAAAATGTCATTCCTTGAGGTGATTTTACAATCTCGGGAAGAGAAAAGTCACAAGGACTCAAGTCAGGCGAATAGAGAGGCTGAGGAGCCACAGGAATGCTTTTACTGGCTAAAAAATGATTTACTGAAATGGCTGTGTGACAAGGCGCATTGTCGTAATGCAACATCCAGTTGTTCTTGATGTTTGGTCTCACACGCATGACCCTTTTTCGAAGTTTTTCAAGAACCTCTCTGTAAAGTGTTGATTTACTGTTTGGCCTGGAGGCAGAAACTCTGTGGACAATTCCCTGGCTACCAAAAAAACAAATCAGCATGCATTTGATCTTCGACTTGCCCATTCTTTCTTTTTTGGGTCTTGGAGAGCTTGAAGTGTGCCATTCCATGCTTTGGCGCTTGGTTTCCGAGTCGTACTCAAACATTCAAGTCTCATCACTAGTAATGATACGTTCCATAAAATGGGGATTATTTTCAATCGTTTGTAGATGTGCAGATTTTTCTCGTCCCCAATTCGTTAGTCAAAATCAACAAAAATAACAGTGATGTGATCAAATTTAACTCTTCCCCGATCATTCTTGTCGTCAACCGACGATCTGAGTGCACAACATCCCGTATTTTATCGACATTTTCATCGGTTCTTGAAGATGAAGGCCTTACGCTGCGTGGTTCATCTTCAATCGACTGTCTTCCTTCTGAGAATACCTTAAACCACCGAAAAAACCTGGGCTCTTGAAAAAACACTGTCTCCGTAGGCGTGTTGAAGTCTTGCAAAAGGATCCGTTGCGTTGTGCCCAAGTCTGAAGCAAAACTTTATAACACACCGTTGCTCAAAATTAATCACTAATTTTTAAAACGCACTAAAAAAAAAAAACGATTCACGAAAATAGTCACAAAGAACAAACTGACTCTAACAAGTTCAAACTTGTACTGAATGTGCATTCAATTGCCAGTCTCAGTACTTAATGTACACACCTCGTACCTATGTTGCCTATGTACATATGTGTACACAACAGATATGACCTTGACACAGGGACCTCAAAATTATAATTTTCCGGAAAATTAATACCATTATTAATCACCATTTTAAATGTGATGATATAAAAAGAAACCTAATATGGGTATTCGAAAATAATAACTGAAAAAAGAATTGATCGTCCTATACTTGTATTGCGTATTATCTGTCACGGTGACCCTGTAAGATGAGACCAGACATATCCTATTGTGTAAGTCTGTTAATGACGATGAACGTATTGTACCCATCATTTGAGTAGACGTATGGCGTTATTTGAATAAAGTGCCATGGATTTTCAACGATGAAATCAAATTACACCCAAATCAAAAGTACATAACTAGAACAGTCGAGAGAAAGGTGTCTTGAATTTTTGGAATCGATTAAAAATTTCCATTTTATGTAATGTGTGATGACTTGAGTGTTTGAGCACGACCCGGAAACCAAGCACCAAAGCATGGAATGGCACACTTCTTTTTCCAAGAGTCAAAAAAAGCAAGAATGAGCAAGTCGAAGATCAAATATGCATGCTGATTTGCTTTTTTGATAGCCAGGGAATTGTCCACAAAGAGTTTGTGCCTCCAGACCAAATGCCAAACAATAAATCAACACTTTTACAGAGAGGTTCTTGAAAAACTTCCAAAAAGCCAAAAAAAAAATCCAGCGCTGTATGGCTTTCCAAGGAAATTAATTTGAAGGACACAATACTGAATTGTAATTCTAGTCGACTAAAAAAAAATTAAAAATCAGTCTCATTACTTAATTTACACACCTCGTATAATCACAAATACTAATCACAGCATTAGTATTTCCTTATGATGTGCTATAATGTCGAACATGTTAAAATCTTTCACACGTTTGTTTTTTCGAATCAAAACGCACATGATAATGCACGTGTAATGCAGACTCAGTTTTAGCATCGAAATATTTACCATAAGAGGAAATATTTGAAGGTTACGCAGTTATTGTTATTTGACGTAATAAATTAATAGGGTAAATATTGGATAACAGGACAATATTTACCTACATATTATTCAAACGTGTTTTAACTAATTCCCCAACTACTAAGCTAGGTTTTACCAAACATTCGAGTCTACTCAATTTAGATTGTCCCAATAAAATTACTGAAATGAAAAAACCGAATGCATAAAACTTCGAAACAGGTTCATGATTCATTTCCTAAATCGAAAATATAATATAGGACAATACCTACAATCAGTGACAAATACCTATTTCTGTATATACCATGTTTGCCTAGTGACTGTTCATTATTACAGTCCATAAGAATAGTCATTTGAATAATTAGATTAGACCATTTAGAATAAATACTTAATAAATGAGACATTAAGTAAAAACCGAAGTAAAAACTATTTAATAAACAAAAAAATTGGTAAATAATTTGTATAACAGGTACAATAGATTTCAAATTCCAATACCACGATGTAAAAAAACGAAATAAAAACATAAGCACAAACAAATATAAACTCATTTTTAAAAAGGTCATACCTAATATAGACTTATAAAAAATCATGTATGTACCGAGGTTTGTTTATAACCTACTAACTTTTTGTTCCAATTTTTTTAAGGAATCAGACGGCAGTTTGTGGTCTTTCTTTATAGAAGTCGCATTTAACATTCTATAAGTTATTTTGGAGAAAAATACAAAAACCGTAAGGTGTTCAACGGTTTTTAAAATCTATGATGGATGTCTACTGTTAGGCCCTATATTTACATATGTACATAGCCCTCTATATTCACATACATACAGTATGTACAATGTGAGTTCGTGAGAATCCTCACCCCTTTTTCTCCGTTATTTTTAGTTACGAACAAAAAAATATAGGGGTAATCATATTTTTCTGAAATTTCAAAATATGCTCTCAGAAAAACAATTAAAACAAATGTAGCAGATGTTTTTTTAATGGAACACCCTATATTTTTTTATTTGTTAAATTTCGTTTCTTCTGATTACAACGATATAACATGTTATATTTTCTCCCACAGGTTTTTAAAATATTATACATTATTATTATATATTGTTCTAATAATATTTTTGGGGTTTATGATTTCTTATTATGTCTGCGCCTTTAGTAAACATAATTTTTTTAAAGGAAAATGGTTATACTTCAAACGTATAACAATGATAAAAATTGCGGGATCTCTTCAAAATACTTAATATTGACTAGTAGGGCATGCTTTCATATTTGAGTATTAAATTTCATTGCAAACAATTTTTCTTAATAACCTTTACATAGCGTTAATATAGAGACATCCAAAAAAAACGTCATCAACTCTGGCTATGAACGAGAGAGATGGAAATAGCGGTCATGTCTAAGCTTTTCGGTTATGTCAAACTTTTGACAAGTGACTGTCACAATTTGTAAAATAAACAATGCCCCTCATATGATGTGACAGTCTTGACAAGTAAATAAGGTTATAAATTCGATTAAGAATAGAAATACGTCTTTTTTTTCTCGGCCAACTTTGATGACGTTTTTTTTGGATGTCTCTATATTTAAGGTACTTTACTCTTCATTATTATTTAATTTTTGCTATTTTTGAACACCCTGTATGTTAAATTGAACAAACTATAAACTTAACTGAACGTTTCGAGACAAGCAAAACTTTTTATGAAGAATGACATGTCAAAAAATTAATTTTTTGTCCATTTCACCTATAGGTAATTCAATCCGGGGACACCCTGTATATGATTCATTAGGTACTAATAATCGTATAATATGTAATAATCATTTTATAATAATTTATAAAAATATGTTTCATAGTGTTTCACAGACACAAGCAACAAAGGCCCTAAGTCAGTAATTTTTGTGTTTATTTTTGACAATACAGGGTAACTAACTATCCACGGTTAATATTTCAAAAACGCGTGAAAGAAAGTACGACATATGTTATATCGTTGTAATCAGAACAAGCCGAATTCAACAAATTCAAAAATTACAGGGGGTTCCATTTGAAAAAAGATGTAAATAACCTGTTGTTACGTATACACTCGAACCCCTCTTAATTCACCAAATCCGTGCATCATCGCCTCGGTTAAGTCGCGAAATTTAGTCTCGCTTAAGTCGCGATCATAACGTCAACTTTTTCGTGTTTTAGCTGCAAAAATAAATATTAGACATACCACAGCACTTGTTATAACGAAAAATGAGCCAACTGAACAAAAGAATCAACGTAAGTATACCCAGTCGTGCGTGACAAAGTTCAATTTGATTGTTTTTTTTTGTTGAATCAATATTTTTTTCCTTGAGTCCGTTGCGTAGTGAGATAATTCAATTTTCAGGAAAGAAGATTTATTAAAAGATTGTCAAAAGCTAAGCAATTTCATGCAAGTCTTAACGTGGACTCCAATTTTTCGGCGAGTAATGGCTGGCTTGCCAGATTTAAGAAACGTCACGGGATAAGATGTTTAAATATCAAAGGAGAAAAACTTTCAGCAAGTTTGTTCGAATGCATCGGGCACACATAAAATTCCATTGATCGTCATTGGAAAGTCAGAACACCCTCGATGTTTGAAAAATGTGTCCACGTCAATTGTCTACAGGGCACAAGAAAAAAGTTGGATGGATCGCAACGTTTTCATTGATTGGTACAAGAATGTGTTCATACCCAGCGCAAAGAAAAGAAATCCTGGCCCCGAAGCAAAGTAAGTACCTACACAACTTTATTTTCATCATATGTGCATGGAAAAGACAATTTTCCTCGCGCTGCGCACTCGGAAAACGCCTTCCCATATACATATAATGAAAAATATTGTACGTTACAAGGGAGAAAAAATAATTTTCTACGCGTGTGGTGGTGATGCCACACGAGTGAAATATGTCAGTGTATATAATATGTCAATGTAATGTACTATTAAATACGTCAGAAACAAAGAAAGTTGAAAAATGTTGACATGTTTGCTCTTTTTTTAGATTCATCTTAATCTTAGACAATGCACCAGCACATTCTTCGTCGACAGAGTTGAACGAAGTCGATCCCCAATTTTTTGTCGTATACTTGCCACCTAATGTGACGTCACTTATTCAGCCGATGGATCAGGGCGTAATTTCGGCTTTAAACCGACGTTACAAGACCATGTTTTTAAATGAACCCTTAGCCAAGGAATTTGAAGAGAAAGAAAGTGTAGACGAATTCATCAAAAAATGGAATCTCCGAGACTGTTTCCATTTGTTACAAAATGCCTGGGACAGTGTTAAAATAGATCCTCTCAAGAATTCGTGGAAAAATCTACTACAGCTTCATATTGCTGGTCCTATACAAACGCAAACCGTCGCAGGATTACTTGAAGTGATACGACGTATTCCCGGCTGCGGTGAAATGTATCTCAAGAAAGTCGAGAATTTGATAGATAAAGACCAATATGAACCGCCGTATAAAGTTTTTAATGATTGGCAATTAATTGAAATTGCCAAAGGGGGATAGAAGAAAGTGACTCCGAAGAAGAATTACTGAATTTCAATAACAATAAGGATTCAGATGAAGAGTCACCGAACATTCCTCCTCCATCGCTAGACGAAGTATTGCCATCGATTTTGCAGATTCGCGGTTGGAGTCGTGGAAACAAAATAGTCGCAGTCGAAGAAAATCGTAGTTTTGACAGTTTGATGGAGAAAGATGGTGCAATTGAAAATAAATATTTTGTAAATTAAAAAAAATAATATTTTTTTTTTGTGGTGTATTCCGGTAAATATTTTAAAAGACACCTTACCTATTTTAAAGGTTAGGTGTATTACACAATAATTTTTTTCAATAAAAAATTGTACATATTCATGCGAGAATCCAATTTCCAAACGTAGTTCTAAAACTTCTACAGGCGGCGACTTAACCGGGACGGTTTCGTGACATAATAGGGGGAAACGTGGTGAAATAAGAGAGGATGTGAATTAAGCGAATGTGAAATAAGAGGGGTTCGAGTGTATTTCTTTCAATTGTTTTTCTGACACCATATTTTAAAATTTCAGAACTCTGAAAAAAAACCTCCGTAAAAAAAAAACGTTTTCGTAACTCTAATCATGCAAATGGTAACTAATTTTTTTCAACACATTTTTCTCATATCATGTACCTACGTGTCTGGCATATCCAGTTATGGTGTTGGGTAAAAATGCTTGTTAATTAAAAATATGTAAATAAGCAGGACTACACGTAACAGGTAACAAAGAAAAAAACAATATTGATAAAAGAAAGGATACAGCGATTTCCTGGAAAACAAGTTCGCTGTATTTCATACATGAATCCAATCAAGAATCTCGGTACTTGGAAGCGAATGCCGATAGAACCTGTTCATAATGAAAAAAATATGTCTTCAATATAAAGTTAAATGTCAATTGGTTTTATAGTTGCTCTTATGATATATCAAACAAAATAAGCGATAGAAAAACAATGAATACCTACGTATGTATTTTGGAGTATGAGTATGAATTATTTTCAGATTGTCAGAAAAAAATAAAAATGCGATCATAATCCTAAGTAAAGATCTTGTAAAAAGAAAACAACAAAAGCAACATGAAAAAGAGGCAGAATGGCAGAATGACCCTTTTTAACATGTATTATTTGATTAACACTTTTTTGTAACAACTATTATTAGTAATGCAGGTTTTTTATTTCCAGTGTCAGTCCCATATCTACGTATTTAATAAAAATGTCCATAATTCTACAAAATGATTTACTTAAATATTTAAATCCGTTATCGTAATGTAAACGCTTGGGTAAATGCATCTGATAATGACTATACGCAAATCACCAACTTGGCTGCAAATTTATTTACCGAACTTAAGCAAATTGAAGGACAAAATGTTGCCCCTAATTAGAGAGGCGTAGACCATTCGACTAATGTCAAATAAAACATGACCCCTTCAAAAACATTTGACGGACGCCTATGATAATCACGTTTTAAGAGCCCTCAAAGCCAAGAGTATCTAAGAAATTATAGATCTAAGAATTAAAATATATAGTCCTTCTATTTTTAATTGAAAATGATAAATACGCCTGGGGAACAAAAAAAGCGGTGCAACTTTATGATTCCATGGACGTGCATATATCTTTTATAAATTCAAAAATGTGAAATAATTTTTTTCATTCAAATCTATATAGGATATTAAAATTAGCCTGCATACAAAACTCTTAATATTTGTAACATAATTTGCTGTAAATAATGCTCATTTAGCCAGACAATCTCAAAAAATTGTCTGTGTTAATAAACTTAGCTGAAATACACGTCACTGGCGCCTTAAACACGTAGAATTTCTAAAGTCGTAAATCATTTTAACGACTCGTAAAAATTTTATGGCACAGTGGACCGAATAAGTATTTGGCATATATTACATATAAAGCAATCCAATAGTATAATGGTCGGCATTCGCTGGTGCATTCGCGGCATCGCGTTGCCGGCTCTTCAAAATGTTCTTAAGTATAGTAACATACATAAAGTTGTTTTAATTTATAATTATTTTTTCCAGCAATTTTAAACGCTTTATTTTAATGCTAACTAATAAATTTATATATATTGTATTTTTTTAAATATTTCCAAACTAGCTTTCTATGAACGTCACGAACTAACAGTTTACTGAAGTATGAAGTATACTTGTATAGTGAGCTTAGCAATTTTAGAAAACATATCTGACAACCTTGCTTTTTTCTACCTATTTTCAATTTAGAATGGAAATACAGTACAGGATCTGGAAAAATGCGAATAACCATTTACCCATTTGTTTGTACAAGAATCTTTTTCGTAACCCCATACAAAAGTCACACAAGGGTCAAATCAGTAAGCCGGCCCAGTTACCTGATTTGACCTTGACCCTCTGTGAAAATGAAGATCGCCAGAAAACGCAAAAAAAGTCGAACAACTTTTATTTGAAAAAGTTCTTATAAAACAAAATTCCAGGCTTTTGCCGGACCCTATATACATATGTACGTACTAGGGCTAGAACCAAATGGTACATGCCAGGGTCGAACTTGAGCATGCATGCTGCAGTGAATAAATAGTGACTTTCTAAGTAATATTGTTTTCTCTTACTTTTCCCGCATCTGTTGTCACACTCTTGCACCTCGTCGTCCTCATATAGGAATTCACTTCTTGGGATTCCATTTCTTTTATTTTCTCGGTGTTTTAGCGACTTTACGTGCTTTTCACATTGCCCTTTTCTGAAAACATGTAAGTAACACTTGCATATTTCACAGTAAACAGTGGTAGCTTTAACACTTCAAATCTGGAAAACCCTGCACATTTTTTTTTAATTGATAAGCAAATGGGGCTGGCGTTTTAACCATCGTTATAATATCAATTAAGTATAACAATCAGTAATGCACAATTACAGGCGCGCGACCTTCAAAGGACTAAATAAATACGGAACCTGTTTCGCGTCACAGTCGTCCCGGCCCCCCGCCCCGCTGGCCGAGCCACGGCCACCTGGAATACGGGATACCGATACGCGGCCGCCTGGAAGACGGTCGGTATCCGAGACTTTTGTTCTAGCCCTAGTACGTACATATCAATATTATATTATATTACATTACATAATAGTAGAGTTCGGAGGTTAATAATAGATGCGTACTTTACCAGGAGCGCTCCAGGATACTGCTGTCAGTGCGTTCCGAAATTTTAAACAGGTTTTTATGCATGTGATGGTGATTGTTGTGGCCTAACAAATCAACAAGGGAACCATAATCACAAGACACAGACTATTCCATATGTTCAGGAGTTCTCTGGCACCTGCCACTTAAAATAGCTGCCTGTACCCATGTGCCCCAACGAGTCACAATAGGCTTCGCTGGTGTCCTTGGTAGAACGTCCGAAAACTTTTTTACTTCTGGATGTTGCTTTCACAAATACTTTTACTTTACATTCACTACAAGATTGTCAACATTAAGATACAGTTTCGGCAATTCGGTGCAGCCCATGTCCCAAACATGTAAAGTGGATTAAACTAGTATATGTTCTTGAAGCTATCAAATGCACTTCCATGACTTTTACCTCATACAGTCCTTCATTGTTTCGTCAATACTAAGCCATGTATGTTTATCCTGCAACTCTGAGACGACTGTTTATGTCCTCACGCAGTGATGCTATATATAATCATCTAAGCCTGGATTCGCACTCATGGAATCTGGATCCCAAGCCCTCACACTAATGGCAGGTCAATTCGTGCCCATATATGCGTATATTTTCGCGCGTATGAATAATCCGCATGTTTCTGCATCCAGTGTGAGTCCAGGCTAAGAGTTGTTTCTGCAGGCAAACTAACTTCGCCGTACTTTTCACTCGCAGTGTTCTGGACAAATTGTCTGAACTCGGGGTGATCTAATTTGGCGAATAAAACATGCTACCATAATTTTGACCAAAACCAAGTTAAATTGTCTCTGTATGTCTCGCGCACTCACACCACCACTTACACGAGCTTTATGTTTGTCTAGCAACATTATTTCCGTGCCATCAGTACATGTCACACACGGTATAACGAGGTTCACTGCCATTATAAGTAAATTCCGCAAAATTGTTTATCCAACGCTCCACCGTAATATGCGACGGACGCTGTCCCGACATTTTTACAAACTTATTCGATATTTCGTGCACACGAATTATTCATCGACCAGCGCAGTTTAACTAATAGTAAAAATAAGTGTACCTAAATTATATTCACGCTCGCGATTCGACCTTTGGCACGTGCCTATCCCAACTTGATTAGAATGTGATGCACAACACGGCAGACGGGTTATATTGTACTATACAGGAGTTGACGATGTACTTTATTAATGTGGTACATATACATAACAATATTCCAGTCGCGTTAAGACCGGTTCTGGAATATAACCTACGGGCTGCACATATTAATATACGGCGACAGCTAGTATATAATTTTTGTTGGTATTTTGAAAACATACATAGGTACCTATTTATCTACAATGTACATACCTATATGTTTTCGGTTAAGAATAAAAACAAGTTTTATGTGGCTGATGATAACTTTTCTCGCAATTATTTTTAATGATGTGTGCAATGGCGTGCCTCAGGTTAAACCCCTCCCCTTCTCAGGGCAGATATTCACATATATGTGTGTATGTATGTAACTATAGAAAAAGAGTAGCTGGGCACGCCACTGGGTAGGAGTAGAGAACAAATTAGGCGGGGTAATGCCTCGTAAAAACACGATCTTCAAGATCAGAAAAGTACGGTTGACTGATTGATAGAAGCGCTTCACCTACTAATTATATGAAAAAACCCGACAGACAGATATTTAAATCTCACTTTTTTGGATATAGTCCGGGGTACTTTTCGTAATTCGTCAGAATATAAGATTTTTTTGGACGAGTATAAAAAAAATGTAGTCAATATAAATTGTATATTTTATGATTCCTATAACAATGTTTTAAACATACGAGTATATCACTCTAACATAACATGATTCAGACCATTCGTCTTAAATACAATAAAAAAAAGAAGACGGAAAATTCCTTTATCTTAAAATAGCAAACATTTTGATACGACGCTATCGCGAATTAAAATAAAAAATATCCATTTTACGCCTTTATCATAAAAAAATATTGTTCTCCATTCTCCATCGGAGAATGAGATTAATAACCTTCAACCTCGCCTTCAACCCAAGTAGGTAAATGTTCCTAACCAATATTTTCAATGATTTAAAGCAAATAACAGTCTACATAACGAGTTCAAGAAGGCAAAATTGGGCCATGAAATGCGTTCTTTGAGGACGGTTCTTCAATTTTCGGATTCAGTATACTTCTATTTGAAAATTTGGCGAAATGCCACTTTTATGGCGCAAACACCTGTTGATTTCTAAAGCGTAATCAGCGAGCTAACCGATCTGTTTAAATTATGCAATTATTAGCATCTGAATCTTCCCATAATTATCATCGGATTAACAAATCTAGTTTATGATGTCAAATAAATAAAATAAAGAAATAATAGTCCTCCCCCCATCAAAAACATTTATTCAATTTACTCACAAATTGGAGTACAATAAAAGCGTTTATGAAAAGCAGTGTTATCCTTACATGTTTTTAAAACAATGTGAAATATACGCCAGCGATTAATATTTGTTTGGATCGCATTAACAACAATTACATTAAAAATACAAGATAAAAGTATTATTTTTATAGCACTCACCTAAAATTGCCTGTATAGCTAAATCCTCCGACAACGGATCCATTGCTTTAGGGTTTTTAATACTAGCATATAATCATTTTCACAATGTTTTCACTTAAACAACCACTTATTTCACATCGTTCCGGAGTTTTCCTAAGTTTTAAACTTTTCATCGAGTTGCCTATTTCCACGTTATTTGACAGATCTTCGTGCCACCTACTTCGTTCAATATACATTAATCCTTCTCACTCGTCCCTATCCCATTTAAGAGAGGAACGGTAGGCGCACTTTTTTACAATGCTACTTTATTTAAATAGTGTTATATAATCTGAGATCGAAATAGGGATGTTTAGGGGCCACATTTTTTTTAACTTACAAAACAAAAACAACATTGAGTGAAATATTTCAAGATGTGAGAGAGCAATGTAGGTGTAATGAATTATAAACTCGGTGCTTGCGCATTAACTTTGGAAAATTAAAAATTCCTGGATCCAATGTTAATTCTTGAATAGTAAAGACAAATCATATAAACTGAAAACAAAAAAAAATACTATTTGTAATACCTCATAAAATTAAATATAGGTCAAACAACGTACATATATAGGAAATGACAAATTTAGACATTTTACAGATTTCTCCGTTATCATCGTATCAAGGTACATTTTAAATGGGATTGGTGCTTAATTTTTATTTTGATATGTGTATACCTTCAAAACCTGTATAAATGGATAAAAATAAATTCTCAAGCCTTCCGTTCAAAAAGATAACCTTTTTGGCGCATGTGTATTGGTTTTTGTGATATTCATTCACAAATTCGTAAAATATCGATTATATATGTTAGAGCTCGCTTTTTTCAATCGCGAACAATTCCCAGCAGATATCGCGCGGTGATTGGTGAACGACATTCATCCTCCGATTCGAGCTGCGCCGTATGTGAGATTGACCTAATACCAGCTGTTTACAATTTACTCGAAGTGCTTGAGAATGGCCGCTGTTTCTTGCCGATTTTTTAAAAAACTGTCTGAAGATGATCGAATATTAAGCCAGAAAATATAAGCAACAACGTATTCCACACCTACAAATGTGTCATTATAAAAATAACCGGCTATAAACGATTTTAATTTATTTCAACATCAAAATACAGGATGTTTAGAAAAATAATATAAATATTCTGGTGTTTAATATTAGAAAAATCAAAAATAGCACAAGTTTTATTAGATGTAAGTTTCCTTAATTAATGTAGTATGCCCTGAAGGTTATTCTTAACAAGCCTGGTCAACATATAACATTATTTCAGTTTTGTTTAATCTTCCCACCTTTTTATGTTTTTTGCTTGACTTGCTTATATTTTTGTTTTAGGTTGTAGAGGTAAAAGAAATGTCTAGAATGGATGAAACACAGACTACACAACCTAAAAAGGAACGTAATTTTCCATGTCTGGACCTTAGAGATCAATCAACACTAAATGCGATGCCTCAGCCAGTCCTAGTGGTTCAGTCCCCTAAAACACCCACTCTCTCCAAGAAATTGAAAGCGGTGAGTCTTGATTCAGACCCACCTGTGCAGTCCTCCACCTTAGATGTGGCCAGGGACGTTTTCTCGATGCCAAACACACCAAAAAGACAGATAAGACAAAAGTTGCCTTGTGAATTTGATGACGGACCACAAAAGGCAACTTTAGCCCCAAGTTTCAGCTCAAACCTCAAGAAGTTTGCTTCAAATACGAGTATTTCCGGATCTCAAACATTGAAAACCTTACCAGAAATAATGCCCTTGCAGGACTTCTCCGACTGTCCCGTCACAGAACCAATAAAATTAAAAGCTAAAGGTCTGTTGGAACGTAGAGGGTCTAATGCCAGTCTGACTATAGACCTGGGCTCAAATTCCAGTATTGTAGATACTAAGTCGACCCATTTTACCAAGCTTAATACAGCTAAAAGTGTCTCTAACCTCAACCTCTCCTCATTTGGAGCTATAGAAAAGTCTTGCTCTTGTTATAAAAAATGTGAGGCTCAGGCCAAGGCTGCAGAACGAAGGAAGTCCCAAGAAACATGTGGAAACTGCATTATATATGAATCTGTACCTAGTAAAATCAACAATTGCAACAAAAATAAGTGTCAGAATGTGAAAAAGTGCAGTTGCTGTGTGAAATCTCGCAGGAAGTCTCTATCGAATGAGAATCTGTATGTTCCACCGTGTGGTTTTTGTCAGACGGGGACATTTAAGGAATGCTCTGGTAACTCTAAACACTGCAAAGGGTACCGGAAGGCGTGTTATCCTCGACAACCCGACCTAGAATCCTCGCAGCTATTGTCCGAGGACTTCAAGCTGCACTTGCAAAATATTCAATATCTGCAAACGGCTGGCAATGTGTTGTCAATAGAGGATTTGAGACAGTCATGTGAGGTATGAGTTATTGTTACTTTTTAAAGAATGGAGTACACATTTCCCAATCCATATTTCCCAAGCCAAAATTCCCAAAGACTATTTTACCCAAAGACAGTTTTTCCCAATGACTAATTTTTCCAATGACTAATTTTCTTGAAAATTTTTCCAATGACTAATTTTCTAGAAAATTTTTCCAATGACTAATTTTCTAGAAAATTTTTCCATTGACTAATTTTCTAGAAAATTTAATGACTAATCTAGAAAAATTTTCCAATGACTAATTTTCTAGAACAATTTTTATTTTTTACAATTTTCTACACAGTGCACGAAGTGCAGTGAACGAAGCACCTCCGCATGACAGGAAATTAACACATTTTCCCACTATTTCATCGCCATCAAATCTTGTAATAGTGCACACTACAATCTTTCTTTTTTTGGCAATTCCAATATACGCTACCACCGCCTTCCGAATGTTTGTAATATAAATAACTATCAATGTGCAGAAAGTGACCTTTTCTCCCTTGATTTAATTAATTCAGCCATAACGACGGCAACAGAAATGGATTACGGAAGACTAATGTGACAGATTTCAAAAACATTTGACGGAAGAAGTGAAACAGAAAGTATAATTTTTTGATTAAAAGGAAAATTGAATAATTGGAGGAATAAATAATCGGAAAATAAAGCCATTGGGAAAAGGCGTCATTGGAAAATAGAGCATTTGGGAAAAAGAATTACTGGGAAATAAACTTTTTTTGGGAAGTTTATTGGGAAATGTGGCAATTGGGAAATGTGACCCACTACTCTTTTTAAGACATTCACACTTTTTCATGCTAATCAACGAATTCGATTTATTTGATTGTAGTTATTGTATACCAATGTTGCTCCAATAACATAAAAACTTCATTTGATAAACTACTATTGGAGAATAAAAAAACAAATAAATCTCAAAAACCATTAATTTATCTTATTCGAGGAAATGTCTTGTGCAATATTTTAAATTTATGACACCTGTGAGTTTTTTAGTTTTTTTTTTTTTTTTTTTTCAGATATAGATATATATCAAACAAAGCAATAAACACAATCAACTATAAAAAGCAGGAAAATTCTTATGGGAACTCATTTATATCTAAATTGAACTAAATATCTAATATAATATCTAATCTAATCCGCAGTTATTCATTATAGAAATGTTATTAACATTTATATTATATTTCACAACTGTATAGATACAAATTTACTCTGCCGATATGCTCCGCATATTCTTTATTTTTGCAGTATTTGATTTCGAATTTCGTTTTAGGTTTCACGAGTTCCAAAATTGCATCAGGAATTCTGGGAGGTTCCGTTAAACCTCCAGGAAAAATGTTACGTCTCCGGTAGTCAAAGCAGGAATCGTTATAGAGGCGTTTTACCGAATGAACACAGTAGGGTGCACCTGCTGGGGCCTCAGAGCTACATCCATGCCAACTATATTAAGGTATGGTTTGAGTTTTACTCGTGTCCTGATGATGGATGAAACGCGCGATATCTGTTTTAAAACAATCTGTATTTATTTGAAATAAAAAAGAAAAAATTACTAGTAAAGTTCTACTACCAAACATGAGAAAATTATATGGAATTATTGTTTTTAATATCTTTAAAAATCCCATTGATGGTTTTTTATTAACAGTATGTTTTTCTAAGTTCATATTGGTAAAAGCCTTGAGAATTTTTTTTGCTTTTGGCTTTTTATAATCAGAAACTATGGTTTACCAGACTTTATAAGACACATAACCTTAAATTAAATAACCTAACCTAACCTTAAATCAAAAATTGATTCACCTTAAAACATGTGTAGCATAAAAAACTGCTACGAAATTTTTGCATGTTAATTTTTTTTATGTAATAAACGTATATATTCTGTTTTTTTTTTTCTTTAGGGCCCAGACTATACAGAGACAGCCTATATAGCCACCCAAGGACCAATGGCGCACACTTGCCAGGACTTCTGGGAAATGGTTTGGAGTACGCACGTAAGTTATAACCCGTAATTCATTAAACAAACATACTAATGCCGATAATTTACAGTGTAAATGCATAGTAATGCTGACGGGACTCATAGAAAAGGGCCGTAACAAATGCGAGCTGTACTTCCCGCTAGGCAAGAGCACCGATTCGGTGGAGAAGTCCTTCTACTATGTCAAGACGATGAAGGCGCGCGACAAGTTTACCTTCGACAGCCGAAACATTCAGCAGTACGACGTCGAAACTCACGAGTTCGAGGAACTGAACGAGGTGAGCTTCGGAAACTACAGAATAAAATACCTCAAACAGGACGCGTTGGGTGAATGCCACATAAGACACCTGGAAGTAAGGAGAATCGACTTGGGCACCG
Organism: Aromia moschata; assembly: GCA_029963805.1. Classification (NCBI taxonomy): domain Eukaryota; kingdom Metazoa; phylum Arthropoda; class Insecta; order Coleoptera; family Cerambycidae; genus Aromia; species Aromia moschata. Next base: position 541,047 of record JAPWTK010000122.1, on the reverse strand, counting down.
AGACGCGGACCGTCCGACACTACTGGTTCTCCGACTGGCCTGATCACAAGATGGCCAACCCGGAGCAGGTTCTGAAGATAGCACTGGATGTGCTGACTATCATGGAATCCAATAAAAAACCTGACAATAATGTTAATGACATATCGCGGAGTAACGACGAATCTCAAGGGAAAAGTACAAAAGCCAAGTTCGATCTTAGACCGACGAAATGCAGCCATGACAGTTTTAGCTTTACGTGCAAGAAGTCCCTGCCGCTGAGCAAGAGGGAATCGACCCTTGCCCTGCGGAAGGGCAAGCCGACAACGCAGGAGCGCAAGAAGTCCACGGAGAACATAAAATTGCCTGTCATAGTACACTGCAGCGCGGGTATAGGCAGGACAGGGTGTTTCCTTGCCATTCTGAACGGCATCCAACAGCTCAAGAGTAATCTGAACGTCGACGTTCTGGCCATTCTGTGCTCGCTCAGGTTAAATCGGGGCGGGATGGTGCAGACGGCCGAGCAGTATGAGCTCATCCACAGGGTACTGAGCTTGTATACCGACTCGTTGCAAGGAGGGTATTAGATCTGTTTTTTTTTCTTAGTACAATTTATGGGTTTTAAAGATATTATAATCGTTTTGAATATGTAGGTGGATAAAATACAAAGCTGTAGAGGAAATATATAGGATAAGCGGTATTTCACAGGTGACGTTTCAGTACATGGTTACTATTAATACCAGGGTTTTGTTTTTGGAGGTTTTTCTCTGATGATTGGTGCTTGTGGTTTTTGTCTGAATTTTTCACAGAGTATATTGATATAAAGTAATGTTCTTTGCATGTGTGTTGGACTAAATATTAAAAGAGAAAGTGGTAAAGAAAGTAATAAAATTTGTCAGAGAAACAGGTGAACCAATATTTTTTTTAATGAGAGTTTTAACATTCTGGAAAATATGGGGAGCCTGAAAAAGTTGGGGACATTCAATACCTTAAGCAAATTTCAGGGAATTCATTGGAAAATCATTAAGACATGGAATTTTTATCTAGGTCAGGGATTTTTTTAATATTAAAAAAATTGAAATTCTTTTCGAAATATACAGGGTCTTTTATTTATGTACAAATCCATATAATCCTTATTTTTCAAAATAATTGATTCATAATTTTTGTTTCAAAGGGCGTCAAAAACTGCTTCTTGTGACCCTACCGCCACTGCTTTTAAGATGCAGTCCATGGCCTGCTAAGATTTTGTTATGCCCCGGAAATTCAATAGGACCATTTTCAATAGCAATTTTTTTATTCAAAAAACTGAACCCATAGCTTTAATTAGGACTCTTCAATTAGTATGTACATTCTACCATATATTGTGCCTTCTTTTATTTATTAATTAATACATCTTTTATTAATAATAAGACGATACCATCCATATACTTTTTTTGTTTCAAAAAGCCCCATATGCCCCATGTACATAATGTGTATCTTTATGTACAATCTCAATTATGTCAAAACAGTTGACAAATCACTTAAACTTAATTTTAACTAAACTAAAAATTAACTGTAGTAGAGAAAAACAATTTTTTGTCTTAGGGTTTTTTCATTTTCATGGCTACGGCTTTCAAATTCGATATTTTGCTCAACTTTGAGATCATATAGAGAAACACCTTGTATATTTTTCATTCAAATTTCGCATATGGATTATGTTGTCTTATCATAAATAAAAGTTGTATTAATTACATAAATAAAAGAAGACACCCTGTATGCCAGAATGTAATGTACTATGTCTACCTGGCATATTTATTTGCTGCCTCAATGCCAAATATAAACAAAAATTACAACTGAGATTAAAATTTAAAGCTACTTATGAAAAACTAACTACTGTAAGTAATAAATCGTGGCATTTTTTAATTTTCTGTTCCCCAAAACCTGGAAAAGCCAGAAAATCGATTTTCATAAATTGCAGATTGTCATAGATGTTTAATTCATAAGATACTTTCATTTATTACCATTACTCAATTTATTCATGGTCTTCAAAGATAGAAAAGTATTGTTTAAATCTAGAATCTTAAATAACACCCGAATTTATGTGTAATCTTTTCACCTCATGATCCAACAAAATTCAACATATTTTGAAGACATAAATTTTGAAGAAATTTACATAATTTTTGAGGAAATCTACATAATTTATGCAGGCTTCACATATATAAAGAATATTACGTAAATGTCTCTTCATGTTTGAAAGATAAATATGTACGTTGTGACTATTTAAAGTGTAAAAGATACCACAAGATTGTTCTTTAGTCGTCTGTATTTTACGGCGTGTTTATACGAGATGGCCATTGCGTTTTCTTTTGCTAGTCTAATGGTGAGACTTCATGTTTAAATCCTGCATTGTTTGGTGTACCCGTTGTGATTTTAAGTACCCAACTAGGCTAGATACGCCAACACTGATATTTGTACGTACATTTTTAACAATTGCCATAACTGATTATAAGTTGTATGCCAAAAATTTTTTTTATATTTGCGTTAACTACATGTTTTTTTTTTGTGGTGCCATGAGTTGTAGTTTTTAAATTTGCAAATTTAAACAATTTTTCGTTATGCAAATGAGATAATTTGCTAGTACGGTTATAATGTTACATGTTAATTAGGTTTAAGAGAGGGGGAGAGAGAGAGAGAGAGAGAGCGAGAGAATCCGACAAGAAATGTTTAAATTGTGCTCAGTTTAAAAATTAAATTTAACGTAATGAATGCGATATCTTGCATCTGAAACTTGTTGTCTGTAGACATATGATTTCTAGTTTTTGCAGTTTGCCATAAAAAAATAGTTGTTTACCTATTTTCATTTAAAGATGTACTTATAAAATTAAGGTTTCCTCCTGTATACCCGAGATGTTAATGAAAAGTTGATAATCATAATGTATATTGTATGTGATAATTTCTAGGTGTAAGAAAAATTTATGTATATTTTTAATATTTTATATTTTTTTATATTTTCATTGTTTTCATATTTACACTGTACCTAACAATTTGAATTTTTTAAAATATCTAACTAAATGTTACAAAAATATATATTTACACGTTTAAGTTATTTAAGTGCATATGTATTAAGAAAAAATGAATTTTAACTTGCTCCTAATTAATCTGGCAGGACCTCCATGCATCTCTAAATATTGAAAATTTATCTGATACTTGATATTATTGATCCTGTATGAACAATTTAAAAAAAACTATTGTCTACATATTTCGGCCGCCAATATTGAAAATTTTCTGTGTTTTAAAAGGTGTATAGATGTATGGTGTTCCTCTGGAGTGAGGGAATTTATAATATAGTAACGTTTATTCTTCAGCGAGTGTATTTTTTTGTGTCATTGTAGCAATATTGTCTCTATTACAATTAAAAATGACAAAAGATTTCAAGGAAAAGGGTACGATATGTGGAGAACATTCAGACGAATATATTCACCCTTCTTAACTTAACATTTTGAGTTTAATTTGATATGAAAAAAATTATTTACATACACTATATCCAGAAACAGTGGCAACTGACAGTTTATCAACATGTAGGGTGTGGTCAGGAGTAGTTTTCGTTCTTAGAGGACATCATGAACATGATTTGCAATAAGCTAATTATATATTTTTTTTTATGTGCCAATGACAGTATAAATTTTTCAAATAGGTTTGTGATGTTCAATATGTACGAAAATAAAAAAAAACTAGCTTAGAATGTGTTTCTGTACTATGTAGTGTTGTCTGATACTAAACATTTGGTTAACACAGAATATTGTCGCTTAAAAGTGTTAATCTGCTAACATCACTTTTTTTTATAAAATGAAATTTTGTGCTACTGAGCAGGAGGAATGGTTCTCCCCTGCAAAAAATACAAAATATATTAACCCAAAAAGTAGAGATAGCAGGTATTAGCCACTGATATAATATAAATAAATAGAAAGTTTAAATTATTAGATTAATTCTTTAAATTAATTGGGAAAATTCTACAGAGGGTGGATTTATTTTTTTGAATATTTACACGTAACAGAGAGATCAAAACAATTGTTAACATAATTTAAATGAAATTGCACAAATGTGATAGGTATTGGTATTTTTTAAAGTATATTGTCAATTAACTCTTGAATTTATGTCACTAAAATAAAACAATTTATATTTGTTATGATTACACACACACATACACAAAGAAAAGAGTTTCATAAACATCACTAGCCAAAATATTTACATATTGGTGATATATTTTGAAAATACCAATTTTTGTTCAAAAAAGAGTGATTTTTTACCACGAATCAACTTTTTAATATAATAAAACTATATAATAATAATAGATGTACTTTGTCGTAACATAGTATTTTTTATTTCCAGTACAAAAGTATTTATACTACAGTCTCTTAATTTGTAGCTGCAGTGTTCTTTTCTAAATATGTAAATGTTGAAAAAAGAGCATATAGTTTAATGGATTCTGTTAAATTTGGTTATGCTATAATAAAAAGTTTTGAATATAGCATAATCATTTTAAAAACACCAAATATCAGACTTTATAAGTTAATATGTGTCAAAATATATAAGGTGAATTAATATCTTTTATTATACTTCCTCCTTCCACATTAACCAGGTTTGATAATGATTCCCAAATAATTGGCTCCTGCAAGTTGAACAGAAAATATTTATGATCAAGGAAATAAAAAATATAAACAAAAGTAAACCTTCACGTACACATGTTTAACGTTTTTTTGCATTAGAATTTTGGTTGAATAGTAAGAATTTTGGTTGAAATTGAAAATAAAATACTCAATTTTTTTGTCTACATTTAAAAAAAAATTAATGTGTTAATATCCGATGAACAACTAACCAAAGTAGTTTAAATGTATCTTAGATCAATGAAGCACAGAATAATTAAGACTATGATCTATGAGAATATGTATGTACACTCGAACCCCTCTTAAGTCACCAAATCCGTGCATCACCGTCTCGCTTAAGTCGCGATGATAAACAACTTTTTTTGTGTTTTAGCTGCAAAAAAGAAATATTTAAAGATATATAGTGGTTCTAATTTTAATTGAAAATGATAAATACGCCTGGGGAACAAAAAAAGCGGTGCAACTTTATGATTCCATGGGCATGCATATATCTTTTATAAATTCGAAAATTGTGAAATATTTTTTTTCATTTAAATCAATATAGGAGATTAAAATTAGCCTGCATATAAAACTCTTAATTTTTGTAATATAATTTGCTGTAAATAATGCTCATTTAGCCAGACAATCTCAAAAAATTGTCTGTGTTAATAAACCTAGCTGAAATACACGTCACTGGCGTCTTAGACAAGTAGTTTAAGTTCCTAATTCATAAAGTCGTAAATCATTTTAACGACATCGTTAAAATTTTATGGCACAGTGGACCAAACAAATATTAGCAATGTATTATATGCAAAGTGGTTTACGTTGCGCCACCAGCGGCCGGCTGGTTGGCCAGCCAGCGCGTTGCCGGCTCTTTAAAATTTTCTTGAGTATAGTAATATACATAAAGTTGTTTTAATTTATAATTATTTTTTTCCAGCATTTTTAAAGCTTTATTTTAATGCTAACTAATAAATTTATATCTATTTATTTTTATACTATGTATTTTTTTTAAATATTTCCAAACTACCTTTCTAAGAACGTCACGAACTAACAGTTTACTGAAGTATGAAGTATTCTTGTATAGTGAGCTTAGCAATTTTAGAAAATAAATCTGACAACCTTGCTTTTTTCTACCTATTTTCAATTTAGAATGGAAAGATAGTACCACAGCACTTGTTATAACGAAAAATGAGCCAACTGAACGAAAAAATCAACGTAAGTATACCCAGTCGTGCGTGACAAAGTTCAATTTTCCATTCCTCATCCTCATAGAATATGTCAGTCTATGATTTCGTTGGTTGATTGAAAAGAAGGAACAGAGAACAGACGAAACTCGAGAAGGATAGAAGTTAACCTAAAAATATTTTTGTCAACAACGTACATAGTTGTAGTTAATAGTTGCTTTTATAAAATAAAAAAAAATGGGAAAGCTATTAAAAACTAAATATTCTGATGTGGAAAATCGAGTCCTTAAGAAATCATCAAGAAGAGATAAGTCTGTCAAGACAGTTTCTGTAAAACCTCATGATCCTGACAGAAATCAAGAAAAACCCAAAACAAAACGAAAAATTGTGTCTGCTGAAAATACAGACGAACCTAAAAATAAAATCTGTAGAACTGAAACCCAGGAAAGTACTTTAATAGACGTCATTTTACGACAGCACATTAATGAAATCGACAAACAAAATCAGTTTATATGTTCAAAATTTAGTGTGGTAAAAGGAAATAATCCAGAAGACTATAGATTAACATTGAAAGATGATGACAATAGTGATTTATTTTTTCATGACGAATTACGAAGCGCCTATGAAAATTATACAAACAAAGATATCGGTTTTCAGATTATAGATGAAACAAGCTTAGAAGGCCTCGATGGCATTACTATTGAAGGTACACCTGTATATATATCGTCCCTGTTTTCATAAAGTGGCAAATATCAAATTTGTAAATTTTACTTGAAAGGTTAGTTTAAAATTTCATAAAGTTGAATATGGGTTAATATAATTGATACATACACCCAAACTGTATTTCTTTATATCTTCTAAATGCTTCATTTTAGATGTACACCACTTCGCAGATGTGTAGACAGCGTGTAAACAAAAAAAAAAATAATTTTCGAAAGTAGACGATATCTGCCACTTTGTGAAAACAGGGACAGTACTTTTTTCCTTTTTTCTTCTATATTAGTGCTATAGACAAATTGATGTATATAACTTAGTGCAAATAAAGTGAATTCATTATAAATTTTGAAAATATACTGACTATTCATTGACATTAACTGTTTTCTTTCCATATTGTATGATATAGAGAAGACAGAATCAAAATGATCTCTTCGGTGTAAAACTGAATATGTTTTAGCACTTTGGAAACGTTTATTGGTTGGATTAGAATGCCCTTTTATTGTTAACGACAATATCAAGGAAGTGATCTGGCGGTTATTATGTAGAAACACTAAAATCCAATTCTTTGAATTGCCTCAACCAAGAGGTGTGTTGGACATCTATGACAGATTTAAATATCTAGATAATGAATTAGGAGTAGTAATGGAGATGGTAAGACCTACTGCATTCAGCATAAATTTGTAGAGACAGACAGACAAAAGTATATTATCAAAACCTCTTAAACCTGTTAAAAAAATAATAGGTATTAATCTGATTTTTTTTACATCGAGCCATTCAAAAAAATCTCGAGTTACCCAAAAAGACAGCTGTGTTTTTTACTGGCTTGTTATATTTCAGGCTTACGAACTGCCTAACATTTATGAGCATAAATTAGTAAATCACCCCACCATACAAGGATCAAGTGCCACATTCGATACCAGGAATGATATAACCTCTACAGTAAATAAGTTGTCTTTGAAGACAGCTGAAAAGACGTAAGTTTAAATATCGAATATAAAAACTATATTAATAATTTATTATGTTATAAGATATGGTAGAGCACTAGTGATGGTGGCAACTCAGGAGCTGAGAAGAAACGCTCTATTTAATGAATCGGCGGATCCAACTATAGAGCTTCAGAATCTTGAATATTGCATATTAGAGATAATCGGCAGGTCAAGAAAACACGGAGAACTGACCCAAGGAAATATGTCGATCTCATCTCATTTCAACATGGATCCCAAGTCTGTGTTCCATTATAAGAAGCAACTGTATCAGAACAATCTCTTGGCTAAACAATTCTTTTACATAAAATCCGCCGTTACCGATCAAAATAAGACCGGCAGATTGCTCCACTTGAAACGGTTTTATCACGCCATGAAACCTAAACAGTTATTGATTGCAGAGCGGATTATTAATATTCTTAAGACCAAACCTGGGTATAGGTTAGAATACGGCGAGTTGAGGAAAATATTTGCCGATAACCATCAATCCGTGGTAAAAGTTGTCAAAAGTCCAGAGTTTCATAAATATGTCAAAACAGACTGTGTAAGTAAAAATGTACTTTTTTACAAAAATAATTTTTTTCTCTTTAACAAACATTTCATAATCATAACAATTTCAGTGAAGATATGATTTTTTTTATTATTATTTTTCAGCTGTATCCATATAGGGCACTCTATCCAAATGCAAAAAAGTCTGAATATATGCGTAAAGCTCGGCCAACGGAAAAATGTATAAGGTGCATGGAGTTAATCGACCCCTATATTAACATCGTCGCAAATTGGAGTAACGATCAGGCGGATTCTGATGAAGAAGACGATGATGGTAAGAATTGAAAAATCACTGATTATTAAGAAAGATTTCCACTGTTCAATGATTTACTATAATATCATGCATTTATGTACATAACACCATTTTTTGTACATAACTATGAGTGATAAGAAGTGTTTTTTTAAGAAGTTTGAAGCAGTTATTGGAACAATTGTATGATGTGAATATAAAAAAAAAAATTGTAGCAAAACTCTAACTTCACTGTATAGTGGAAATTTCTCCTATCTCTCGGCTTATTTTTATAACCTTACAGCTGAAGAGGTACAGACCGGCAGTAAAATTTACAACATGGAATGCTTCAAAGAAGTATACCTGCACATATTATCAAAAGGAGAAAGAGGTTGTACTTTGCATGACGTGGAAAAACTGATCGGAATTGATAATGTAACTGTCAGGATGGTGTTAAAAAAATTAATAGCAAAAAAAATCAGTTGATGTAAGAAAATTCGATAAAGGAAAACAAAGGCACCTAGTGTAAGTTGTCTTGTATAATATACGTAATTTTTCTTGACTATTTCCCAATAATAATAATTTTATTACATTTAATCTGTAAAGAAATTTTGATTATGCTTTTAATTCAAACAGAGTAATTACTAACGTTTTATTTTGTTCTATTCTAACAACTTCGTGATACAATGTATCACGATATGTGTCCATTGTATTTCAGGTATTATGCAAACTCTTTATACGATAAGGAGCTTCAAGAAGACTTAAGATTTGACGTACCAAAATCGTCCAGAAACGTACTGGCTAGAATTAAGGAAAAGCAGAAAGCCGCTAGGAAAAAAATTGGAGTCGGCTCAAGGAATAAAAGAAACCTTTAATTTTACTGAAACCTCATTTAAGTTTCCACACGTGATGGAAATTGAAAGGCCTCATTTGGCATGCCCTTTTTTCATAAGAATATGGAAGATGCCAAGTTACCATAAAATTTATGAAAAAGCTTGTAGTTTTATTAGTATATCCAGAAATTACGTAATAAAATTGAACGCAAGGACTTTTGGACCCGGACAGTTTTATGGAATCAATGAAGTGTTGAATGACATAACCTCTAAATTAAGTTTGCCACTTTTAGAGAACAACTGTGGAGATTTTTACGTAGTCAAAACTGACGTAAACTACATAACAAAACTCATTTTGTTGAAAGGAGCTTTAGGAGAAATCACAATAAATGGTGAAACTCTGAGTAGGAAGAGGAAACGACATGCCGGTCCTCCCCTCCCTTTGCTATCGGAAAACTCGGGAAAAGGAAAGGAGAGCGATAAAAAATTATTGTACATGGGCAACAATCCTGTGACAATCCTCAGCGAGAAGAATGATGAGATCTTTGTGGATATTATTGTTTCCACGCCCCCGCTGCATTTCAAGACGATTTCGAATACCCGAAGAGCCGCGAGTTATCTGAAAGGGTTATGTCCAGGATTCGTACGATCTTAAATATCGTTCAAGAGAGAAAAATATTCGAGGATATTCATAAACTACTTAAAATCATCGAGGAAATTGAAATCGCAGAAGGTAAGTAGGGTACCTCATTTAAAATGTTATCATCATATAAAGTATAATTTTTTCTTATTTATATGTCTTGCATTTACTGGCTACTAAACTCAAAATAACATTACTCCAAATTCATGTCAAATATCACTAATTATAGTTATACACTTACTGAAACATACAGATCTAATTTGTACCAAATTTTAAGACATAAAATCTTATTACAGTATATTTACGAAACTTATTTTAAAGGATATAAGAAGAAAATCGATAGAAAATCCTTGGCGAGAATCTTGAGTAAACTAGTCACGGAGGGCTACGTTAAAATCTACAAACTGATCATCTGCAACGGCAAAATAACAAAGACGCAGACCTTCCTATGCCACCCGTCTGTTACCCACACAAACAGCATCATCCAGTCTGCCTACCAGCAGCTGAAATGGAAATACTTCCTGGGCACCCAGAAGAAAACGGCAAAGCCCTACGTCCCATCCATACAGAAGGAGATAGAAGAGAAACTGCAACATGGCACGTCGCCCTTCAGGGAGTCCGACGTCATGAACAGCATCGCCGAGATGCGAGAGATGAACAAACTAAAATACAGCGAAATCAAGAGCAGATACAACCAGCAGGTGGGCAAGAGCTACGGCTTCAAGCCGAAATTCATACGGATGCGCGTGATCCACGAAGTACTCTTCTATCTGATATATAGCTACGATAAACAGAGTGTGCCCTTAACGAATGATGAGGTAGCGGATTTGTTCAGGAGCTACCGCATCGATTTAACAGAAGAGGACTTGGAGAAGATGCCCAAAATATACTGCAAAGAGATGAGTTGGAAGATGTTCATACCGCCACTCCCTTATCACAAGGGTTGGATAGAAGGATGGGCGTTGGTGTGCGATGTAATTTTGAGGTTACCGATATCTGTGCTATGCAAGGTCCACAACTTGTCCTATGAAATGAATGAAATCAGGGATATTTTAAATCATCCCATAAAGAGGTAGGTTTCTAGGTAAGATAGTAAATTATATCAAACTGGGATTATATCGAAATTAATTAATTGAAAATATTTCACTCGAATTATTACTATTTGTATTATTTTAAAGCATTACTGAATGTGTTATTAAATTGCAGATTCTACTTAGTTAAGGATCTTCCTGTAAATATACGTAATGCGGCGCTATTCAAACGCAAATACCTATTCGACATCCACGAAACTCTGTGTCGCCTGGCATACTGCGGCCTGTTGCAATTCGGGCCGCAGAAATATAAAGAAAAGGACCAGGTGTTCATCTATCTCAATCGACAGGGGGCTTTGTTGGACACCACGACTACCGAGCCATCATACCACAAAATTACTCTTAAGGAGTACAAGCAACTGGCTTTCTATTTCCAATACCCAAGCCGATGTAGACAGTTACTGGTATAACGTTTACGGAATAAGTGAGTTGGTAATTTATTTTATGTAATGAAATGGGTGTTTTTTTAATCGTTCTTCAGGCCTAAGCACCAAATTGAATGCTAAACAGCCCGGGCAGTTGGTGACCTTGGTCGACGTTAGTGCCAAGCCGGAATTGCTTTGTGCTATAAAATCCAAAACTCCAGAAGAAGCCTTACTGTGAGTAAAACTGCATATTGCACATATTTCTATTATTTTGGAAGTAAATATTTTGTTCTTAAGTCAAATAAACCAAAAAAAATTTCATCAATCTTCAATAAATAACAGTCATTAAGGATATTGATGAATTGGACGATATGATTCTTTCTAAAACTTTCAGCCACTATAACAAACTAATTTTTTTTACCTGAGGTCTAGTCGATTTCACCTAATCTCAAATATTGATCAATCAAAGGCCTCTATATACATAAGGTAATAAAAATATAAATTATGTATAAATAACAGGTTTGAAGTTACATTACAACCTTCTTTCAATGTTTATATTCTTAAAAACAGAAAAATTAGCTTTGTTCATTTATTATTGGTGATATACCTGTATTTCGTGTTCTAACTCTAAAATACATTTCGGGTTATACCAGTAGACCTCATATTCTTAAATATCTAAAATATGTTTTTATTAGTGTTGCGAAAATTCGAATTAAATAATTGGACTAATTCGATAGTTAATTGAAAGCAACTAATTGATTATCTTTTTCGATATATCGAGATAAAAATTAGTAGTATTTATTATTTAGTATTAGTACTCCGACGGGAAACGGAATAACGAATTATTCAACTGGTATACGCCTATACCTATCGAATATTTACGATGGAGGTCGAGTGTAGCCAAAGGGTCAAGTAAAAATCAAAGTACTCGGGGAAGGCGGTTGCCGTTGCCTGTAGTGACTTTTTTTTTTTGGCTTTTTTTGTTTAATCTGCAGCCGATCGCCCCCCCAAAGGGTCAAGTAAAAACGGAAATACTCGGGGGAATGCGGTTGCCGTTGGCTGTAGTGACCCTTTTTTTTTTTGGCTTTTTTGTTTTATCTGCAGCGATCGCCCCTTGGTAGGTATAATTTAAATCTATAATTGTACTAAATAATTCGAATTATTAATTCGAATTTGAAATATGAATTATTATTAATTATTCGATAGTGAAAATAATTTGATTATTCCCAACGCTAGTTTTTATAACCTTAAAAAATTTTCATTCAATGTATCAGTATTTCTAAATATCTGAGACTATGGACAATTTTATATTGTATTTTTATGCAATACTTAGGGATGATAATGGAGAAATACCAGGTGATAGAAGAGGTGCTGCAGGGTTAGACTCTTCCCTCTGGGCACACATAATGAGGAACTGGTTTTGGGCAAATAAGAAAGTTAGGCCCGGGAACGAACCCACCGCCGTCATGGGTTTAAGGAAGGAGAAATTAGAAAAGGTTTGGTTTTAATTTTAAAAAATTATTTTTTAAAGATAACAAGCTACAGTAAGGTTACTGAAAAAGGTCACAGTTTTTGCATTACATCGTGTTTCAGATACTGCCCCAAAATTTGCCATTCAATGAACTACACATCTCCCAAAGTAACACCAATAAGTTCTACCTGCACATTGCTGCGAAAGGAGGAAGAGATACTCAGCTGAAGTCTTACAAAAAAACCGTCCCGTGCCCCTGAAACCGTCAAAAACAATACAGAAGATCACAAGGAAAATACCAAGCAGGTACAAAAAGACACTGAGGACATACTTCGACCACGTGGACAAGGCTATATTGAAAAGGATAGGCAGGATGATGAAAGTCAGATGGAATAAGAAGGAAGACGCCATCCTTGTGATGTGCAAAGCTGCCAGTATACTCCTAAATCCCAAGAATACCAAGAAACAATTGGTTCCTTATACTACTGTGAGGGATGTCCTACATAGGACTTGTCCTGAGAGCAGGAATAAGACTTCCAGGTTAGTTTTAAATAGAGACAAACAAACAATATAATGTGTGATTGAATAGAAACTAGGATGTTTTGTTACTGAGTTTTACGGATAATAAGGAACATTCAAATAATGACGACTTAGGACTTGAATTATTAGTGTAATGAGTACATATTTTGGCAGTCCTTTGAAAAATAATGTAGCAAAACATGTTTTGTTTATCATTATTATTTGTGTTAACAGTAAATTTAAATATTTACCATCTCATTCTTAATGACAGGGCATGTCAACGCCGCTTAAAAACTCACATTAGTGAAAACTATCCCCACTTGGAAGACAACGCCTCTGCCCTCTTTCGGCTGAAGCCAATTTCGAAATACTACTCTGTTCTTGTAAATAACATTTTAAGAGAGGAAGTCGAGGATGGTCAACCTTTTTAGGTTAAAGGAATCCGAGTTATCGGTGGCGTTCATTATTTTGATGGCATATATGGTACAGCATAAAGAAGAAGTTGAAAATCTCCTCCAGGGTGAGTAGGAGTAAAAGGGTTTTTATTTTTTTTAAATGATATTAAGTTTAAACTACATAAAAATAAGAAAAAAAATTCTTAAAACGATCATAAATAAATATCTTGTAAACCAATTCATGGGTAATATGTTTGTAGGTAACACAACAAACATTAATCATTTGGCTGATAACAATTTGGAGTATGTAGAAAGGAACATGGTCGAAGTAGAACAAAACTCGTTGAAATACCAGGAAGCGAAAGAAGAAGATGATATAAAAAAGGACGTACTTAAAACCGTCGTGCACAGTTCCTTAGAGTCTAAAAATCATCCAGGTAATTAGTAAAACCAAAAACTGGTGACCATTTTTGAGATATCTCAAAAACAAATGTTCAAATACAGCGTTCAGTTAATCCCAAAGATAATTAAAAAAAGTCCTTTATAAAAAAATCCCATACGATGCGCACTGTATATTGGTTGTTGTAGGTTGGGCGTTTCAATTGTTCAAGATCTACCAAAAATACCCGGACAACCTAATTCGTGACGCTGTTGGAGAGCTGAAGCATTCTCAAACAATTTCCTTCAAGAAGATGATGTCGAAGAAGGACAAGGCCCGATGCCACCTGCCTTTCCAACTGTCCAATATTTATGTCTTCTCACAGTCCACCACCTTCAACCTGACTACAGCCGTCGAGGCGTACAAAACATTCCTGAACATTAAGGAAAACAACAAATTCCTGGACTTCTCGCAGGACATCGTGGACTCAAAGAAGTACGGCCAGCTGCTGGGTTTGAACGAGTTTTGTTCATATTGGGAGAAGTTTCGTATGAAGTTCTTCTTGCCGCACAATACAGTGATACTGAATCCGCACGTCAAGGACCACGGCGAGCTAGTGAACGAATTGGCAGTCAGATGGCAACTGAAGCTGAAGAATATGCAGCAAGAAAACGCTGATGCCGAGCTGGAACCGGAAATGGAGGCCGAATGTGACAGGTGAGCAAAGAAGAATTAATTAAATGTCGACTCTTTTCTAACACTAGTATTTTTTATATCAGTTGTCTTGCAAAATGGGTAGCAAGTGCTATGTCCTCATCAAGCTTCTCGTCATTTTTTCTGGAAGCATTCTCCAAGCATTTTGTCAGAAAAAATATTTTCACCAGTCGTTGGTTTCCTTCAAATCTTCTTTTGTGTTCGATCACCTTTTTTTTGACCCTTCCAAAAAATATTTAAGTGGATTTATGGACTCTCGACTAGGCCAGTGCCTGGAAGGTAGGCCACCCAAACAGCACCTGATTCCTCTAATTTTGCGAGTGAAAGCCTGTTTGGGTGACCTACCTCTCATGCTCACGTAATGTGATATTACTTCGCTCTTAGTAGAGTAAGAGACTATAATATAGTAAGAGTACTACATTTTCTTTCTAGAAGCGACACAAATAAACCAGACGTACATTCATCCCAGAAAGAAGGTGGCAAATCCACATCATCGCATAACAAGCCCAAAGCAGAAGACTATGGGGTCGAGGATAGTGGTCCCCTAGACTTAACGGTGGACACTGGCAATTTAGAGACGATCGATCGTCTCAAGACCTGGGTCACTGATTGCATGGAGACTGCGAAAGAGAGGAGGAGTCCCAGTCCAGATTTTATAACTGCGGAAGATTACAATTATACCTTAGCCGATGGTCAGAGTGATACAGATGCAGAAGATGAGGACGAACACAACGAAACGGAAGGCTTTAAGTTGACCTGCGATGCTGAAATCGAGAAAATGAATTTGAAAGTGGCCAAGAAAATGCACGATAAAGACAAAATACCTAGCCTTGAGGAAATCAGAGAAGGTAAAAATATAAAGTGTAAAATCACACCCTAGAGATCATTAAACCTTATAAAATAAATATTTTTCATGTAGATTGTTTCAAGTTTCTGAAGTTTTTGAAAATTCTAGAATGATAAATGCCTAAATACCATTTTTAAGCCCAGTACAACACAAAAAAATATTTGATATGTCAATCTACTGAATGCAGGATCTTAAACTGAATGAATCTAATATTTAAATGATGCTCTTTTAGGTATGCTGCAGAGTACTTCACCGCAGGAAAAACGGAAAATCCCCTACATTACTGATCTCAGCTTCCTTTTGAACGAAAGTTTTCCCGATTTAAACAAGGACGAAAAGACGCTGGAGCGTCTAAAGAACCATTTCATCACCCAGTATGCCCTGCTTGAAGATATTATTGTAGAGGGGCGCGAAGAAATGCAAGATTCTTGCATGATGAAATACTTGCAGCAAGGTATAAGGAATAAGGATCTGTGGAATAGGCTGCACAGGTAAAACCATAATGAGAGCATATCGGCGAAGTTCATTTTATTAAAAAACATTTTAGCGAAATGGTTATAGATCAACCCTCCGAAATGTCTGCTGTCTATGAAGTGTTGGCAAGCAAAGGGGGGGACTCAAAGCGAATTCGCCTTAGCCGACGAGGTGCTAGCTTTTGTCTACGAGAAAAAGGAACTTGGGGCTACAGGACCACAAATTAAGGTTAGGTTTTGGTTGCATAGAAATTAAGTCGATTAAAGTTGTTAAAAAAAGTTATCATATAACATCATTTGCCATATTTTAACAGTTCATTTTAACATTTTCCATTTTTTTGTTACTTTATCGATTGAGTTCAATTTAATTTGAGGTTAAGTTATGTTAAGTTATTTTGAGGTTAATAATTAGTGACACCCCCTAGGACTAGTGACACAGGATTAATTTCAAAATGGAAGCTAATAGAAA
Organism: Aromia moschata; assembly: GCA_029963805.1. Lineage (NCBI taxonomy): Eukaryota > Metazoa > Arthropoda > Insecta > Coleoptera > Cerambycidae > Aromia > Aromia moschata. Next base: position 524,588 of record JAPWTK010000122.1, on the reverse strand, counting down.
CTCGTGTTTTATTGTTTACTTCCTATTTTAGGAGTATTTTCATGTGGATACAAATTCTTTGGAAATGGTTGTGAAGGTGCTGGTAGATGAGAGGATTTTTCTAAAGGCGGGGATATGCTCCATAACTTTTGTACATTATCTGTATCAATCAATTTGGATTATCGAAACGTTCGTTTTGACCAATGACGAACAGCGGGCCTTGGAGGAGACAACTACCAAGGTTAAAAAGGAAGTAAGGGAGAACATTGACAAACAACTCAGGTATGTAAGTACATACTGAAATTCAAAAAATATATCAAAGTAGTCTTGTTCTTCATATTAGGGAAGTGGACCAGAAAGTGATCTGTTCTAGACGCTGTCTAGTTATCATGAATTGAATGCAAATTATTTATGGAATGTTGTAACATATTTTTTTTTACTTTTGAGTTTTGTTCACGAATTGCAAACCATATGCCTTTTGTTTTCTGTTTCTGAATTAGAATACCGTTAGAACGAAACAGTTGTCAGTGGTTTGGTTGAAAGCGAAACTTCTTATATATTTTTTTTAATTTACAGCAACAAAAAGCGTATCAGAGTGAAAGTGGTGCCTTGGACGAAAGTGGATGGCTCACTGAATGAGGAGAGCTTGAAGAACTGGCTGTGCAACATTTTATCGCATTGCCTGGACTATCCAAATATCTCATTAAAAAGATTGTGCGAGAAATTCTGTTACGTAAAACCAGTAGATATTCACCGTCTTTTAGAGGTAAGTTGCATTTATATTTACTAGTATTGGTGGTTTAATAGTTAAATTTTGAATTACCACCTATCTTATCTTAAGGCAAGAGTATAACATGGAACTGTATGTAAACAACTCATTTTGCTGTTAGACATATTAGTCTTTTTATTCTTGAGGGTTTAGCCCCATTTCAAAACTACACATGATCTTGAGTTGTTATGAAAAAAAATGGTTTAGTTATGATAAGAGCTTCTAACTCGCGGGCTACGAACAAAAACGGGGTCGAGCTCACCCAACCCCCAACCAGTTTCGCCAACAATTCTACCAGTGTGCTGGTGTGTGTGGTGTGGTGGTGGTTGTGGGTCGAGTGAGTTCGTATGATTTATGCCTTTTCTGTTTGTAGCCTGCTAGTTAGAAGCTCTAAAAGGCATTTTTTTATACCAAATAATTAGTTTTATTTCAAAATTCACCACAAAAGAACAACAAACCTATTATTTTCAGCTGTAATATGCACCAAAATTAAAAAAAAAAACGATTTCTTTGTGATGTGATGAAATGTATTGAAATTTTGAAGATTATTAATCCACTTTAATTAAGTAGGTTCATATAAATTTATATTGCCATTTGGGATACCCAATACATAACCTCTCTAAATTTAAATTCTGGAAACACCGGACCTGATTTACACCTTCACATGTGCTTAAACCTTCTAAGGGTTTAACCACACAATTAGGCTTGGTAGTAACTTTGCAAAATCTCACTAGGGTTATTTGTTACAGGTACTTCAAGAGTTAGGCTGTGTGGAAATAATGGTATATGAAGAGACAAACCCAGACCTATTTACCACATGGGGATCGAGTAAAGAAAGTAAGTTTAAAGTATATGATTAGAACAAACATTTTATAGTTATTTCGCACGTCACACGAAACGTTTGAACAAGTAAATTAATTTCACTTTTTTGATAAACCATAATCATATATATTTTTTCAGGGCCTGCAACCATTCTGGATAGCTTGGATGACATGTACATTGCTCCAAATAACGCATCAATGACATACATGGGTTTATTTTTCTGTGATTTGGAAGAATAGTTTTAAGATGCCAATGTATTATTTTGTTGTTGTTTCTAGTAAAAGCTTTTAAAATAACAGTCTTCGTGTTAATATAACATATATTGAAATTTACACGTACGTTCAGTTAGTTTCTAAAGCGACCACAACGGTAAATTATTTTTAGTGAAAACTATTTTCACTAAAAATATTAGCTACTCATACCATTCTAATTTTGTATTATATTCGTATCATTTTTACCACATTTTTGGTATCACTTTAGCTGCTACTTCATCTAATTTGATTTTACTTTTATTTTGAAGGGTTAAAGAATTCAACCCGTATTGGCTTAAATAATATATTTTCTTTTAATCTAAAATAGCTTAAAATAGTTTCCACGTGTAAAAAATAACTGTTTGTATATCATTAAAATATTACCGCTTAAAATGTCCAAAACATGTACTAAAATATATACAAACTTTGGGCGAAGAAAAAAAATAAAATAAGATTTGAGATATTACTGCTCTATAATGTAATTAGGATGCACCACAAGCATGGGATCATCGTCTTCTTCCTGATCTGATCCCTTTAGCCCAACTTTTGAGAGGGGAATGATAATTTGATCCTAGAATTAAAACAAAAACAAAAAATAAGAGAATCCACCACCAAAATAACGAAAACAAGAGTGATAAATTAACAACTCACATGGTATATTAGGCGATCGAGGAGTTTCTCAAACATGTCTTTTCTCTCTATGAGCTCATCCTCGGATTCTATTTGGTCTGCGATATGATTTAGGTACCATTCAACTACGTCGCTTCTGTGCATGCCTTCTTTTCCCTCTACAAAAAAAAAAAAAAAAACATTGGAAAGGGAATACTGTGGAATTGTTTTAGACACATTTTTGAGACACCTGTGTTATTGTTATTAGTTATTGGGAGGTGTTAATGATAAAGAAGATAAAAACTTTAACACCAAAGTTAATTAAACTGTGAAAAATACCGGAATTAGAGGAAGACGTGGACTGAGAAAATACAGCGATTATACATAACATTGTAACACTCATTTCTTCTTGACATATTGTTTACTAAAGGAACATTTAAAAAAGAAAAAGATATAAATTCCTAATAACATGTATTAATACTGTAAAAACCTCAAAATAAACAAAATGAAATACACCTCACCTTTCTCACTCTTCTCCTCCTCTCTCCTCATGTGCACCACGATCATATTGCTGATGGCCTTGTACTCTTGAAACTCAACACCATCTTTTTCTTCTGCACCGGTTGCACTGGCTCAGGCTGCGACGCTTCCAGCGTGGGCTCTTCCTCGTGAATGCTCTGCTCCGGATCGTCACCAAGCTGGATGTCCGGCTGCTCCACCCTGATGATTGACTTGTTGAGCAGCCTGTACGCCTCTCGCACGTGCTTCGGCTGCACATCGTCCGAGATGTCCATTCGCGCCATCGCCTCCGACAGCCGGATCATGCTCTCCAGCTGTCTGACCGTAATGCGCCACGTGGACTTCCCGGTGCTGCTGCTGTCGCGCAGCCGCAGCCTGTTGTAGTAACGCACGAGCAGCTCGCCCGCCTCCTTGCTGATTATCGGCTTGAACTTCCTGGCGAAGCTGATGTACTGGAGCACCTCTTGCTTCGAGTACACCCTCTCGACACTCTCCTCCACGTTGCAGTGCAAGTCGACTATCTTCCTGGCAATGGCATAGTCAATGACTTCGTTGCACTCGTCGACGAGTATGAAAAAGAGGTCGAAGCGGGACATGATCGGCGCAGAGAGCTGTATGTTTTGCTGGAGGGATTTCGCCCTGTCGTAGCGGCCCCCAATGGGATTCGCCGCTGCTAGAATCGACGTCCTCGCGTTCAACGTTGCTCTAACGCCTGCTTTCGCTATGGAGATCGTTTGCTGTTCCATAGCCTCGTGGATGGCGACTTGATCTCGCAGGTCCATCTTGTCGAATTCGTCTATGCAACATACACCATTATCAGCCAACATGAGAGCCCCCGCTTCTATAACGAAGTCTGAGGATTCCTCGTCTTTCACCACCGCTGCCGTTAGACCAGCCGCTGAGGACGCTTTACCAGAAGTGTACACAGCTCTGGGAGAAAACTCGGATACCTGCTTCAAGAACTGGCTCTTAGCTGTGCTCGGGTCTCCGACGATGCAGCAATTAATATCGCCTCGCAACGACGTACCTTCTATCGTAGTTTTCGATACGCCGCCAAACAACATCAATAAAATACCTTTTTTGACCTCGTCGTTGCCGTGGATGCTCGGAAACAGGCTGTTTATCATGTTCTGGTACAAGTTCCTGTCACGCGACATTTCGTACATGTGATTCCATTCGCCGTCGGTCAATTGTTGTTTCATGACTTCTGGAGTGATTTCTCCAAAGGGTATTTCGATGCCGCCAAACTTGGGATTGGTCGGTTGGACGCTACAGGCCAAGAATGCCATGCGGTAGTGCAGGTCACGTACACCTAAGGCTTTCAAGCCTCTGACTCCCTCCGACTCATCTGGATGTTGGTGCTTGGAGGCTATTTGGGTTCTGGCGCCTGGAAGTGCCAGTGCTCCTACATCGGGTACTACGATAAGGGTTCCGGTGAAGTCATAACGGTCGCCAGCCTTTAAAAAAAAATTCATGACCACTATGAATTTTAAATGTATTGAGTGCTCACTGAAAATTTACAGAAAAAATAACTGGTATTCTGAATTAAACCATTTTTTTCACACGTTTTATTTTATTAATAAATGCCCAAGCAAACGTGCCTAATTTTTTCTACAATTTTAACTCCTCATTTTTTTCATAATTTGCATTGAAAGTACATTGGAAATGTACAGTCGCACCAACACAATGATAAGCTATGAAAAGAATACCTGGACGGTTTCAACGTTTTCTGCCCTGAGGATGACTTCTACGCTCCTAGGGACACATCCTCTAGGTAACTCAGCTTGGGTTTCCTGTATTCGAACCTTTTGAAAATCTACAAACTGCGACTTATCAATATCCAACAAAAATCTTCGTCTGTTGCTACAAACGTCATTTTTGCATGTAGTGGGATTTGTGAACTACAAAAAAGAAAATAGATCATCATTAAACTTTAAATTACACAATAAATATAATTACTTTAAACTGTTGTTCGACATTTGTTATAACCGTCTGACAATCCAAGCATGTGAATGTTCCCGAGACAAGTTCGGGGTGCACAGGATGCGTACGGATAACTTGTCCCGATATCCTGACTAAGGTACCAATTTTGTCTGTTTTCAGTTCCCTCACAACGTGACGTGTTGGGACATCCACAAAACTGATGTAGCATTCTTTTTCTTTTTTTAATTCCGTACGTTCCTTAACAAAATCAAAAACAGCTAGGCAAAGGTAAGGGTAGATTCGATAATACTCTTCTATGATGGTGGTGGCGAGGTTCTGGTTGAACTTTTCTACGTCCTCAAAACTAACTTCGATAGTGCTCCTTTCTTCGTTTTGAAGCTCCTGGCCTGGTTCGAGGTATTTAAGCTCTCCATCTTCATCTTTAAATCTGTACATAATAAACGAAGTTAAATCGAAATAATTAGCTGTATGCATACTTACTCATCAAGAAAATTGTGGAAGAGTTTCTGACATCTCGTACCAATGTCGTCATGATGCTGTTTTTGGTCACGTTTTCTATGAATTGCATCCATTATTACCTACAAGTCACTAGTAATCGCGTTGATTTTTAGATTAAAACAGTAAAATAGAGTGACACAACTTGCTATCAAACCGCTGCATTTGGCGCGAAAATTGGACACACATGACAGCCAACATCCATCCGAGTGAAGATAGGCTTCCTAGGCTTCTTCTATGAAAAACGTGTTAGCCAGGGCGCACATTGAGACGCAGGCGACGCAGGCGACTCAGGCAGCGCAGCGCAGCCCAGTACAGGAAATAACTGCACGCAGAGAGTGAGCGCATATTGCTAAATAGTTTTGTATCGCCTGTGTTTGTGACTTGTTCACAGTGTGTTCGATTTGTACTATTAAAGTAGATATTAAAGTCAATTTAAATGGCTGAACAAGTTGATTTAAGTTCCAAATCAAATTCTGATGCACAAATGGAAATAAAAATGTTAGTGTACGATATGTCAAAAAGAAGAAAATCAATTTGGAAAAGTAGCTATATGGAAAAAGAAGAAGCCATGGGGAATTCACTTTAACTTCTGAAGGATTATTCGTATCATATAAGACCGTTTGGCTTCGAAATGAGTTCCTCATGCATTTTCGTAACGTGTTCGATGTAAATACTGACACGTGGCACAGGAAACTGTGTTTCGAACATTGCGCGAGCAGGTTTTTCGCGACGCAGTTCTGACCTGCCCTGCTCTGCCCTGCCCTGCCCTGCCCTGCTCTGCCCTTAATTTGCGCACGTGTATTTAAACCCTATTGAATACAAAAACCTGTGCTGTGCTGTCCTGCTCCTTCTGCGTCGCCTGCGTCTCAATGTGCGCCCGGGCTTAAGCCTGGTTCTCAGGAGCTTCATCATGTCGCCGCGACGTTCCCCCCACTACTCCAAAAAATATTTACACTCGAACCCCTCTTAAGTCACCTTCGCTTAATTCACATCCTCGTGTTGGGCCCCCCCGCCCCCGGGGGGGGGGGGGGGCGGGGGGGGGGGGGGGGGGGGGGGGGGGGGGGGGGGGGGGGGGGGGGGGGGGGGGGGGGGGGGGGGGGGGGGGAAGGGGGGGGGGGGGGGGGGGGGGGGGGGGGGGGGTTTGGGTTTGGGGGGGGGGGGGGGGGGGGGGGGGATTTTAAAAAATAAAAAAGGTGAAAAAGGGGGAGGGGGGGGGAGGGGGGGGGGGGGGGGGGGGGGGGGGGGGAGGGTTTTTTGGGTGGGGGGGGGGGGGTTTCTTTTAGGGGGGGGGGGGGGGGGGGTAAAAATATTTTTGCGTTTAGGCAGAAAAAGGGGGGGGGGGGGGGGGTTATGAGGGGGGGGAAAGGGGCGAAATTTGGGTGAGGGGGGGATGGACGGGTGGTTTTGGCGTCATGAGACTACATCCTCTCTTATTTCACCACGTGTTCCCCTATTATGTCACGAAACCGTCCCTCTTAAGTCGCAGCCTGTAAAAGTTTTAGAACTACGTTTGGAAATTGGATTTTCGCATGAATATGTACAATTTTTATTGAAAAAAATGATTGTGATTACACAATATTTAATGAATTAACATTAAATATAGACACCTAACCTTTAAAATAGGTTAGGTGTCTTTTAAAAATATTCCTTCAAGTGGAAAATTGAACTTTGTCAAGCACGACTGGGTCTACTTACGTCGATTTTTTCGTTCAGTTGGCTCATTTTTCGTTATAACAAGTGCTGTGGTATATCTGTAAATATTTCTTTTTGCAACTAAAAACACGAAAAAGTTGAGGTTATGATTGCTTTTAAACGTGACGAGAGAATAATTTTCGTGACTTAAGCGAGGATTTGATGCACGGATTTGGTGACTTAAGAGGGAGTCGAGTGTATACACGACAATCTCAGCGACAGTAAAATAAACTTGGTGGGATGTAGGGGAAATTAAATACACTCGACATCCACATCACAGAGTAAACCACCTATACAGAGACGACAGCATCGTCGGCGCGTTTGAAGATTGAGGGGTTAGTTTACAGTGACCTTGCAGTTAATGAACTGACAGATGTAATATTTACGGATACACTGAGAGAACAATGTTTTCTCCAGTTTTTCGAGGAACAGCCACGGTACGCACGTACAGTTCCACCTTACGAACCATAATTGCATAAAAATGTCAAATATGAAGTTTAAAACACAACAAAACAGAAGGAATTCACAAAAATTACGACAAACACAAGGAATACGAAAGGACGCCAGCCACACACAAGCAAGCGAGGTTAGCGAGGTTGATTGAAATACCATTTATGTAATGGCGGCCCACATGCGACTGGGTTTAGGTTTTGGCGGGAACGCTTCTGTCGTCTCTGTGTAGGTGGTTTACTCTGTGTCCACATATCCAAACTTTTCCGTTCCGCAAAATTCCTCATTTCCGAACTCTCTTCACCTCCGGATAACCGAACTGCTGGCGCATGCGCAAAGGGTTTTTCTGGCTCATTCGTCATTCGACAGCGACAAGTTCGGTTGTGTAGAAGTACAAGTTCGGAAATATGGTGAGAAAAAGTTCGGAAATATGGTGAGTTCGGATATGTGGATGTCGAGTGTACAACGTTTTTATTGGTCGGTGATGTGTCACCAGCGACACGACGAGCTCCGAGAACTTTGGATTTGCCGTTCATCGGATATCATCCATTTGAATGTGTAATTTAGAAATCTACTTATAATTTTGTAATCGATTAATTATATGTATACAAAATTTTAAATACATATAAATCTATTTTTGAATAATTCTTAATTGCGTGATGTAGCTAAGCCAGTAAAGGTAAGTAATGATGACGTAGCAAGACAAGAAAGTTTTATTTCAAATATAATTATCAGATTAATTATTGTCTTTATTTGGCTTTTCATTTTTCGTGACCATATTTAGATATGCTTATTTAAGTACTGAGCAATATATCTGAGAATTTTAATAGCAATCATCAGCTAAAAAATTGTGCAAAAGAATGTGGCGTGGGAAGAGCTATGCCCTGGCTGTCATTGCTGGCAATAAGCACAACCTGGTGTCGGATCGTCGTGATCACTGATCTGTATATTAATGGATATATATGAGAATAAACCCCGCCTTTCCAGGCGGCATTGAACAGCAGCCATTTTGTAAGTTAGTTAGCAACGTAGTTCCTATTGGTGTAATTATAAAAAATGCAAAACTCATCAATCAGAAGAAGAACAAGAAATCAATTTTCGGCGGCAGCGAGATATTCTTATGTAATGATGTATACCGGTTAAGGTTACAATTTACAATTACCTACATGGTGGAAGAATGAGAGGATTCAAAAGTGGCATAGGACTATAATCCTAAAGGTTAGAAAAAAAAGATAGGAAAACAATAATAGCACTTTATTACAATATTTACTTTTACCTTTTAATATCGTTAGTAATTCTGGTATGAACTAAACTATAGAAGCTGCAGGAAACATTTAAATAAAAACTATCAACAAAATTAATTCACTTACTTGCATCTAAAACTGAATAAACAGTGTTCCTTTAATAAATATGGGTTTTTATTTTTTTTTGTACATATGAAAGGAACGGAATTTATTGAACGTTTCAATAATATTTTTTGTCTAAAAAATTTCCATTACATTTGAGTTTCTCGACAAAAAAGCGTACTTTTTTAATACTGGAAAAACTCCGTTATTTTCTCTTGCAATTAAAGAAAAAAAAAACGCCCACGGGAAAATAAAATCAGGCTCAAACTTTAGAGTCTTTAGTTGTGTGGGTCGGAGAATTGCTCTGCTCCCCTTCACCTCCTTCCACCGATTCTCCCCCAGCCAAGGCCGTTGAAGTGCCAGTGGTTTCCGTGTTATGTATCGGAAAATGTCCGCTGTTGGCGTCCTCTATCGCCTTCCTCAACTCTTTGAGTCCCACAACCCCTACCAGCTTCCCAATGGCCGTCACGTACGCGTGATTTACCCCACCATGGAAAAAGAGAGTGGACTTTCAGCAGGGAGGTCTTCTCCACTAGCTGAAAGGGCGCGGGATCAATCTGACACGCGGAGAAGTCTACGGCGAACTGCATCTGCTCCTCCTCCCACTTCCTCTGGTCCTCGGGACTCATGTCGCACACTCTTTCACTCGGCTAAAAACATGTTCTTTGAAGGGTTATATGTTATAGTCGATTTAAGGAGATGGTTATCCAAGATATCAACTGGAACCGCAGCGAAAATCCGTGAAGACAAGACAAGAGACTAAAGGATACTATAAGAATTAAGCAGCTGTATAAGCGGTAAGTTTTTTAATTTCTCCATCAGGTTTTAGGTGATAGAGGCATCAATATTAACCTTTAAGCAGATTGACAAGGAATAATTAGCAAAATGAACAGAGCCTAGAGAACGGTGATCACTAAGAAAATCTACAGATAAAATTGCTAAGAGAACCTATAGACAAAGCAAACAAATCCATATCGTAAAATCCTAAAAACGTACTTACCAACTGAACCTTTTTGGAAGTCGTCGGGCTAGGAGGAGCTATCTGCCTTTTATCCTCCATAGAACCCATCTGGCTATCCAAAACTTGACCTTCATTGTTTTCTACATCCTGAAGTTGAGCGGATTTTCTAACGCGCATATGTATTTTTAAAATTAAATTCTCTACTTTCATAGTTTTTTTTTTTGAAGACACTATGTATATTTAAATACCTACCTGAAAATGGCCTCAAAGGCCAGCCTAATTCTACTCTCCGCCCCAGTGACTGTGGTGTAAGGAGTACTTCCTGGACTGGTGTTGATAAATGGAGAGAATCCTTTGAGTGTGAACGAATTCGTTTTTTTGAGGATTGACTTTTTCGGTTGAGTGCCAAACACCGGATGGTATGTAGGTTGCTAAAACAATAAATATGAAACAGATTCTATTAAGTTGATGTACAAATATTTATAATGATAAATAAATATAAAGCAGTTGTGTGTTATGCTATTCTCTTACCTCTCCATTGGATTGGCATTTGATTGAGGTCGTCTTTTTACATACCTGATCCAAGTGCTGTTCGGACATTTGTCTTTGAAGCATATCCGGAGCGGGTACAACATGGAACCTCGAGGGTCTCTTTTTTCCTCGGCTAATCTCATTGCTTCTTCGCGTGCTCTTTCTTCCGCCTCTCTTTGTCTAATGGCTGCTACCTAATTAGGGTAGCAAAAGTATTATAATACTAAATAGTCAATATAGTCGACAGTATTTTTTTCTCGCGAAAAAGTTTATTTGGCAAGTATGTAAGTACCTCTAGCCGCCTTTCTTTCCCTATGTGTTTCTCTATGAGTTGAATTAGTTGCATCCGCTGAATCGACCCCAATAAAACCATGCTTTCTGGCTTATCGACTAGCGGAAAACACTGCAAACACCTGTGGTCTTTCAAAAGGGTCTTCAGCTGATCGTACGTTATCCCTTTGTAGATGTATTTTACGTCCCTAATCATGAAATCCTCCACGAGTACGTTGTACATGCCTAAAAGTAAAAAGAACGATGGCAATTAAAGTCTTTTGCTAACCTCTTTGTCATTTAACCTAAATTTTAGAGGAATATTTTGAAGAACGTCTTTGTTTGGTAGTCCCAAGAAGAATACATAAAGCTCTACCGTAGCACTATTTCATCATCATTTTAATTTTAATTTTATAGGAACATTTTGTTTCCCAAAATTAAAATGGCCATAACTTTTTGAAAAAAAAAAAAATTTTGTAACAAATCGAAAAACCTCTCCTTATATTTGTTTCTAGATTATGAAAAAAAATATGCGTATAACTGCAAATATTCCACAGAGCGTTACTGAGATCCCAGGGTGTTCTGCAGTTGTTTGAAAATTTTTTTCGCAAACTTTGCTGACGGTTTTTGCACTATAAATTCTTTCTGTAAGAGGTGTATAGTCATCACCTAAAAAGTGAAGTGGGTGCCAAGAGTCGTTTTCAAGATATTGCTAACTGAAATATCACCTACCGCCACTGATCAATAAGATTGGCGATTGCTCTGCGATATTTAGCTACAGGCAATAAATTTACGAATCTAAAACTTAGTAGGCCTCCTAAAACTTAGTAGGAATCGGTTAAGAATAGTTACAGGGTACCTAACGGAGAATGGCCCCAGCAAAATTGGGAAATACAGAGGAGATTTCATCTGCAAGCTGTGTGGTAATTAGATCGAGACTGTTCTCCATATTCTATCAGATTGTGAGGCATTAGATCGCAGGAAGGATGTCTCCAGGGGTACTTTTGTATCCCCAAAGGAGAGGGCTGTATGTCTCTTGATTATATGTCTATTGTTATGCTATGTATGTCTATTGATTTTATAGAGTTTGCGATGTGTAAATCGGACTTCCCTGGCCGGATACGAGAAATTGTTCAGGGTCTCTCTTTGACGCGACGCTTTGTGGTGTTTTGGTGATATTTTTAATGTTTACTGTAACATTGAGAACTACTACACGCGTACTCACCGCTGCTGCTGGGCAACAGATCGGGCAGATACGGCAGCTTCTTGATGAGAATGATGCTGTCGTATATGCTGGGCGAGAGCAGGCTGGCGACCGCGTTAGAAATCAAGACGGCGATCATGATGGGGATGATGTGCGTGATCTGCCCGGTCATTTCGAAAACGATGACGGACACGGAGATGGTGTGAGTCACAGATCCGCTGAACGCCGCTGCCCCAACAGTGGCGTACCCTCCGGGGATTATCTCGGCCACTTTACCGCCGTATCTCATCCCTAAAAATATGTATAATTCAAATAAAAAAAAATCTTACCTTAATCTATGTACGTATATGGTATCTAATACATATTGTATTACTTGAGTAAAGAAGCGGACTCTTTGGGAGTTGATTCGCAATCAAAAAGAAAAAATAAATAGGTATACACAGGTGTATGAAATATACTACAGGTCCAATGTGATGTAGCAGCTAAAGAATTTGACTTTGCTCCAATATTTCCACATCCAGTTCCAGTGTATTTTTTTCTGCGTACTCTGATATATTCATACATAAAGCATATCCGAAGGATAAATTAAATACAAAAAATTGCTTATTATTATGTAATATTTTTATGAACCAAATGAAGCCATTTTTTTTTAAATAGGGGAAAATAATAAAGTTCTATAAACACTTTTATAATAACCTATTTTTTTTTCAAGAAAGAATTACAAGCAGGTATACATTTTATATACGAGTATTTGCATTGCTCAGAGTGCGCAGTCATGAGAGGCATCATGTTTTTGAAATAAAATATTTTTCAGGAAAGGTACCTGTTGGAAACCACATGTGCATTAGTTCTCCCACAATTCTGCCAAATCCAGCGCCAATTTTAAAGACTGGTATAAAGCTGCCGCTAGGGACAGGAATTGTGGAACAAATTATGGAGAAGATAAACTGCAAACAAAAAAAGGCACATTTAAAACGGTCATAAAAATCCACAAAACAAATGACGAGTACTGCATAATATGCTATTTACATTTAGCGACAGTTAAAGAAAAATACTACTTAAGTTTTACACCCTTAACAAAAATAGGCCTTTAATGTACCACTGTGAAATGTTCCTTTTAGATTTTTATTATGATTATCAAAAGTGCTTTTCTGTAACATTTAACATTTTGGATAAAACAGAAAAAGTATTTTTTTTATTAAAAACATGTTTCGTATCTTTTTCTTCACGGTATATTTTACACGTAAAAGAAAGAAATAAACTGCAATTAACAGGATATAAACTGCTCGTCAAAATTAGCGCAATACTTTTTAGATTACCGCCATTAGCGTTCTATTCAGGTTAGAGAGATGCGGTTTCGGTAGCCTATAGAGTTAGGTTATAATGCTTCGAAGTCGCTACGCTCTGGCTTAAACAGTTCGCCATCCACACCCCAAAAACCAACCCCATGTCGAAATTTGAATTCGCCAGGTTTTAACAGCAATTTTAGAGACTTACAGGATGGACTTAGAAGGACGTTGTCGTGTCAAAACCTCAACCTGGCACACATTAAGACCTTCCCAACAAGCCCTGAGCGTTTGGTCGCTATCCCATCCCTTCAACCCTTTTCCAGACCCTGTGAGCTATCCCTCTGCATTTACGCTGGGTTTTTCATGGTTTGACCTCTGTTGGGCGATTACATTGACTCTAATACTACCAAATAAATTGGTTTAGGGTGCCACAACTCGCGTCCACTCTTTGACAACTCAGGCACCCCTCAAGGTCACCCCTGCACCAATCTCCCACAACCCTCTCTGGTTCCGCCCCTGTTGGAAGCTGCGTAGGATGTCTTTTTTGTCTCGAATTTATGTCATGGCATTACTTAAAGGTTCTCGAAGTTGACGGGACTCATTGCGGATGGTCAATTGAGCGATAAAAGTGAAATTTCACATCCAACCAACCCCCTGAAAATTTGCCAGGCTAAGGAGTTGTAAAGAGAGTTGTGGGGTGATTCCGAAAGTCTTCCTGAGGGATGCTCGAACTCTTTTCGGCCACCCCGAGTCGTCGGTCTCATTTTAATCCTCATTTGCAACCCATTGCCGTCTTTCCCCCCTCCAAAAAAATCTTGAGTGGGTGAAAATCCTCAAAGAGGGCTCGTTGGGTAAGCGTAACCTTCCTTTGCACTTGTCTGAACTGGCAATCTCGAAATTCGTGATGGTGGCACTTCACTTGGCGTAGCGTATTTGTGTTTGAGTATTGTTGTATTTGGACGTTTTCCACGAAACACCGAACTACTACACTTTTCTCGACGTGCGTTTCGCCAACCAAGTTGGCATCTTCAGGGAGAAGATTAAAACTGTTTTAATATTCTCCTGAATATGCCAACTTGGTTGGCGAAACGCGCGTCGAGAAAAGTGTAGTAGTTCGGTGTTTCGTGGAAAACGTCCAGTTTTTTGTTTCTACGCCGAAGGTTCCAGTACCCACTCCAGGATTGTTGTATTTGTCCAAACATTTGATGTATTCGCAAATATTCCAAACATGCCATCCACACATACAACAAAACACTCAAACATGCCAAATATGTTTGAATATTCAGAACCAGTGAATACAGCGACAGACGTGTTGACATGGACAGCAGCTTATTACCTGAATGCTTCTTATTACCAATACATGTTAAATCTATATAAGTACAAAGTTACTAAAAGACCATGACGAACACGGCGCTGGTGGAACCAAGTGTGGACGGTTTCTGCAAATATTCGCCTTATTTGACTTTTTTGATGCGTGATTGAAAACAGATAAGTGGACGGAAACGCGTATTTGCTGTTACCGATATTCGCGTTATTTGTACACATAAAGCAAATATAGCGAATAGCTTCTCTACACATCGCCGTGTTTGGGCAAATACAACAAATATACGAATACGCTAGGCCATGTGAAGTGCCACCATGAGAGATGCTTGTACGTGCGGCAAATATTCATTGTGACTTGGGCTCATGAACTCTCGACTGGGTTCTCTCGTCTGTAATAATAAGAAACAGGTGCTGTTTGGGTGGTCTGTCTTGCAGGCGCAGACCAGTCGAGAGTTTACGCTCCCAAGTCACGAAGAACAAAAAAACTTTACTTACGGACATCCACATATACGTTTTTACTAACACTGAAACACTTAACGACGATAATTAGGGAGGTGATTAAAACCGAGTTGTAACCGTATCCCGACGATGTTAACATGATTGGCGAAACTTGCGCGCTGAACAGAAGTTAAGCGTTTCGGTGTTGGAGGCGAACGTGTTTGTTTGCTAGTTCGTTTCTACGTTGATGGTTCCCAACCCCCCTTACGGTAAAAATGGTGTAGCACGCCAAATTGACGCAGACGCTGGTCCAGGGCGTCCGCCAGTGGGTCAGCACCTCGTCCTCCATCACCGTCAGATTGGAGTTGGTCCAGGTGAAGTTGCTGAAGAGCGAGGCGACCTGATCGTGCGTGTCCAGGTCACCTGCGATGAATTGCCCGGTGGCATGGGGGAAGGAGACCGTAGAGACCAGAAGGGCCACCAGCGCGGGGTACAGAAAACGGCTGAAAATGTCACGGGGCTATGGGAGGAATCAGAAGGAACGCGGCTTGCAGTACTTACTTTTTTCTTCAGGAAGCTGTTGATGGTCTTACTGTTCCGCATGAACGCCACGTACCACCTGTGCATCCACACGTAGAAGGCTCCGGTTAGGCCGCAGAATGCCCTGAAAAATGGTCGTTCTGGCAGTGGTATTGTGTCAGTTATAAAAAACTATCATGGGTGAACACTTTCAATACGTTGCAAATAGGAGAGATGTGTATGAGTACAGTAACGCGGAATTAACCAGATAATGCTAGCATAATGGAATAATGCTGCAAAACGGAAAGCGTTAAATCTTGATAACCACTGGACTCCTACCAAAAAAGGGAATTTGGAAAACCATTACCTTGGTCTCTATTTTGCCATATGGGCTCGGTAAATACGTGCTGAAAAGTGAGTTACTGTATAATATCGCCAATCTTAAGAATGAAAAAATTTTGTAACTGTCTTTTTTTCTTTTTTCATTTTCTGTCATGATTTTCTTGACAGTTCCTCACCCCATCAGAGCGAAGACGAACAATTCTTGGGGGTCGAATGGAAACTCCATGTAAAAATTTGTCCTGAAGACAGCTGTGACCGTGTCTGCCCTCTGAAACCACACAGCAA
This sequence comes from Aromia moschata, assembly GCA_029963805.1. Taxonomy (NCBI): domain Eukaryota; kingdom Metazoa; phylum Arthropoda; class Insecta; order Coleoptera; family Cerambycidae; genus Aromia; species Aromia moschata. The sequence goes on along the minus strand of JAPWTK010000122.1, from coordinate 508,547 downwards.
GAAGACGAAACGTAGTGGCCCCGCACACAGCGGCGAAGAAACCCTCTCCAGTAATTTCGAACCGCGAAGTAGACGGTGGTTACTTCGATGCTGAAGAGAACACCTAAATATGAGTAAAAAATCGTAATAATTTTCATCCAATCTAAATATTTACGAAAAAAAAAATTGTATAATGTCGAGTCCAAATTCAGATTTTTTGGAAAATTCTGCATTCCTTCAGCTCAAAAATAACTCAAAGTATTGACAATGAGACGTTAAATTAGGATACCATGTATATAAAAAAGATTTAAAGGCAAAGGGAAACTTTTTTTGTTGGAAATGTAAATAGTAAATACAATAGTTTATTGATAATAGTAATAGATTAACTTTAATTTATCATTAATGCTCTAGAAAGTAAGGTTTAGGTTGACTCTATGTATACTGAATTTTCTAAGGCCTTCGATAGTGGTTTAACTAGTGGTTAAAATTGAGAGCACTCTTAGTTGTTAGTGGAAATATTCTAATGTGAATAAAGGATTATCTCAGGGATATAATACTCGATTATTATCGATATCGTTAGGGGTCATTAAATATGGTAGTGACATTTTGTTGCCCATTTATGTTACATCGGGAGTTCCACAAGGATCCAAATATGGCCCCTTCTTTTTAACCTTTTTGTTAATGATCTGGTTGAAGTGATATTAAACTGTCCACTTTTAATGTTTGCTGATGATTTAAAGGTCTTCAAAGTTGTAGAAAATTCTTCTGATATAAATCTTGATTTGGATAATATAGTCAAGTAGTGTAACTAATTAAAAGTTTTTTTTTATCGATGATTGGACTTTCATTAGACTATTTCCCTTGTAAAATTGGACCCTTGTAGCTCTCACCATTATTGAGTAAACAGAAAACAGATGTTTATTAAATTCTATGTCTAAAACTAAGCTTTTTAATTGTTATTTAAAATAACTTTTTCTACTAAACTCCAAAGTCCTGATCAAAAAACTCGAGACACCCTGTATAATCAAGACTACAGAAAAATAACCAACCACCGACGGGAGCAGCGAAGCAACTGGCCACCCCCACGGCGCATGCGGCCGCCAACATCTCCGTGGTCCGGTTCTCGTTCTCGTAGATGCCCTGAAAACCGGTGACCAGCTTGCTGAGCAGCGTGGCCGCGATACTGGCTATGTGGACGAAGGGGCCTTCCTTGCCCAAGGGCATGCCGCTGCCCAGGGTCACGGTCAACCCCACGACCTTGGCGACAATTGTTCTGAACGTTAGATACTCCTTCAGCGCCACCCCTCGGAGAATGGTCTTCATTTCCGGAATGCCGGAACCTAAGAAAAGCAGCCAGTCTCAGTATGTACTATTAGGCCAAGCCCAATACATTTTTACGTGCCAAAATTAGTAACAGCACGAAAATATACATAAAAAATCGGATATATTCCGTAGAATTGAATAAACTACTTTTCCACAGCTGAATTTCGCCGCGTCATATTCAAAATGGCGTCCAAAATTGGCCAAAACCCCTTTTTTTCGTTTAAAAAAAAAGTATGCATCCTATAAAAAAAAGTTTCAAATAAAAGTTGTAGAACTTATTAAAACAAACAATATAAGCCTAATCCGATAAATAAATAAATAAATACATTTTTTATTGCAAAAAAACAGCTAAAAATCGCGATGTTTTCAATTGCTTATATCTTTGAGAAAGATATAATATTTTTTCATGAAACTTGGGGAATCTATAGTCCCCGATAAGTAGAATAAGCTGATATTTTGAACATTGCAAAATTCCTGATAGTTTTTGCAAAAATCGCATTTTTCGGAAAAAATGTTTTTTTTTAAATCCAATAATTCATACGCAAATGCACTTAGAGAGTTCAGTTAGGGCTTAAAAGTTTCTTCAAGACTTGTACTTTCGTGTACAAATAAAGCGCGAATCGTAATATGATTGTTAATACGCTAAAATAACCGAGCAAAAGACGCCATTTTTGTTTTACCGAAAAAATTTAATTTTCTCAAAAATTTTAAATTATATCGAAATGGAGTTATTGCCATTCGATAGCTGCTATTTTTTTTTACAAATTAAAAAAAAAAATTACCCTACGACCTTCTGGAGCCGAGATAATTTTTTTTTCGAAAAATCGCCACTGCCTCATTTCTTAATATTAAGGGCTGGAAATTGCACAGATCGTAGTTGGATACTTGTACTTTCATATAAATATTATTTTATGGCAGTCAATGTCATTTCCTGATCTGTAGACTACATGGTATTGGCCCCTATAGAAAATGCTGCCTCCGCTCGATGTTCGTTCATGCACGTGGTGGTCGGAGAGAGAGACGTCGGTAGACTAGCTAACTTGCGGCTAACTAACGGCGTCTCTCTCTCCGACATAATAACTTTTGTTTCTAACTTGAAAATGGAATAGGTAATGAAGTATAAATTAAGTTAATGTGGATTTTAAAAATAAGTGGTATTCGCTATTACATGGTTGTTGTATGATAAATTAAAATTACCCACCTATTGATTGAGGAGCTACTAACTGGACAAATCCTGTACCAAACAGAATTAAACACACTGGAAGTGACACCCAGGCAGCATATTGAGCTGCTGGATGGTTGGTCAAATCCCTGAAGAGCCAAAGTCTAGCTAAAAGAATAAACTATGGAGAGATGGTGCAATGCAACTAGTAACTTTCTTAAGTGGTTAGAAAAAAAATAGTGAATAGTCAAAGGTGGGCGATAATAATGGTCAAAACCATGAAAAATGAATTTCAAATATTTTTTTTTTAATTACCGTGACTGTTCTTGTAAAATGTTAGTTCGTTCAAATAGCGTGTTATTTATCTCAATATAATAAAAGAAAAAATCAACAATCGGCCTTCATTTGAAGCTGTAGCACAAAAATATCGACTAGGAGAAGCAATTTTTCATCAATTTTACAAAAATGACTATATCTCGAGATAACCAAGATACTTTCATAGAATTTGTTTGTTCACATCCAGTTTGTCCAATCAAGACCTGGTCTGTAACCCCTTTTCAGCTTGACGTTTTAACCCTGTGTATTGCATTGTCTAAGACAATTTAATAGTCTTTCTTTAATTTAATAAGGTTATTTATAGGTAAAGAAACTTTATTTATATATCAATATGATAATAAATTATATGAATGAATTAATAAATTATAAATAAAAGGCTTACTTTAAACGCAAGATTTTATTATTAAAATATGATTTTTCTACTTGTGACTTACCATTATTGCATATTGATATTCCTCTATCCATGATGAAGCTCAAAATGGCCATGATCACACCTAATAAGGCTAAAAATACCCAGTCTTCTCCCAACCTTGCGAAGGTGTTCTTCCATAAGAAATGTATGGCTTGTGTCAACTTTCCTGTATTCAAAAACCATCCCTGTATACGTATTCCTGTCTAATACTATTCGATATAATCATTGTCGACAAATTTCAAAAGAACCCAATACTTTGGAATATTTTTTTTAAGAAGAATTCAACGATGTTAACTAGTTTAAGTGCTGGAGATTTGTCAGTACGTACGATGTGTGGCTATTAAATGTATAAATAATAATAATAAGAAGAATAACAATAAATCACACTACAGAAATTGACATTCTCCCTCTAAGTGTCATTACAACTGTGCAGAGGGAGAATACAGAAGAAAAAATACGTAGGACACATAACCAAGCCCTGTGACAGGTGCCAATTGCCACAGGCGGGATTCGAACCCGCGCGGATAATAGCTCTCGGAGTAATCCGTATTTATGAAAACAGCACAAAAATATATGAAACCAAGGTAGGCTAAATAATACAACAACAAAGAACAGCTATTTTTTCAATACAGATTTGTTATGCCCATATAGCAGACAAATAGTACAATAAATATTTTATTGTAGTAGATACTTAAGGCATCGTCTAGCAAAGATTTACCTCGATAGCCTCTGAGCTCCTTTTTTCGAGCCTTATCCTGTTTCTGTCTCCCTCTTCTCGGCTGCCCTTAGATTTTCCAATTTTGCAAATTCACCAAGTTGCCTACTGTATCGTCCATACATCTGAAAGTGAGCGCACAGAAAAAGAAATACTTTAAATCTTCACATAGATATCGCTTGTCTTCTGCTTACGAGAGTTTGGACGTAATCTTCTACATCCTCCTGAGGAGGGCAAGGATAAAACGTCTGCGACTCCTTCTTCCTTCTCTCCTCCAGCAAAGCAGCGAAATCCTCCCATTCTTTGTCAGCCTCTTCGATGTTGTCTTCTCCGAAGTGGGCATCGGCAGCGTTCATTTTTCTGTTTTCGTTCGTCTTGTTATGTACGTTAACGTGTGTATTTAAGGGCGCTTGAAGTGTGAATCTTTGTTTAATATCGATCCATAATTTTCATGATGTAATCCATTTAGTATTCCAGATGAAGATCTGATTTAACCTATGAACTCTTTTCAGTAAACAAAAAAAATAAAGTTAGTATCAACTGGTCAGTATCTAGTCTTTGGATAATTTTGGAGGACTTTCTGTAGAAAACTTATGTAGAATCTTCGATCAAACTTTTTTTTAACAATATTTGCAAAGGAATTTTCTAATATGTATAATTCCAATGCGAAAGGATTGTAAAAAAATATGTTGCGTAAAAAAATCTAAGATTGCGTAAACTTCATTTATAGTTATTCAAATAAATAGTCGAAAATAGAATAGAACCATTTGTTTTAAAGATTTAGTCTAATTAAATGTAAGAAATTATATGTGGAACTAAAAGAGAATACATAACCACAGCTGTGTATTTTTTATGCACTTTTTAATCCACTTCAGTAAGCCACTGCGTATATTTGATAGATAGTTAACTAACGTTCTGCGACCTGGTAACTGGATCTCTGGAACGCGTTGTTCCAGAACTCACTAAATGGTTGTTTATCGAGTACGTTCAGAGGTACATCAAAGGCACTTATCATTAAAAGTAGGTCGAACATAAACTGAGTTCTCAAGGGCATACCTTCTTTTTTATTTTTATGTTTCACTCTATTTATGTGACGGTTACAATCGCATTTGTAAAACACAGCAGTTTTTCCTTAGAGACTACATGTTACGGTTTGGCAAACATAAAATAAATCTTCGACATCACCGATGAATTTATTCACTCTGTCAGCATATGGTAGTTTTTAAGCGTTTGCACGTGTGATATTTTATGATTAAGGTAATATTGACGCCGATGGCATAAAAGCCTCGAACACACTAATAATAATGCAAGAGTCTGCTAGAAGCTCGGGCGAATCGACTGAACCCAATATGTTGCGGTAAGATCTTTCAACCCTAGTGATAAAGTATTGAATTCGATAAATCTTACGGATTTATGTAGGCGTTATATTATATTAGAATATTATACGACTAATGAACACTTTAAAGCAAAAAAGCTTTTAAAGTATGTATCCTATTCGAAATATTCACGTCACTGTTACTTAGTATTATAAAAACGTTGTAACCCATGTTCCTTTCACATCCACGTAGTACAGTGAAAGTATAGTATCACTGTAAAAATATTCAACATTTTTGTTGGCTAAATAGGCCTAAATGTTCTAAAGCGTTGCTTAAATGTGAAAAAACGAAACAAAAATTATTTTTTGTGTAAATGATAACTCTAAAACGCTTTTAGATATAAACTTGAAATTTGGAACACTTGCCTAATGTACCATGTCTGGAGCTTTTGAGTATGATCGGTTGAGATGTTGGTGGATAAATGGGGGTAACACACTTTATTTAGGTAAATTTGCAAACAATACAAGATATGCATTTCAAATTTAGGACACATGTACATATAACATAACAGTGCGTGCAAATGTAAAGGTTTTTAGCTTAACATGGTGGAGTAATGAACGGATGGGAGGGGGTAAGTATTCAAAATAGTAATGAAAGCTATATAAAAGCCTTCTACTCTAAGTTAATAAAAAAAAATATCTCACTTATAACTCACGTGATAATATCTAAAAAGGTTATAGTGAATTAACGCTCACTTGGATTTCTGTTTTATAGATCGACTCACAATCGACTGGAATAAACTAAGGAATATTTACCTGACTATTTGCACAATTAGCTGCCATTTGTTGCTCTTTAATTACATAACGACATGTGCAGCTCGGGACTTTTCTTTCACAACGTAAAGTAAGAGGCAATCAGGGAGTTCGTAGATTGAACTAAACGAGGTGCAATTTTTCAATTGAGTCAACATTATTTAATACAACCCCGTGGTCTCCTCATATACAACGATGGTGCATTAGACTCGTCACTCTGTCACATTAATATGTAGTTAAAATTTAGTTTTTAATACACAAACATTACAAAATTAAAATTTTTGTCTCCTCCTAGAAAACTATTTTTTATAGGAGTTTTTTTTGAGACAGTTAGTAGTTTTGAGACAGTTAGCGATTACAAATACGAATAAATAAACATGCATTTTTTTATAACGTCTGCTTGTTTGGAAAATGACTAAATCGTTTTTCTCAACTTGCTTAAAAATACTTTCTTGATAATGATAATTGAGCTATTCGACTATCTATCTATCTTTTAAACAAAAATATATTTAAAAGTTAGAATAAAAGTACACGAATATGACATAAGAACACTAAATAAAGAAGAAAAAAAGTCACATACAGCACTAGTGGAACACATAATCAATAATCCAGAACACAAATTCAACTTTGAAAACTGTAAAATATTAGGAACAGAACTAAACCTTAAAAAACGATTACTTTTAGAAATGGTAGAAATAAAAATGAATAAAAACAGCGTTAATAAACGTAGTGACATGGACGGTTATAAGTAGGATCCGGAAAGTGTGCCACAACACAGGGTTAAACTGCATTCAAGTATCCCGAACACCTGCACGGGACTGGCGTCAGTGTTGCCAGAGGTCCAGCTTAAAATGTCGGTAGAATGGTACTCTAAATATCGGTAGAAAAAAAATCGGTAGTTTTTTATTAATATGATTTTAAGACTAATATTTGTATCGGTACGTTTATTACTTGAAATATAAGAAGTAACACATTTTACTATACTAGAAATATATGAAGTAACAAAATAGGTTGGTACCTGTAAATATTTAAAATAAAACGAACGTAATTCAGATATTATGATAAACTATGAATTAAGAATAAAATAAACTATGATAATTTAAATATTGCAAAACATAAACCTACATAAAAAGAAACATAAAAAAAATGATTTCGTTCCTTCTTGGGTGAAAAAGTCCAGACTATAGTTTCATTATTTAATTTATTTCTTTGTTTTGTTTTCGTTAAACTGATATCAGAAAAAATCATTTCAACATTTATGTTATATCGATTTTCGATATAATGATTTTTTAAAAACAATTTTTTTCTTTGTTTCACTTTTTTTATTTTAGAGTTACAATTTTTGATTCAAATTACAATCGTTTAATTTTGACCGAGAGTGAGCCGTTGCCGAATAGCACTAACTGGCTAACGAACGAACGCGTCTCACGACTTTTCTAAACTGGTCTGACTTCAGAACTAAACTATCAGTACAGGCGTTTGTTGATGCAAGCTTAAGCCTTTTTTATAACTTCCTAGATGCTGATCTTTTCAATAGATTTCTTGGAGACGTTTATCGTAATCTTACAGGTTGGCAGTTCTTGCATTAACAGACAAAGGGCCTTTTGTTTCAGCGTTGAGATAAGACGTGCAGCTAAAATTGTATTAAGTTTCATGATAAGGGAAATATAAGCTTATCTCAACCTCGAATGTTATCTTATGCAACATTGTTGCTTATTTGATTATACTGGGTGTTATATTCTTATATAACAACTCCCCCCTATTATTAAAAGTTGGTGTTATATGTACAGCAACTTTTAACAAAGCGAAATATTTTTAAATATGAAAATACAAAATTAAAAGTAGGATATGAAACATTTAAAATTGTAAAATTAATATGTTGAACATAATTAGTAAAATGTTAAATTGATTATTGATTAAATCAAAGTCTTACAATTTCTTTTCACTTGGTTTTAGTACACTGGCACTGAACTAAACTGATTTTTTAATTAAATTCGATGTCTTCTTCTTCTGGGACAGCGATGTTTTCGGGACGAATGGATGGTCTCCTTCTGGGTAGTAATGAAGAGAAACGCAGCTTGCTGAATCTTGAGGGTCCTGGTGGAGGTGGTGGAGAATTTGAAAGGGCGATGGCTAGTCTCCTTTTTCTTTGGCATTTACAAAAAATGTAAAGGATAATGAGAGTAATTATTAGAATGATGGTAAAGTAGGTAAACCATGAAATGTGTTTGGTGACAAAAGGTTCGTTGATTAGGTCGTCGAGGGTTTTGGAATATTCGTCTAATTTGTGCTTGGCAATATCGAGGTCTTCAACGTTGAGGTCGTTTAGTTTTAGAGGTTGTAATTTGGGGATTTGAATGTTGTCTGGGATATCTTCACAACAATCAAAAGGGATTAGAATCTGATGAGGGTCGTAGTTAGCGACGGTGACGTCATTGGAATCGGTTTGAACTTTTGTTGCTCCGATGAATGCGGTACATCCAGGTTGTAGCTTCAGGATGGAATTTTTGAAGATTAATTCGGTTCTTGAATTTATACTTCTGCAGTTGACTGTGACTTGAAGAGGTTCTGGATTTATAATAAGCCAGGTGGTTGGAGTTAGCTGTTGGACTTTGTATCCTTTTGCGAAAATAACAGACGTTTGACAGTTTTCTGGAAGAGTCCTTAGGTTCTTGAGTATTTGAGCTTCGCATATGGCGTTGTCATCAATTGGATATCCGAATAAATTTGAACAAATCCTTGTGCCGGGAAATAATGGTTTGCATGTGTTTAAATCCGACATAGCAATGTACATCAAAGAATCGTCATCACGCGCGATATATTTTTGAGAAGTTGAGAGTACATGATATAAACCAGTTCTGTTGTTTAAGATAGGAATTGGGAAATTTCTGAATAAGGTGTAGCGTTGTTGGTCGATTAAGGGTATTTTTAATACAAATACTAAATTTGAATTTGTTTGGAATGCTTCTAATTCAATTATATCTAGATATTTTGCTACATTAGATAGTTTGATTATAAGAGGTAAATTGTTTTCGATGTAAATTTTGAGAAATTTCCTGAAGTGAAGTTATCAGGTTTTCAGGATTAATGATTGAAGAATGTATTATTTTTAGTCGCGCAAATGTTATTGAATTCAAAACATTATTTAACTGATCTTCGATATACAGATAACTTTCCATGAGCAGTTCGCATTTTTCTAAAAATTTAAGTTTGGCTTCAATTATTTTTATTTTATCTGCCGTTTTGTAGATTGAATCTGAGATTATTTTAATGTCATTGTTAAATGTGACCTCATCGATTTGTAATTTTTGTATGGTTGTGTTAAAGTTTTTGATAACACTTGTGGTTACCGATATTTGATTTTTTCAATAAGTTTTCTAATTGGTGTTCATCATTTGTTAATTTGTTAATGCAATTTGCATAATATTCGCCATCTTCTGAATCTAAATTTCCTGTTATTGATTTGAATATTGTTCCGATGCCATTTAAAATTCCACGTTTGTAACGTTTCGTATCAAAGTTGATTTCTTGTAATTTTTCTTCGATTGATCTCGAAATTTGTGTTAGTAAGCTAACGTGTATTTTTACTTGTCCCTTGAATAAATTCATGTTTTCAAAATTTGGTTCAATTGTTTTAATTATGTTTTCTAATATTTTTTCATTGTGTTCGAATGCGAGTTGTAGTGCAGATACGTTTTTGTGTACTAGCAGTGTCCATTTTTTGTTTGTAATTGTGATTTGACTGTCTTGATGGTAGTATATTCCGATGGTATTGTTGATAGGTGAAATGGTGTATTGTGAAATTGCTGTTCCGATCAGCAGGAGTATCCTGAAAGTAAATTTAGCTTTCAAAATAGGGTTTCATTCTATCGAAGTTTACTTTTAGTTTTTTGATTTGTTTCGGGATTTAAAAGAATTGCTGAATTTTGAAAGGTTTCGATAATTTCGAAAGGACCGTTAAATTTGTTTTTCAATTTGTCCTTAATTTGAGATTCTTTTATGTAGACTTTATCTCCGATTTTGTATTGTGGAATATTTTCTGATATGTGTTTGTCAAATCTGGTTTTAGCGTTTTCTTTTTTGTAAATTTGTTTTTGTTCGAGCGATTTTGTAGTAATATGAAATTTTGTTATTTAAATCGCGTACGTATTTCGAAATTAATTCTTTTTGGTTGTATAGCGTTTCAGGAGGACGACTAGACGTATGTCCGAAAATTAGTTCGTATGGTGTGAAACCGTGAGTTTTGTTTACTGAATTGTTATAGCAAATAACAGCATATGGTATGACTGTTAATGGATGTTCATTTGGATTTTCTAATAAGTTCACTCTAATCATTTCTAATAGTGTAGCATGGAATCTTTCGACTGATCCATTACTTTGAGGATGGTTAACGCTTGAAAATGTTAATTTGATGTTATAAAGGGAACATAAATCTTTTAAAAGTGTGTTGTCGAATTCTTTTCCGTAATCACAATGTATGCGAAGAGGTGTACCATAATGTTGGAAATAGAGTAAAAGAGTGTTTACTGTCGATTTAGCTGATTTGTCTTGAAGTGGATATGCTTGGGTGAATTTTGTTAATTCGTCTCTTATTGTTAGGACGTAATTTCTAGTTGGAATTTCTAAAATGTCTATATTGATTCTTTCGAAAGGTGTTTTTGGTGTTTCTGTTATTACAAGAGGGTTGCTTAAATTTTTTCTTAAAATTTTGGATTTTTGACAAATTTCACAATTTTGGATGAATTTCTCTACGTCTTTAGTTAAACCTTGCCAATTGTATTTGCTTTTGATTCTTCTTATTGTTTCATTTATTCCGCGATGGAGGTTTGCTTTTCCTACATGATATTGTTCTAAGATTATTGGAATTTGATCTTGGTCGGGAATTTGAATTAAGTTTTGGCAAATAGTTAATTTTAATTCTTTTTCAGAAAAATAAATGAAAGCATTTCTAGAATGGGTAGGTCTAAATTGTTTTCGACATAATATGTTTTTGAATGATCGAAAATATCTTTCTCTCTGTAGAGTGTTATGAACATGGTTTCGATTACTTCGTCTGGGTCAAATGGTAATAAGACGATGTAGTATTTTCTATTTTTGATTGTTTTACTTGTGACGACATTTATTTTGTTATGACAAAAATTTGGATTTTCCTCAAAAATGTCTTCGATTATTTTGTAATGTAAATCTTGTAATTTGTCTTTTTTGGAAAAATGTTATTATTTCTTTATGTGATTTGTCTAATAATTGATCATTTGTAAAATTGATTTTCGAGTAGTCAATTAATGATTGTGTTTTATATAAGTTTACAAAAGTATCGAGTTCTTGTAAAATTGTTTCTGGTGAGATTTCAGTTAAATCTGAGGTGTTAGATTCGTTCTCTGAGTTCGAGGTGAAAATTTTGTTTTGTAATTCTGAACATTTTTGGAAATGATTGATTTTAATTCTTGAAAGGGCATCTGCATTTTTGTTAATTTTACCGGGTTTGTATTCAATTTCGTAATCGTACTCTTCTAATTTTAAACGCCAGCGAGCGAGGCGACTTCCTGGGTCTTTTTATTGAAAATAACCAAGTTAATGGTCTGTGATCCGTAATTAATTTGAATTTTCGTCCGAAAAGATAGGGTCTGAAATGTTTGACTGACCATACTATGGCGAGAAGTTCTCTTTCGATAGTTGAATATCTGGTTTCGGCATGACATAAGGTTCGTGAGGCATAAGCAATTGGAAGATCTTTTCCGATTGGGCCTTGTGATAAAACGGCTCCTATTGCGTATGAACTTGCGTCTGTTGTTAAAATAAATGGTTCATCAAAATTTGGGTAAATTAAAATTGGTGAAGAGGTTAATAATTCTTTTAATTGATTAAATGATTTTTGACACTCAGAATCGAAATTAAATGTGATATCTTTTTGAAGTAATTTTGTCAATGGTTTAGCTAATTTTGCAAATTGAGGAATGAATCGTCTGTAATATCCTGATAGTCCTAAAAATGATTTTATGTCCTTTTGATTTTTTGGTTCTGGAAAATTTGCGACACAATTAATTTTTTTCGGGGTTTGGTTTTACTCCGTCGGGTGTGATAATGTGACCTAAATATGCAACTTCTTTACGTAAAAATTCGCATTTGTCAGGTTGAATTTTTAAATTTGCTTTTCGTAAACGTTTAAATACTTCTGATAATCTAGCAATGTGTTCGTGAATGGTTGGTGAATAGACTATGATGTCATCCATGTATACGAGACATCTTTCATTTTGAATACCTAATAAAATATTATCCATAACTCTTTGAAACGTAGCTGGTGCGTTTTTTAATCCGAACGCAACACGTAAAAATTCGAAATGTCCGTTCTCTACTGAAAAAGCTGTTTTTGGAATATCTTTTGGGTCAATTTCGATTTGGTGAAAGCCTGATGCTAGGTCTAAAGTAGTGAAGTATTGGCATTTTCCTAATTGATCGAGTAAATCTGAAATGTTTGGAAGAGGGTATTTATCTCCTACGGTAACTTCATTTAGTTTACGGTAATCAACGACTACGCGCCATTTTTGTTTTCCGGAGGCGTCCATTTTTTTGGGACAACCCATACAGGGGACGACCATGGTGAAAGAGATGGTCTTATTATACCTTGTTGTAACATTTTTGAAATTTGTTGCTTTACTTCATCTTTGTGAATTTGAGGGTAACGGTACGATTTAGTGAAAATAGGTTTTGCGTTTTCTGTGTCTATTGAGTGTTTAATTTCGTTGGTAAAAGTTAAATTATCTCCTTCCAGATAGAAGATATCTGAGAAATTTAAACAAAGTTCGGTTATTAAATTTCTTTCTTCGTCGTTTAAATGTTCGAGTCTTAATTGATTTTGAATTTCTGAATTTCTGTCAATAGGGAATGATGAATCGGGAGGTTCATCAAAATTTTGGCAATTTATTGAAATATTTTGGATTGGTTCGAGTTCGATGTCCGAAAAATTTATTGATTTTGGAATAGCATTTGCGTTGAGGACTGTTGAATAAAATTCTCCTTTGTTATTAATTTTGACAATTGCATTTGGTAATCTAACTTTTTCTTTTTCTTGAGCTACCAGTATAGCTTCTGTGTTGGTTAGGTTGCAATTAAATTTAAATATTTGTTCGGTACGAGGTGGAATTAAAATGTTGTTTTCAAATTTTGTTTGAAATTTTGGCAATTTTTTGTTTTGAGGGTTTTCCTGTTTTTCCGAGGTTTCTTCTACTTTAAATAAAGGAATGGTTTTGAAATTTGTGATTAGTTGTTTGTTTTTTATGTCTATGACACAATTATAATGTTCGAGAAAATCTGCTCCTAAAAGTCCGTCGAAATCGATATCGAGATTATGAATGTACACTTTGTGAGGGTTTCCTGATGTAAATGGGATTAAAACTGATTCTTGTATTAGAACTTTTTGATCTGTAATACCTTGTATTACTAAATTTTCTGGGGAACGTTGAGAATAATTTTTGCATGTTTCTGGTTTGAAAATAGAAAGTCCGGCTCCAGAGTCTATTAAGATTTTGAATTTATCGGTAGCGTCTTTTATGTAATAAAGATTTTTTTGAGCTAACGGTTAAAAGTGATTTTTCCGATTTGATTTCTAAAGGAAAATCTGTACGTCTGCCTGTTTGTTCAAGTGTAGTGTTTGCATTTGGGATTGAATTTCGGTTAAGTTCGGTGTTAAATCTGGCGGTTGGTTTTCGATTGATAAACGCTTGTGAAAATCCTGGTTTTCGTAATGATTGTTTGTATACTCATGTTGGTAATTTTCGTCGTAGTATTGATGAGCTGTATCATCAAATGTATTATGATGTTCGTATTGGTTTTGATGAGCGGTATCATCAAATGTGCTGAAATTTGTTTCGAAATGATTTTGATGAGCGGTATCATCAAATGTGCTATAATTTGTTTCGAAATGATTTTGATGAGCGGTATCATCAAAGTAATATTCGTTGTTATACTCATGAATCGGAGTACCATAGTTGTAATCGTAATATTGATTTTCGGTGTTAAAATGATGAGTTTTGGGCGATTGATAATTTGGATTTTGTCGAATTATCGGTGGTCTTTGTTGATTATTGAAATTTGGGTTAGGCCTTATCGCTAAAGGTCTATTTTGTTGGTAATTTTGTGTTGAATTAGGCAGGTTTGTTGGCCTATTTTGGTTAAATTGGGGCTTAGAAAAATTTTGGTTAAATTGTGGTCTAGAAAAATTTTGTGATGATGCTTGATTTTGATTGTAATTATTCGAAAAATTTTGAAATGGGGAATACTGAGAATTGTTTTGTCTCATCCGACATTCGTTTATTGTGTGACCTAATCGTTTACAGTGTGAACATGATTTTTGGATGTTTGGTTTTTGTAGGTTGGGCCTAAAATAATTATTTTGGTTTGTTACTTGTTTGTTTCTTTGTAATTTTTGTGATTCGAAATAAGATAGTTGTAATTCGCGTTTTATTCTGCCAATAGCTTGTAACATATCTCGAGGGTTACTTGCTCTGATGATAGGGGCTAATTTTGGATCTAAACCTGTTAGTAGGGTGTTTAGTGTCATTGTTTCTATTAAGTTTGATTGTGCGGTTTTTTGTTCTGGTGTTAAGTGTTGTTTCTGAATTGCGGCGTGCATTTTTGCGTTGTGTGTCTGCAATCTTGATACAAAATTTAAAGCTGACTCATTCGAATGTTGGCTAATTCGTTGGAGGTCTTGTATTAGAGAGGTGAGATCTCTTGAATCTCCAAAATGAGTTTCTAATAGATTTTTAATTTCATCCCAGGTGGATGGGTTTCGTGAATTTACAAGTTCCGCTGCTTTTCCGCGCAATTTATTTTTGACATGGAGAGTTAAAAGTATTCGTTGGTTATCTACTGCCATATCAAACGCACATCTTACGGCATTTATGAATGTTTGTAAGAAAATTTGATTTCCGTCAAATTCAGGAACGATTGAAAATATTTCGGCTAACTTGTAGGGTTCTACCGGAATGTCTTCAGTTTCGTGTTCCATTTTGTTTTGATTTTATTTAAACAAATTAAATGTGATTAACAAAAAAATATCTAGGTAAAAGAGAATTTTTTTTGATTTTAAAATTTGTTTCACAAAACTTGCCTAAAATGTTTTTCTTTTTGATTGTTACTGACTAGAATGGTTACTAATTGGTAAATGGGGTAAACAGAATGGTTTGTATCCTGCTTTTCTTTCAACTTAAAACTAGGTAAAGCGTGACAATGCAAGCGAGACAATTCTTTGACTTACCAAGCTTTTTCCATCCGTCTCGGCTTCTCTAGGCGAACTAGTTAGGCAGCTCCTTGTTCTAGAGGGACTAGGATGCTCGAAGATCGAAGGTTTTGATGCTCGAAGATCGAAGGCTTTGATGCTCGAAGATCGAAGGTTTGGATGCTCGAAGATCGTCTCAAGAGAACCGCAAATAGTGAGGACCGGTGCCGTGTTCTACTTGTGATTTACTCCTGTTTCTTTCTTGAAAAATTCTTTCTTGGAAATTTTTCTTGGATTTTCTTTCTTGAAAATTCTTTCTTCTTCCCCTTTTCTTTGGGGTTTCTTTCTTGAAAATTTGTTTCTTCTTTTTCTTTGGGGTTTCTTTCTTGAAATTTGTTTCTTCTTCCCGCAGGTTCTTTCTTCTCACTGAAGGATTGGAATCCCACGTCACTAGTTAGGCAAATGTCCGTGTTCTAATAACGCGTGAAATCCGCACGACTGCGCCAATTTGTTATATCGATTTTCGATATAATGATTTTTTAAAAACAATTTTTTTCTTTGTTTCACTTTTTTTTATTTTAGAGTTACAATTTTTGATTCAAATTACAATCGTTTAATTTTGACCGAGAGTGAGCCGTTGCCGAATAGCACTAACTGGCTAACGAACGAACGCGTCTCACGACTTTTCTAAACTGGTCTGACTTCAGAACTAAACTATCAGTACAGGCGTTTGTTGATGCAAGCTTAAGCCTTTTTTATAACTTCCTAGATGCTGATCTTTTCAATAGATTTCTTGGAGACGTTTATCGTAATCTTACAGGTTGGCAGTTCTTGCATTAACAGACAAAGGGCCTTTGTTTCAGCGTTGAGATAAGACGTGCAGCTAAAATTGTATTAAGTTTCATGATAAGGGAAATATAAGCTTATCTCAACCTCGAATGTTATCTTATGCAACATTGTTGCTTATTTGATTATACTGGGTGTTATATTCTATATAACATTTATTTGCTGAGGAGTGCGGGAGGCTTAATAGCGTAAAAAACAAGTTTTATTAAAATTTTAAAAGCCGGCGTGTTATCTCCTAATTTCATATTTTTAACTTCTTGCCAAAACCCCACAGCTTCCTTAGGAAATGATTCTACCTGTATTTCTTTGCAGTTGCGCAAAGTATCTAAGTCTTGTAAATCATTACTATTAATTACGTTTGGAAATAAAATTACTACGTCAGTTATTGACTGAATTGTTCCCAAATTTACAATGGCAGGATCTAAAAATTCAAACTTATAGGATTATTTCTTAAATAAAATCTTGGAGTAATCTGACTACAGGCTTCGATGTGAAAATCTAAGCACCTAAGTCAAAAAATTGCAATTGATCTTGAAAAAAAGTTTTGCAGATTAAGAAAAAATTGCTGCACATTGGCACCTAAATAAATGTCCTCGATTTGCAAATAATTTGCTGGATTTCTGAAATTAACATTTTCAAGCGCAGTACTCAACAAATGATTCCGTTTCATAAAACACTTAAAAATTGTTTTTATTATGTTGCTAATATTTTTATAAAGCAAGTGAATTTTTGGATCTTCGGACTGAAACGATAAATACGCTTCGGGAATTCCCCGATTTCCAGTCAACATCGTAGACCAAATCAATGACATCGAAATACGTCCTACAACATTAGTATTGTTAGACTTTTAATCTGAGCATAGAAGTTTTTTTCCAACAGGTTTATGAGTTTTATTTTTTACCCAAGAATTCAAGAAAAATCGGCAGAACGTTGGTAAAAATCGTTATATCGGTAGATCCTAGACAAAATCAGTAGATCAACCGATAAATCGGTAGCTGTGGCATCACTATGTACTCATAATTATGATATAGGTTATTATTTGCAAACACGTTCATATTGATGTCATTTGAATATTTATGATTCTTCTTCTAATCCGCTGGTTTGTTAATTTAAATAAATATGAAGGATAATAACACTTAATTAAATTAAAATTGATTGGTTACTAGGATATTTGTTGCGTATTTATATTAAACAGGAAAGTTATATTTCTATCATTTAATTGAAATTAATGTCAGATAATTATTATAAATATACCATTTCCTGTTATTATTAAAAAATGTAATGTAGATACTTGCCTTAAGAGTTAAAATTAGAAGAGTCAGTCCTAGAACAGCACGTCAAATACAAATAGGTAAAAAAAAGAAACAACGTAAATAACAACGGGTTTATTTCAAGTTTTAATTATAAATATCTTAAATTAAATTTTATTCTATCACATCGCAGAAATCACTAAATTAATGTATGCAAAAAACACATACGCATTTCTTATATTTAACATATACAATCGATAGAACTAAGATAATTTCTAAACTTGTATTGGACGAGAAAGGTAAAATACCCTCAACATTTGCGTCATCGAAATTATAAATTATATAACTGTGTGTATTTATTTTTAAATATACATACTGTCGGTTTTTGGTAAGTTACTTATTAAAAATGTGTATAAAAAATTATATACGGACAAAAAGGAGTTGACAAATGAGATGTCTGGATAAAAATATGTCATAAAAATAGTAATACTGAAATTAAAAAAAAAGTACCACCTCCATTTCACTCATTTCACTTACATTTTTTTATTTACGCATTTCTGTGAATCTGGAAGTGAAATTATATAGCCTTAAAAAAATAAAAAAAACCCTGCTATAAATTGGTTTTTTCCCATGTTTTATCAACTCACAATATCAAAAATATTCACTGTTTTGCTTCACATATGAAAGCACATCGTTATATCCATTATTTTAAATAAATTGAGAATATAAACTGTATTCAGCACTATTTTATGTAATTTGTCCTTTTAATGAATAATAATTGGGCATATTAATCAACAAAATTTGAATAAACTGCATTAAAAAAGTTTTGTGTTTTTGATTATGCTGTCAATAAAATTGAGTTTATAGTTAATTGTGCCTTGAAATAAGTCATAGGTATTATTTTTACCCAAATAGTAATAAAAAAAAGTTTAAAACAGTAGAATTAACAATTAAGGCTATGATGTACCTTTATGTTATTTTCAGTGAGAAATATTTTTATTGACTAATATTGTAGTTTTACATTTTTTTTTATTTGAGTTTTAATTAAGGTAGGTTCTGATTGGTTACGAAATTTGACAACAGTGTTAAGTTAATGTAAGAAGGTACATCATAATCCTCATTATGCGCAAGGACTTACAATTAATCTATTATATACCTACTAGTCTTTTCTTTGTTCTTTAAAAACCTGTAATCTGCTGTTGTAACGGATGTATCTTTAAAACCTGTTCAAGTTTCATGTTCAGAAACGTCAGTGTGATTACTACGTAGTTGGAATTGTTTTGCTTTTTTTTTTAAGTTCGATCAAGCGGGCAGATTTTGGTATCTTCTACGAGAAGTTATGAACGACGATTCTATGCTACCTAGTGACTTAAAGATAATTTTAGTAGATAGGGTACATTGCATATCATTATTTTACTCTAACTTTTCAGAATATCATTAATTTTGTACTCTGCGAAATTGTATTGACAAAGCGTTCTTATCAATTGCAAATAAATAATTCGGTAGATATAACGTCCTTATTGGACAGTTTTCTGGAGAAATGAACGAGTCAGAACCAGTGGCGGCCGGGGGAAATTGACATGCTCGTATTTCTGTAATGAGGCATGGCATGGAACCCACACCATACGTTAGGGGGTGGTTACTTGAGTTAAGTAGAAGGCTATAATGGCAAAAAAAAAATCAGGGGAAACTTGCGAATTTTTTTCCAAAAATGGCTGCCACCGGGAAGATCATGGAAATGGTTTGCAAAATATTTGCGAAATATTTTTTTTAAATCACCGAGTAAATACAAAGTAGGTATTTCTATACTTGTCATTTTTGCAAAATTGTTATTTTGCTTAACAATATGCTTTGACAATATGTTGGGATGAAATAAAAATTCAAATTACCATAACTTGTACAGATCTCAAAATTTCGAGAGAATTACACGTATAAAAAAGACTTTGTATATACACGGGGATTATGAAACAAAATATTTTGCAAATATTTTGCACGCCATTTCCAAGATGTTCCCAGAGGCAGTCATTTTTGGAAAAAAAATGGCAAGTTTTCCCTGAATATTTTTTGCCATTATAGTCTTCTACTTAGGTCTAGTAGCCACCCCCTAAATTATGGTGTGGGTAACATGCCTCCTTACCGAAATACGAGCATGTCAAATTCCACGGGCCGCTACTGGTCAGAACAAAATCTGTCTTTCAAGTTATCGGTTTTTGACATAAATTAAGGTAACTCATATATTTTATTGCTTCACTTTGTCAACGTGTGGCTTCTTCGCACTTTTAACGCATTTGATCACTTAACACCGAAATAGTTTTTTGCGCTCAACGCACGTTTCGCCAACCATGTTGGCATCATCAGAAGCTGACGAAAGCTCTGTTTTAACCCCACAAAAATGGAAGACGCTCTGTGCTTCATTTTTTTGGAGCAACAATAACTTTTGATCAGCAACATCTGAAATACAAAATGTTTGAGAGTCGTTTTCAGCACCATTCTAAATTATAGAAAAATCAAAATTCGAGGGACTTTAAAAATTATTAAGGTTGATTTTTAAATATGAATGTTTAAATTTAGAACTAGTTGACTCTTTTCATTTCTTCAAGATATTTACTAATATATTTATTTAAGTGACGACTAGGAATCGACAATGGACGCTGTTACAAAATCGATAACATAAAAAAGTTGTGTTTTCGCGGGTAGTCCTAAGATTAAAAGAACAACAATATGGCACTAATTAATATCATAAAATCTAATGATTTGGAGTAAGTTTTCGTTTTTCGAGCATGTTTTTTTTTGGACTTTGAATTTTTTTTTTTGACAAACTGAAATTCAATACGTAACTAAAGTTCGGAAATCCCGGCATACCGCATGTAAAACTGAATTTGCCTATCCAGCGTTCCCGCATGAGATTGGCGTACTGCTGCACATACGTGAGTCCCGATACATTGGGAAGGATCGGCTAGTGGCGTGGGTATGCAGGGGTAAGAAATACACGCGTATATAATTTACAAGGCGCTTAAAAATACGGTTTATACTTTCATTATCATTACAGTGTCGAGCCCTGCGTTGTAGCACATATTTCCGAACTTTAATAATAGGTAACATATTACCTACTATACAGCGAAAGCTCTCCTTACGAACAGCTCCGATATGCGGAGATCTCTCTTAAGCGGACAAATTTCTTGGAACAAAACTTGTACAAATTTAAACTTCATATTTTATCCCTTTGAGTTATGAAGTATTACGTTCGAAAACGTATTATTTTTTCCGCTATTTGCCTTTGCCAGCCCATTAAAGTTTAACTAACTACTATACTGGGTGGCTCAGCTTTTAGTTTACAGACTTTATCTGCTCACCCAGGATAGTTAGCAAAAAAAAAAAATATACAAAAGTTGCTTGAATTCATGAGGCCCTATAAAATTACATATTCCGTTTGACATGTGCTAGTGACCTTGAGGTTATGTCAGTGTCAATATGTTTTTTATATACAACACCCTGTATTTTTCGACATTTTTGTATTTACCGAACAATTCTACACATATTTCATGTAACATACCCTATACCTATCTTCAACCGTTTTCGAGATTTTCAAAGTCAAACAGCTATTATTTCACAATACAAAGAATTTTCAGTTTGCCTTGTCAGTTTTGAAAAAATTGAGAGGCATTGTTAAAAGTAATTTTAATCAGATCAATGGGATATTTTAGTAATTATAAGCAATTAGTTTAATAAATTTTCAAATTGAGCTGGCAAACAAGGCAAACTGAAAATTCTTTGTATTGTAAAATAATAGCTGTTTGACTTTGAAAATCTCGAAAACGGTTGAAGATAGTTATAGGGTATGTTACATGAAATATGTGTAGAATTCTTCGGTAAATCCAAAAATGTCGAAAAATACAGGGTGTTGATATTTAAAAAACTTATATTGACACTGACATAACCTCAAGGCCTCAAGGCACATGTCAAACGAATATGTCATTTTATAGGCCTCATGAATTCAAGTAACTGTTGTATATACATTTTTTGCTAACTATCCTGGGTGAGCAATAAAGTCTGTAAACTAAAAGCTGACACCCTATATAACTTCCGGAGAAGGACTATTTAGGGGTTTTTTAGGTAGCAGAATTTATTTTTCTGGTTTATTTGATCATATAAACTCTGGTAAGGTGGTGAAATAGGGGTTGTAGAGGGTAAAAAAGGCATATTTAAAATGGTTCAGATTTGAACATCCAAAACTATTAGAGATTTTTTTATTGGTTATTCTAGTTTCGGGTTCTATTTGATCTTATTCAACTCTTTAAGCTGATGAAATCGGGATTGCACATGGTGAAAATGCAATATTTTTAAGAGAGATTGATTTAAGAGAACTTCCAAAACTGGTTCTGCGTTTTTTGTCATCTACACAATTTTTTGTGGTCCATTTTATCATATGCAACCTTTTAAGAGTATGAAGTACGTGTACATGGTTACAACGTGTTCAGAACTCGAAATAAAAATCAGCTTTCCACAAAAAATGAAAACGCCCTTTGCCTTTGAATATTCAATATCAAATAAACCCACAAATGATGTCACCGACAAACACAAGATCAACTGGACCCAGAAAATAGAGTGACCTACCAGGAAAACCCACCAAGAAACAGTTTTGACTTTTCAAACCCGACCTTTTTTTTATGCTATTTTCACCCTATACAACCCCTATTTCACACCCTTACAAGGATTCATATGACCAAACAAACCAAAAAAATGATTTATGCGTCCTAAAAAACCCCTAGAGTCCGTCTCCGGAAAATTTAACCAGTATTCATTGTGTGCGTGGTCCTTTCCCATATGTGTGAAATTTTTATGGGAGATTTTTTTAAATCATGTCCATGCATATTTATGTAGGTAAATGTACATTCATCCATTTCAAACGTACACGTGTAACTTCATTTATTTTATTCACATACGTTTATTCATATATGTTCATGTCTTATATACGCAAATAAATATAACTTAAAAACTGTGTGTGAGATTATGATTATAGCGCATAAATTCCTATAACCATCTCCCATAACCAGATAAAAAATGTGGTCCCATGAGTGTCTACTTATGGAAGCTTCCACTGTACACCTTTCTGTTGCCTAATTTGAGGAACTACATTTTATGTCTTTCACTGTGATTAATAAACTGATCACCAAAATGACAGAAAATGTAGATATCTGTACGAAAAATTACTCCATATAATGTTTATGATATACACACAACAAAAAATATTCTATCACACCGTCTAAAAACAGCACAAACATACAGTACATTTTTGCTCTAAATACGTACACCTTTACTAGCCAGTAAAATATTATTGGGGCGTTCGATAAAAAATGATTAAAAAGTAATTCTATATCAAATTTTGGGAAAATCCTCTGTCCAATTATTTTGAAAGTCTTATGCCTTTGATAAACGACAAGCGTTTTATTGCAGACAGTTGGAAAATGTAGAGAGCCTCAAGGGAGAGCAGTCAATCAGCGCGCAGCAATGTCAATTGCTGCGCGCTGATTGGCCCGTGGATGTTTCTCTTAGCTCGGCGTGTGGTGGCCTGCTGACGAAGCTCCGCCATGTTTTTGCGAGAAATGAAATGTCGTCAGGAAACCACACGCCGAGCTATGAGAAACATCCACGGGCCAATCAGCGCGCAGCAATTGGCAACTCTCTCCCTTGAGGCATCTCTAGGAAAATGTCTAAGGACACATGTAAAAGAAGAAGAAGAAAAACATAGTAAGAGACGAGCTGATGGCATTATCAGCGGAGTTGTTAGAAAACTGGTTTGAAAGTTGCTTAACCTAATTTACACTTTTATTGGTGGACCAAAACTTTCGCGGTCCGTTAAACCTTTTGTCATATCGTCCCTAAGCTACAAATCATAGTTTCAGTGCAAATTTTTTGTGTGTTGTTATTTTCAAGTTTTCAAAATGGAATAATATCCCCAGGAGAAAGTTTTTTTTTAAGGTAAATTGAAGTTTAGCATCACTTGTTCGTTTATTTTCGAACCAAACGCCCCTTCCTTGCTACATCTTTCAATTTCGTATTCTAAAGTTACTAAAATAAGGAGCCATCCAAAAAAGTCATCAAAGTCGCCCGAGGAATCTTAAATTTAAAACCTCACTTAATTCTCAATTATCTATTTTACAATTGTGACAGCCTCTTGCTAAAAGTTCAACAGTTTCTCTTTGAGCTTCGACATAATCGCTATTTCCATCTCTCTCCTTCATAGCCAGATTTGATGATGTTTATTTATTAATTTTTTTTGGGTGACTTCAACCAAAAAATAATGAAACGAGTCATCACAAATCAAGCGCTACAGGTATCCAGACTCACGTATTCATCACGCACAAACCGCGTGTCCTTCCACAATAACTGAGAGGGTGGTAGTTTCATACTCTCGACTGTCAATTGTTTTTTTTATCACAGTATACTTCCATCTCGTGGACGCGGACGACTCATTTCAATAATTCTTGGTTGGACTATAGTATCACGCAACCTAGTTACATATTTTCTCATTGCTATTTCATAATTTCACAATTTCGCTCATTACTTTCTTAAGGCCCAAAATATTTCATGGCAGTAGTGTCTTAAACGCTACCATTTTTGGCCTACCAAGAACATGACGTCCAAAGACCCGTCGGAAAAGAACGCACGAGGAAGACCGTCTTCGAACTGCTCCCTAAAATTCGACTGGAATGCAATATACCCCCCGAAAGGATCAGACCTCCGAGTCCCTGGACATTAACTTCGTAGTGGCGTCCGGTTCTTTATCGTTCACTAGGCTCTCTTTGACGTCGTTCACACTGACCGTTCCGTCGCTGATCGTCTCGGGCGTCTCCCACGGGCAGAAGGCCGCTGTTCGTGTCCTCGATGGCCTTCCTCAGTTCCTTCAACCCCACCACCCCCACCAGCCTCCCGATGGCGGTGACGTAGGCGTGGTTCACGCCCACCATCGAGAAAAGAGAGTGGACCTTGAGGAGGGAGGTCCTCTCCACGAGTTGGAAGGGTGCCGGGTCGATGTGGCAGATGGAGAAGTCGACAGACAGCCGCATCTGCTCCTCCTCCCACACCTTCTGGTCCTCGGGGCTCATGTCGCACACGCGCTCCCTAGGCTGAAACGGCGAGTTTTTTTGGAGGGCTTTCGAAAAGTTGGGGTCGAACGGTTTCCCGTTAACACAATTGATGAACCAGTTATGTCTGAGCCCTTTGGTGCAAAGCCTGATGACCAGAAGCCGGCAGCTTCTTCAGAAGACATTTAACAACTAACATTATTGTAGTTACTATTCTTCTGAGGAAGCTAAACATGATTAATGGCGCAACGCTTGAAGCTAGTGCTAGTGTTAAATGATTAGGTCGACAACAACGCCAAAACCAGAAGAAAACACAGTTGAATCACAGGATGGTGATTGCAAAACTCTGATGTCCAGAAACCTTCAGCTTCTTCAGAAGACATCTAACAACTGGCATAATTATAGTCTTTGTTCTTTTGAGGAAGCTGAACATTATTAGTGATGCAATAACGCTTGAAGCTAACATGACCAGTGTTGAATGATTATGATTAGTTATCAACAATGCCAAAGCCAGAGGGAAACCTCCAGCTGGATGATGACCATGAAACGATGATACGTGAACTAACTAGGATCTACTGACAAACCAATGAGGATAAATACGAGGTGTGGCTATTAAATAACCGAACTGATGCTGCTACCAGCGCGCTGCGAGCGTGTCGTTACAAGTTTGAATAGAACTGTGTCTGGTGATACTTTCCCCACCCTGAGCTCAGTGGACAAGTCAGTGGATCGCTCAGTTTGACTGTAGCCGTCGTTTGAATTAGTCTACGCATCAGTGACGCATCGAAAAAATGTTAAGTGTTCAGATGGAGCAACGGGTTAATCTCAATTTCTTGTTAAACTGAGGAAAACTTTTACAGAAGCTTATGCAATGTTAAAAGAAGTGTACGGGAATGAATGTTTATCCCGCACACAGGTTTTTGAATGGTTTAGAATGGTTTAAAGGGGGACATGAAACGACCGAAGACGATCCGCGTCCCGGACGGCCCTCAACGTCAAAAACGGACGAAAAGATTGAACAAATTAGTAAATCAATCCGCGAAGATCGTCGTCTAAGCATCCGAGCGCTGGCTGAAATAACAGGAATCGACAAATAATGTGTTCGCCAGATTTTGCATGGATCGTTCAACATGCGCAAAGTTTGAGCAAAAATGGTGCCAAAACTGCTCACTCCCGAGCAAAAGGAATCAAGAATGAACATTTGCGCTGACATTCTAAACAACGTTGCCACTGATCCAGGTTTGTTAGACACGGTGACATTGAAGGGGACGAGATTCGAAAGTATGGAAGCAGTTAAATCAAAAGCGACGGAGGTTCTGAACCAGCTGACAGAAGCGGACTTCCAGCACTGCTTTCAACAATGGAAAAGTCGTATGGAGCGGTGCAGAGATCGCCAAGAGAGGTACATTGAAGGCGAAAAAAGTTGCTACTGTAATTGGTAACGAATAAAAAGTGTTATGACAGCAGTTTGGATATTTAATAGCCACACCTCGTACATTGTAAAATTAATATTAACTCCAGTGCTAAATTATTCGTTCATCAACAACGCCTATGCCAGAAGGAAACTACAGCTGGATGATGACCATGAAATCCTAATAGGTGAGCTACTACGATCTGCTGATCAATAAGTATAAGCACATTGCAAAATTAGTGTTAATGCCAAGCTCTTCAATAGCGGAAACTGAATGATAAATAATGGAGTCACAAATAATGCTACTTCAGGCAACATCATGTTCTCGGTGATTGGAACAAATATTTCTAGTTACGGATGAATGCTATTACAGTTAAAATGTTTCTGAGTTAAAATAATTGTGTGGTAAAAAAAGCATGATAATATGACACTGTAAAAGCGTAGTTGAATGACAATCTTACCAACGTGACCTTCTTGGAGGAGATTGGACTCAGGGGAATAATCTGCACTTTATTATCTAAGGAACCTCCTGGGGTGTCTAAAGGTTGACTATCGCTGGCATGAGCATCCTGGAGCTGACTAGATTTCCTATAAAATAAAGAGCCAAGACTCATTTTAAAGGTTGGTAAATATGCACCTAATGAAAAAACTGTTAGCAGCGCCCTTATATCGTTTCCTATATTCACGATGTGCTGTGTCTATTTTGACCGATTCCTTACCTAAATATGGCCTCGAACGCCAGTCTGATTCTGCTTTCGGCGCCAGTCACCGTCGTGTATGGGGTATTTGAGGGCGAGACGAACGGTGAGAAACCCTTCAGCGTGAACGAGTTGGTCTTCTTCAGTATGGATTTCTTCGGTTGCGTCCCGAATACCGGGTGATAAGTGGGTTGCTAAAATAGAACACGCGTTAAGTCTAAAATCGAAAAGGGAAACAGAGTGATCAAATTGTACCTGATCTATCTGATTTTCGGACAACTGTTTCTGGAGTATATCGGGCGCGGGCACGACCTGGAACCTAGAAGGCCGTCGTTGTCTCTCTTCCGCCTTCTTCGCCGCCTCCTCCTTGGCTCTCTGCTCAGCCTCCCGCTGCCTAATGGCGGCAACCTGGAACAAATTACAAGTAAACCTTGTTATTGAATTCCTAAGGTTCAAACTTTAACAGGCGACAAACAAATTTTAATTAATGCCAACATGATTGGTGAACGCGCGTGTCGAGCGTAGAAGTAGTGTTTAGGTGATAATGGAAGACGTTTTGGAAGAAAGTTTTTCTCTATCTATGAAAAGTAAAATTAGAGATGCTTATATTATTACCTGTAACCTTCTTTCTCTCCCTATCTGCTTCTCTATTAGCTGGATCAAGTGCATTCTCTGTATGGAGCCCAACAGAACCATGTTCTCCGGCATTTCCACCAGAGGGAAGCTCTGCAGCCGCCTGTTTTCTTTCAATAGCGTCTTGAGTTGCTCGTAGGTCATGCCGTAGAAGATGTACTTGACGTCTCGCACCATGAAATCTTCCACGTATATCTTGTACATGCCTAGAATTTTGCCAACGTGAGTGTCACGAAAATTGAAGGGTGTCTAGAAGAGCTGAAGTCGCCAAAATATATCCGTGACTTTTTTTTAAACGAAAAATTTTGAAATATTGTCAAAGTCATAAACTGATCACCAATAGAAAGGCAATACTTAAATCTCGTATTGAGTTTACTTCCAGGGTGAATATTTTCATTTCAATAGGATGGATTCCAGGATCTATATTTTTCAAAAACCCCTTAACCCAAATATTGAAAACATTGCTCATCGATTATTATTATAAGTTCTCATGGTTTTTGGTACCGTTCGGTACCAAATCGATATGTATTTGATATTTGTCTTTGACACGGACATTTTTTTGGGATTAGTTCTCCCACCAGCCAACCTACCGCTACTGCTTGGCAGCAAATCCGGCAGATAAGGCAACTTTTTTATCAGTATGATGCTGTCGTATATACTAGGCGCCAAAAGGCTGGCGATCGCGTTGGCGATGAGGACCGCTATCATGATAGGGATGATGTGGGTGATCTGACCGGTCATCTCGAAGACTATCACAGATATGGAGATGGTGTGAGTGACGGAGCCGCTGAACGCAGCTGCCCCCACGGTCGCGTAGCCTCCAGGGATGATCTTCGCCACTCTCCCCCCATAGCTCATCCCTAAAATTCGAGATGAGGAATTTAACAACCATGTTAGAGTCTTCAATTGAAAGAAACTTGTATTAATAGAAGAACTTTTTACATGCGACAGGATTTGTTTTAATGTTCTTTTTTTATGTCTACAATATAGAATACTAACAACTTGTTGCATGATAGATCCGTATTTAGGTTCGGTTACGTCTGTGTCATACGAAAAATTCTTTCGTATACATATGTTTGTTGGTTGGTTGTCGGAAAAGTCATGACGCATTTTTTAGGTGAGCTTCAAGGCTCATTTATTAATAATAGAACAAAGTTCAATCAATGATGTATTGCCAGATTTTGCCATCTTTCTGGGAGCTGCATGATTCCGTGCTCGTAGAAGGACCGCTCTTTTCCAGCGAAGAACTGGGTGATATGCTCTTTGATGGCCTCATCAGAATCGAACGATCTATTATTCAAGTCGTTCTGCAAGGTACGAAACAAATGGTAATCTGATGAGGCAAGGTCCGGTGAGTAAGGAGGATGAAGCAAGACATCCCATCCAAGCTGCAACAACTTTTGGCGAGTTACCAAACTTGCATGGGGTCTCGCTTTGTCGTGCTGGAACAACGCCTTTGCGATTGATGAGTTCTGGCCGCTTCTCCACAAGAGATGTATTCAAATTATCCAGTTGGCGACAGTACACATCGTAATCGATCGTCTGGTTCCGCGGTAGGAGCTCAAAAAACACCACGCCCTTATAATCCCATCATATTGAGAGCATAACTTTCCTCTGGTGAAGAGCAGCTTTGGATTGTGTTTGGGTTTACTTAGTTCCACTGCACTGCGCTCACTTACGTCGAATATTGTAAACAATCCATTTTTCATCGCCCGTTACTAGGCGCTTCAAAAACGGATCGATTTTGTTGCGTTTGAGGCAAGTATCGGCGATATTGATGTGATTAGTGAGATGAATTTCATGAGTTGATGAGGAATCCATATATCGAGCTTGCTGATGAATCCCAGTTTCCATAGATGATCGTGAACGGTGGAATGATGAAGGTTTATTGTCTCGGCAATGTCACGAGTGGTCGAATGTGGGTCTGCTTCGATCAGTGCCTTTATTTGGTCGTCATCAACCTCTATAGGCCTTCCGGAGCGAGGAGCATCGGTGACATCAAAGTCGCCAGCACGCAATTTGGTGAACCATCTCTGGCACTGACGCTCTTGTAGGGCATTGTTACCGTAAACTTTACGCAATTATTTACAGTCCTGCCTTGCGTTCTTCCCTTTACGGAAATAAAAAAGCAAAATATGCTGAAAATGCACAGTTTGATCTTCCATTTTCAACTTGATGTAAAAACGACGCGACGACCAAATCGATTACTTTTTTTTCTTAAATGAAGGTTGAACTGTCAGCTGTCAAGTGGTATAGCACTCGAGCCGATAGTGATGACATTTCTTATGTGAAAATACACGTAATGCTATCTATTGCAAAATACGTCATGACTTGTCCGACAATCTCATAGATGTATCGAATTTCTTACCCGTCGGGAACCAGAGATGCATCAGTTCCCCAACGATGCGTCCGACGCCGGCCCCTATCTTGAAGACCGGTATGAAAATTCCACTTGGAACAGGAACGGTGGAACACACGATAGATACTAAAAACTGAACAAAACATATTTTCTTCTCGCATAATGTAAGTCACGGTCATTTGATCTTTTTCGGTTTGTAATGCGTCAACAGAAATGCTTGGCTAATTAGAATATTATAATTGGACATCGGAATTTAGGGAGACATTACAGGGCCGGACTCAAAACTTAATGTTATATTCTGTTGAAACATGCAATGGCGACAGTTACCTACGTATATTATAAGCGAATGACAAAGAGAAAATCTACCAAAGAGATAATTGTGTGGGATTTATTTTTTTTGACGATACTCACATTGAACACTATGTAGCACATCAAATTGACCAGCACGCCGCTCCACGGCGTCACCCAGTGGTTGAGGATTTCCTTCTCCTCGACGGTGACGTTCTCGCTAGTCCACGTGAAGTTGCTGAACAGCTGCACTACCTGGTCGTGGGGTGTTGAGGTCGCCGGCCACGAACTGGCCGGTGCCGAGGGGAAACGACAGCGTCGACGTGAGCAGCATCACGATGCCCGGATAAAGGTAACGGCTGGAAAATGCAACGACTATTTTTAATACGACTTACACGGTTAGCCGACGGTAGTTTGGAAGCTCACTTTTTCTTTAGGAAGGTGTTCAGCGCCTTGCTGTTCCTCATGAAGATGACGTACTGCCTGTGGCACCACACGTAGAACGCACCGCCAAGTCCGCAGAACGCGCTGGAACCGAGCAAAAATGTTGGAAATAAAGGAGAATGTATTAGTCCAGGCGAGGTAGCAAAAAACAAGTGATTTTTTAAAATAATTAGTTGCGGTATTTTCTCAACGTGATAATTAGGAGAACCATCGTACGAATCGGATGAAAATGTTTTGGACAAAATCCGATTGTAGGATCATTGCGAAAAAATTGCAAAAAGGTGCGAAAAAAAGGTTTCTTCGACTTTTGGGCACGAAAAAATTTTTTTCAAAAAAGAAATTCCATTGTAGAGCTTCGATGTTCAATTACTCGGTCTGTAATTATCCTAGAAATGTCTTCCGTGCCTAGAAAGGTTTTCGCGAAAATTGCGAAAAAGTAAATACAGGTACTTTAAACAATTTTTGATTCCTTGCTTTTGGTAAAACGGACCCTATTTCCACAATAATTGTCGTAGAGCAATTTGCAAAAAGCTACGTGTTCTTGAAGACTTCTTCTACAACCATATCAAATTTGAAGTCGATCCGATAATAATAAGTACCTCAAAAGCGCGTCCGAAAAACGTGCAATTAGAGAGAGCGGCCGCGTGGACGCTCGAGTGAAGGGAAAAGTGGCGCGGTGGTGGGGGAACACTCTCTCCCGCAGTTTAAAAAAAAAACATCAATTTTCGTTCAGTAGTTCCCGAGAAATCTCAATTGTTTCCGGCTTGTCGAATTTGAATGCGCGCGATCGCTCTCCGGGCGCCCGCTCCGCCCGCGGGAGAGAGAGTTCCCCCACCACCGTGCCACTTCCCCTTCGCTCGTACGTCCACGCGGCCGCTCTAAAATTGCACGTTTTTCAGACGCGCTTTTAAGGTATTATTATTGGATCGACTTCAAATTTAATGGAGTAGTAGAGGAAGTCTTCAAGAACACGTAGCTTTTTGTAAAATTGCTCTAGGATAATTACAGACCGAGTAATTGAACATCGAAAAATCGCTAATTTTCGCGGTTTTTATTTTTTTGTGCAAAAGGTTATCAACCGATTTTAATGATCCAAAAACCATTTTATTCGTCTTTTCAAGCGCTATAACGTGATATTTTTTGTTTTTTTACTCAACATTTATTTTTGTGCCTAAAAATAGAAAAAAAAAACTGTTTTTTGCAACTTTTTGCAACGTTTTCGCTATGTTCCTACAATATTTCGCATTCCAAAACATCCGCATTCGATTCAGACGATGTTTTTCCTTATCAAACTGTTGAGAAAGTGCCGCTGAGGAACTAATTATTTTACAAAATAATCTACGCCGCCTGGACTACCTGTATATGTAAGTTTAACGAGGTAAACACCTAAAGTACAAGACGTGAATGGATTAAGTTCCTAAACCTTCAGAGTTACCGCTTGTGTTACCAGGTGTCATCGGCTAAATTGACAAGACTTAGTGACCCATTTTCTTTGTTTACTGAGATATTTTTGCAGATAAGGTAATATATTGCTTCAAATTTTTTATAAAACGTATAGGTATTTAAAAGGTAGAGTGCTTGAATTTGCAAGCTTACCCAATTAATGCAAACACGAAGAGCTCTTGCGGATCGAACGGGAAGTCCATGTAGAAGTTGGTCTTGAAGAGGGCCGTGACTGTGTCCTCTTTTGGAACCACACCGCTAGCAGGCGAAACGTAGTAGCCCCACATACTGCGGCGAAGAAACCCCTCCAGTAGTTGCGAACCGCGAAGTAGACGGTGGTTACTTCTATGCTGAACAAGACACCTGAAAACGATGGTCGAACCTTTTTTGTCTCTACATCTTTTTTCACTTGTTACATTAGCTATACTTTGATTATCAACACACACATTATTTCTGTACTTCCACAGCCTCCCTGGAAAGAGCGCGTCAGGTATAACTAATTTGAAAATAAATAAACAAGGGTGGGTGAGCATCAGGTAGCGGGAATCTTCGCTCAACATACTTCAAAGTTTTAAAGCCAGATCGCTGTTACGAATTGGTTATATAGAGTTCATTCGAGCGCGGGGGGGGGGGGGCCCGGGGGGGGGAAGGGGGAAAAAAATTTAATTTTTTTTTTTTTTTTTTGGGGCAAATGAGTACTTTTTTTACCAATTTGTACGGTTAAGTCAAGGATATAATACCTATATAAATTAAGATTAAGAGACAAGGTTCCCAATTTCGTGATTAGTTTTATCTAGAACCTTAGAAAGCTAGTAGGTGGCTGTTACTAGCAGTGTTACTTTTTAACGCACCAATTCAAAAATTAGCTACTGAACGTCCGCAAGCATCGGTAGCTTCGTCTATAATAAAATACACGAAATTGTCCGCAATGTCTTCGCGTATTGATGTCACTACATTGTTCCAAACCCGATCGACATATGCAAGTCTTAACGTACTTTCATGAGGAATTTTTCGGTCCATATATTTTTCTAAAAACGTACGTAACTTGGGGTTCTCTAGATTGTTTAATGGAATACTGCTTGCAACAAAGGCTTCTGTAAGTTCATAGAAAAATACGGAGTCGTCGGCGCTAGACGAGGCATGGCTTTTCAGATGTCTTGTTACTTTAGTTTTATCTGAAGAATTTATAATACGTTCAAAAACAGTACAAAAAAAGATCATTTCCTTGAATACGTACATATGTCCCTAAAACCCTCGGGATCACTGTCAAACCACGTTTGAAATACTTCCCGTCTATTTCTTTTCACCTTTGGCATGGTACCTCACTTTATTCACTTCTCCCCTCAACTAATAATTATTAATATTTATAACGTTATTTAAACATACGGCGAATACAACACACGGCGAATACGTAAAAACGAAACGTATCAACGCGATGCAATACCGGCGACTGTCTGTTACAGCGTGCCATAAATACCAAACTAAAATTGCTAGCCCAGTTTTCATAATGCAAGTCAGCTGTGAGCTGTGAAGGCCAACGAGTCAAGGGCAGGACATGCACAGTGTCGGGCCCTGTGACATTCGCACTTGGTAATAAGTAATAATATTTAATAATGTACTATGATGCAACATAGTTTCTGTGAACATATTAAAATTTTCATTCGTAAACTGACTACGGTCCTGTTACACTCCGCGCTCACACGAACTCTGTATAACCATAATGAGTTCCTTGTGCGTTACTCGATATGAGATGTATTTGTGTGTTTACTCCACAAAAAATGAATGACTGTGGCAGTCAGCAAAGTGGATCACACAATATCAAGAAACAAATACCGTCCACTGATGACTTACCTAAATGGGACAAAGACAGGAAGATCACGAATAAAGAATGGTATTTCAGTGACACGTTGTATATGCGTCTATTGTTTTACACCTAGTTTTAAACCTATTGTTAAAAGTGTGACACTGATGATTTTATTTTCAAGCCTCAGATATCTGGGCGAATTACAAATAGACATAGACAATGACTGCAATAAGAACGGGTAGAGGGCAAAATTAAATATGAAGACAGATTTTTCAGGCACAATAATTTTCGGAGTTTACCATTTTCATTTTCGTCGCGTCTCATACCTTGGTCGCGTGCCAAAAGTCTAGAACGACGCCACAGGCACCAAAATAACGACATAACTTAATACGCCACAAATAGTGCAGTGACGTACCTTGTAAACAAGAAATATTCATCGCGAAAACATTACAGAAACAATGCACCTAGTTAATGGAACGAAATTTTCTTCGCGCATTTTGAAAACAATAATAACAAGTGATTACCGTCTATTATGTAACCTATCTCTGCGTTAGTTCTAAATAAGTGTTTTAGCCACTTTAAAATATGTATAATTAATTTATTCGAGAAAGAGAAAAAAAAAAACAACTCTATACGTTCGTATTACTCTACACCCAGAACAAAGTTCACAAACAAATAATTATTCATCATACTGCACTGCGCGTACTATGACCAGGGGTAAAGCTACATTTAGTGCACTGTAGCTATCATAGTCGTGGCTAAGGCTTTGGTAAAAATGAAGACCTCGAACCCATTAACGATAAATAAGTTATTTATCGTTAATGTAATTACCTATCCTCCAATCTATGACATCCAAGTTATCCATATATAAATTCACCAAAACTCTTTCAAAAGACATATGTATATCCAATTAAACCTATCTAAAAGTTGAACCATCCACTTTTCCAACAATTTCACTCCGTTCACTTTAGCTCCCTTTTCCCAATATAACTGCCGACATTTTTTTTTATCAAAAACTATCTGTCCAATTAAATATAACTAAAAGATTCATATCTAAGACTATCGTTTCGAACAACCTTTCCAATAACCCTATTCCGTCCACCTTAATTTCCTTCTCACAATCTAATGGCAACCGTATTCTCCAGACCTAAATCGAATAAAAAGGAGGAGAGTCCCTAAGGCCGGTTTTCGGCCTAATTTATTTTTGGTCAAAAAATGAAATTTTTTTTATTTATTTATTTACAAACGAACCCATCATGCCAGCTGTAACAAGCATTTTGCATTTGAGTTTGAAGATTATTAATTAAATATTTAAAGGATGCTTCAATAGAGGCAGTTGCTAAAGTGGGAGTAGTTTAGTGCATTCAAGTGATATGCGTGAGTCATTAGGATGATGCTTTTTATTATTTCAAAAAAGATTATTTTTTATCCAAAAAATATGTTTGATTTGTAGTACAAGCATTATTATATTCAATAATATTCATACAGTTCCCAAAAATCCATTCTACACGCAGAAGTGAGAAGAAGTAGGAATAACGGGAGGGATGCAGATTGCTGGAGGGGGGGATAATTCAGGAGGGGGAAATTATATGTGATATCCGTGAGTGGTTAGGGTGATGTTTTTTGTTAAAATATATATTTTTTTTAGTCAAAAATTATCGTGGAAGTTGGTAAAAAGCATTGTTTATTGCGTCATTAAGGGGGGTAAAAAGAGGAGGGAGGGTTGGGGGTGGGTTCGTTGGTGGTCAGATCCAATTTTTGATTTTTGGACCAAAATAAATTAGGCCGAAAACCGGCCTTAGGGACCCTCCTCATTTCATATCCAAAACCATCACCATATCCGAAACCAATTCGGGTTTCCAACAACCCCACCCCGTCCACCTCAGCGAATACTGACCTCCGATAGGCGCCCCGAAGCAGCTGCCCACCCCCACGGCGCAGGCTGCCGCCAGCATCTCCGTCGTCCTGCTCTCGTTCTCGTAGATGCCCTGAAAGCCGGTGACTAGCTTGCTGAGCAGCGTCGCCGATATGCTGGCTATGTGGACGAAGGGCCCCTCCTTGCCCAAGGGCATGCCGCTGCCCAACGTGGCGGTCAGACCTACGGCCTTGGCGACCAGCGTGCGGAACGTCAGGTACTCCTTCAGGGCCACGCCCCTGAGGATCGTCTTCATCTCGGGGATGCCGGAGCCTGGAACGAGGTTACAGTAAGTTTCTTTTACAAACAACGTGAAGTTTTGAATAAATTGGAATCCTACATGTGTGTAAAACTTTTAGGCGGGATAACAATATTACCCATGAGGTCTTTTCAATTACTAAGTGATTTCGTATAACATTCAACTGTCTTGACATAGTTCAAATTCGATATTTTGCTCAACTTAATAGTTGTTTCCGAAGTAATTTTTCCCGCTGAAAATTCTGATTCAATTTGACCAAGGTTACCCTTTCTTAAATCGGTTATTTTAAATATAAAATACTGTATTGTGTAATATAATTTGTTTCCTTTTTTTGCCCCCTTTCTATACATAGGTACAAGTATTCCGTATATCTAAAATGTATGTGTTTTTTTAGTTATCAAAACTATTAAAGCGAGGGTTACATCGGGTACAGTATGCCGTGGGGTGCACTTTAGGATTTAGGACCACGCCCCCCCCCCCCAGGGGTGTGGTACCTCGATGGAAAGTCCTTGAGTAGAGGAATATATTGGTGGGGGTCGGGGGCGAGCAAACCTGCCGTTGAAAAGTTATGGGCAATAATGTTTCACGCCCTTTGCCTTTGACTTTATATGGAAGAAGGGCTTAACTTTATCAACCTAACCTAACCTAACCTAACCTAACCTAAACTAACCTAAACTAAATAACAAAAAAATATTCTTTTATTCTAATTAAGTATTTACAAGTATTCAGGTTTAAATAGAGATTTTATACATTTGCCACAATACACAACATTTGGAGCACAAAGTACATATGTATGCCCCTTATATCTCTGGTGCATTCGCTGGAACCATGTCTGAAAGCCGAGCCGGTGCAGCAAGTGGTGTGTATAGAAAGAGGATGAAAAAGGGAAGCAAACAATATTATAAAATACAGTATGTTCTATTTAAAATAGCCGACTATGGCAGGTTTCTGGTACATTTTGTTGTGGATCTGTTAACTATTGACCAGTAAAGTTATGTGTTCTATAACTTGAAAACGGTTTCTAAAAATTTATGGTGAGATAACTTAAGTCAGATAAAATCACTGTTTGTTTACAAGTGGATTAATTCAGATACTACAATTATCGCGTACATTTCTTAAAAAGTTACCAAAACCCTCAGACCACTCCGAGGAATTCAAGTAGGTAATTTTTTTCTAGGGATTTACAATATATATTTTTTTAAATATCTTGAAAACCGTTTATTTTTTAAATATCTTGAAAACCGTTTAAATATAGCTTGCTATTTGTTAAAAAAACGAAGTTAGTATTCACTTCCGGTATATCTGGAAGTGCCAGAAAGT
The DNA here is from genome assembly GCA_029963805.1 of Aromia moschata. Lineage (NCBI taxonomy): Eukaryota > Metazoa > Arthropoda > Insecta > Coleoptera > Cerambycidae > Aromia > Aromia moschata. Next base: position 471,520 of record JAPWTK010000122.1, on the reverse strand, counting down.
CGCTACTTTAGATGTGTAAAGCATCCCCCGAAAACAACCCAAATATAAATTTTCAGCCCCATATTATTTGTAGTTCTCCCAAAACTTTTAATAAGTCACTCATCGTGAAGCACCCTGTATAACAATTACCAATATTTTAGAAGCCAAAAAAGTAATATATTGATACAGGTATACGAGCTGGCATTTATACAAAAATATAAAACATACATTATTATAGTACAATACAGGAAGGAACGTGAGAAATATTTGTTCATCAAATTTCCACAGACGTGGAATTTCCATAGAGTGACTACGTCAATATAACCATTTCGTTAAATACATGTTTGTAATAAAAATCCCATCAAAGCTGACTAACTAACAGGGGCTATTAGTGAGAACGTAATCGTCTTCAACGGTTTGTTTATAATACAAATTGTGTAATTAATTGTTTTACGATAAGGCAATTAGTTATAACGTGTTAATATCGATTTAAAATTTAAACTTTGTAGGGCGACATGGCATTTCTTCAATATTATGACGCAGAAGGCAGCTGGGAATTCACAAGATTTATTTATCCCCACTACAGGATCCACAAGATTTATTTAGAATACATAAAAATAAAAAAATAAAAAAACAAAGAATAAAATAAAAATAAAAATTATATTTAGTTCTAAATTTTTCTATCTAGATAATTTTTTTTGACTAAATTACCTAACTATAAAAAAATATTTATTATTGAAGATTAATTCGCGGAGCGTAACAGGACCGCATCAGGTCCGCAACACGGCATTGTACATTATGAAATAGTCTATACAAACCATGTAATTAATAATTTAAAATAAGCAATTTCAATAGCGGCTCGCACAACACAGCGAATTATAGACTGTCCGCGTCTGCCATACGAGAGGCCCGAAATGGGTAGTGTTGTGAGCTTGCAATAACATATAATTCATAATATCACATCGCAATAAGAAATAAGACTAGTTTAGAATCACGCTCCATCGGGAATACCCGCGCTGTGGCATTCGTCTACCATACCAACAGAACGCAAAAGTAGACAAGATCTATTTCAAATATAGATTGACAGTAATCCTGAACTTTATGGGGATTTACGTATTAGGGGACATGGTCTATTTTGTATTTTTTTTATGGAAGATCTGTAAATTCTTCAGATAAATCTAAAATAACAAGACACGTGAACACCCATGCCTAGAACTCGCGAATGCCACAGCGCGGGTATTCTCGACGGAACGTTATTCTAAATCGGTTTTATCGCGATGTGATATTATGAATGATATGTTATTGCAAGCGCACAACACTACCCATTTCGGGACTCTCGTATGTCAGACGCGGACCGTCTATAATTCGCTGCGTCGAAATTGCTTATTTTAAATTATTAATTACACGGGTTGGATACAGTAAGAGTTACCATACTGCGTACATAGGTGGATATTAAATACATATTAAATTGTACATTTTTATGTCAAAGGCGACTTTACTTACGTACAACGTACTACAACCCCTCTTCTTAGCGGAAATTTAGACGTTGCCAGATCTAACTGTAACTCTTCATAATAGGTCTTTATCTTAGTTTCGAAAAATAGCGAGATTAGAAAACAGACGGAATACATAGGTCTCTATAAAAACCCTATGTTTATGAATATGCATTGATGTACGCTTAATTAATATGTCAATTTAATTTTCAGACTGTGTTGCGTATAATAGTTTACTGTTATCTTTTTTCAACTTAACTATTGTGAAATAATTTTAAGCAGATAATATTACTTTAAACAGCTGAGCTGTGAAACATTTTTAAATTGTCTAATAGGAATATTATGTTGATGTGACAACGGGGAAACAAGACAGAAACTATGCACAGGCAAACTTCCGGCGTGTCGAAACAGAGTCGGATTCAGGACTATTATTCAACTCGGGCAGTCAGACTATTATTGCAAAGCGATAGTTCACAGAAAATACATCATAATACAATAACTACGTAATTAGGTGTCGTAATGTCAGTGGTCACGAAAAATGAAACCTAAAAGCTCTTACACACAAAAAACTCATAAAATATTTAATACAAAAAGTAATATTACTTTTTAACTAACGTATGATCTCTTTTCTAACTTTTGTCGTCTCTTGTTAGACAGTTGCAGTTTCGTTACAGCTGATTTTGTATTACTGAATGAATTTTACCTTTAATCTGATGAAATACATATGTATTAGAGTCTTACTTGTCTCAAAACAGGTATTATGGGGACATGTATTTGGAACAGGTATACCGTGGAAAAACGAGTATTCCTGGTACAAAACAGGAAGACATCATACATTGTAAAATTCTAGATACCGACGCTACGTCGAGGCATCCAGAATTTTATAATAACAGGTATGATGTGTTCATATTCCAAGGGCAGACCTGTTCCAAATACTTGTTTGGCAGATATAAAAATTTGGTAAGGAAGATTCGACTATTTCTTCGGTTTAAAGGTGAAATTCATTAAGTAAATACAAATCAATTGTAAAAGGTTCTATGAAATGATACGTATTTTGGAAACGATTCCGAGCCGGACCTGCTTCTAAAAACAGCAGGTGTTCCGACTCCTATAGTGGGTCAAACATGTTGTCGGTATTATTTACGTCAGCCCGAAGCCATGTACCCAAATGGTCCGGCCGAAGCAAACTCGAAAGCAAGATTAGTGAATAAAATAATAAAATGCTATTTCAAATTTCAACCAACTCATCTCCATCGACAAACCGGATGCCTACCATAAGTGTGCGCTAGCGATTGGATCACGATTGGTTCCCACCTTACGTTTAGGCGGTGGTGACGTCCACTCAAAAAGAAGTTAACTTATCAATTCCCCTTCATTCTGCTATGTACGCATTAGAGTGACGCGTACTGTAGACTATTTCGCATACAATGCCATGTTCCCTCTGATGAGGTCCTGTTACTCTCCGCGACTTAGAGTCTTTATTTATTATAAAATATATCGAGAAGCGGTTGCATAATTACGTATAGGAGTGATAAATTGAATTTATCAGTGACTATTACAACCTCAAATGTATGATGCATAAATATGATGAAACAAATTGTAAATCAGGAGTTATCTTCCCTCGAAGCTAATTCATCTGAGGCGTATGACTCAGTAAAGGCGTGTGAAGCATAAACGTCAATCACTTACTCGAGTGTTCCCAATACTAGAAATCGGGCTACACGGGCTTGTAAAAATAGTGGGTTTAAAATAGATATAATAGCGGTGGGTTGTGTTTCCGTGTAACAGTAATTTATAAGCTTCTAAAAAAAATAATAGGAACGTCATCGCTAGTGTAGATTTTCAGTGGTTACTATGAGCAGGCATGTTAAAGGGGCTGGAATAGCACGGTTATATAGCACGGAATAGGAATTGCACGGGTTTTCCAATAGGAATGGGCCGATATTGACAGGATGTGGCGGCCATGTTGTTTTGGCAGCGTCTGTCAAATATGTCGTTTATTATTCAGTCACTGCTGCCAAATCACCAAGGCAAGTCACACGATTGAGCAGCACGTCCAAATGATAAAACTTTATTATCTAAATGAGTGTTCGTTAGTGAAAACGTTGCGCCCATTTTACGGCAGACGCGATGGCCCTTCAAAGTCGACTTTCCAACGTTTGACAGCTAAACTCGAGACGACCGGTTCGGTAAACAATCTGTCAATACCGGTACGTCAAAGGAACGCCAGATCGGTCGAGAACATCGCCGCTGTCCATGTAAGTGTGCAGGAGAACTGGAGACAATTCCTCGCCGTGCACAAGGACTCGGCCTTTCGCAGACTTCAACTTGACGAATTTTGCGTCGGGACTTAGGCCTGCACCCGAAAAGATCCAACTGACCCAGGAGCTCAAAGTTAATGACCATAGACAACGCCGGTTGATCGCTGACTGGGCTTCGGAGCGTTTAGAAGAGGACCTCAATTTTGGTCGAAAAATCATCTTTGGTGACGAGGCGCATTTTGGGAAGAATGACTATGTTAACAAGCAAAATTGCCGTATATGGGGCGACGCCAATCCACACGAGGTTCACTCCGTGGCACTGCATCTACAAAAAGTTACTGTTTGGTGCGGATTTTGGGTCGGCGGCGTCATTGGTCCGTACTTTTTCGAAAACGACGTTGGTGAGGCCATCACTGTCAACGGTGATCGGTACAGATCAATGATAACCAATTTATTTCGTCCCAAATTGAACGATATGGACGTGGACGACATGTGGTTTCAGCAGGACGGCGTTACGTGCCACACAGCGAATGCCACGATGTTCATTCTGCATGAACGATTTGAGGGAATGGTTATCTCTCGCAGAGGTGACGTGAATTGGCCACCAAGATAGTGCGATTTAACCCCACTAGACTTTTTCTTGTGGGGTTTTCTGAAGTCGCAGGCGTATACCAATAAACCGCAATCGACTGATGCCCTCAAAGTGAACATAAACCAGGCCATCGCTCAAATTAGGCCGGATCTATGGGGCAAAGTCATTAAAAATTAGACCTGTGTGTTTCAAATAAAAAAAAATAATTTCGCTAATACCTCACACACAGCTTGTTTTATTCCATTTCAACATCGACCCGCCCTTATTGGCAAAACCCTTTACATCAAAAAGTAATTAAAGAGCTCATGTGAAATGCTGTTAGCCTTCGTAAGAGCTTTCATCATTAAGAGGATCTCTACAGTACTTGCGATGTCGTATGGCAGCATTGTTTTTTTTGTTGCGATAAAAAGAAGAGAGCAACTCTCTCTCTCAAAATTGTTTCTGTTGTGGTCAGTGGACGGTAATATGAATGAATATGACATAATTTTAGTAAAATCAGTATATGCTGTATCTTTGACAAAATACATAATTGAACAATAACCATAAATTCCATAAATACTCAGAGTTTATAATTTAAGGTTAATTCAATCACTGGTTTATTTGTCCACTTATATGGCCCATTTATTGTTTTAACCCTTGACGGCCACGGTAATTTCTTGAAATGTGACTGCCAAATATTTCTGACTGCCGAACTTAGAAACTTTGACAACTTTAACTAGACATATACGCTAGTAACAAAAATTAAAGGATATTAAAAAAAATCCAAATTGTTGGATGATTTTCAACAAGGGATAACTCGGAGAAAAATGGTCGTACAGAAAATAAAAAAAAAAAGGAAATTTTTGCCTCAAGTGTCTAGTTTTCAGATCTGGATTTAAAATATTTTTAGCGGGAGCGGTTCTCACGTAATCATCTGAAAACCAACAAAAAAAAATTCCAAATATTTGCTAGTCTTTAAAATGGTCTGTGGACTTTCTTTGTGAATTTTTTTTCATCATGCGACCATAAAGCTCTTTTAGACAGTTTAATCAGCTTTAATTTGACCTCTTAATGAGCTCCGTACGATGATTTGCCGCGAAGTTATCGTCGACCAAAGCAAAAAAGTCCTTTTCAACTTTGACAATCCATTACTCGGGAATTAATGATCGTACAGAAAATTGAGGTAGGGTTTTGGAAACTGCAAAACATTCTCTATAAGACACAATAATGTTGGCTGAAAAAAAGTAAAAAATTTGCGAATTTAAGGATATTTGGAAAATTTGGTAAACTTTGGATATAGTGGATGAACGAAGGATATCGTCGGTAATTTTTTAACCTCAAAGTGTCCCCAAAAAACCCTCAAAGTTGCAAAGCGCTGCAATTTTTTTTTCTTAGTGCCCCGAAGGTTTAAAGGACCCCGCACCAATCATATGGATTTTGGTTCCCAGCCAATCAAAATCAACTCCAAGCGAATTATGAGCCGTCGAAAGTCAGATATCTAACTTTCCACGAGCCGTCGAAATCGGAATTTTTTGGAATCTATCGAGTTTAGCAAAAATTATCTATATATATTATTATTAAGAACAACAATGTCTTAGAATTAGTCAAAGAATACCCTCAAATTTTTTCAGAATATTTAGAGATGATTTTTGAAATGAAAAAAAAAAAACAAAAAATCATCTAAAAATTCTGAAAGGGATTCTTGAGGGTATTCTTTGACTAATTCTAAGACATAATTTGTTCTTAGATAATTTTTGCTAAACTCAATAGATTCCAAAAAATTCCGATTTCGACGGCTCGTGGAAAGTTAGATATCTGACTTTCGACGGCTCGTAACTCGCTTGGAGTTGATTTTTGGACCTTGGTGCCATGAAAACTTTTGTTCAGGGAGATTCAACATACAAAGTTTTGTAACATTTTATTCAAACATTCTTTTTTCCTCATCGACATATTACTTGTTCTACTGGAAAGTTTTTACACTGGCCATTTCTTTCATTCCGAATGATAAATCATGATCAATTTTTAATGAAAATATACAGATGGGATATTTCTACTGGAAAGAGAAAAATGTCATAAATTCATCATTAGGTTTCGGAAAGTTTGCTGTCACGCGTGTTAAATTACGTTAGACTATCCTGCTCTCCCGCACCGGGATGGCATACGCGGGTTCTGAAGCGTTATCGGGAAGGGTCAATGCCATACGTAGCACGGGCAAGAAATACACGCATATAATATAAGGACCTTAAACAAATGATTTATAGTTTCATTATCATAGAGTTTTATAGTGCCGAGCCCTGCGCGTTGCAGCACACATTTCCGGATCCCTTGTCATCATTGTCATCTTTGGCCATTAGGCAATTTCCACACCATATTGGCCGGCGGGTCCCTCGGAAATGAACACTGTCATACCTTTAAATTTGAGTGAAGAGGAATTTAGGAGCACTTGCCCAAATTTTTTAGAGTTCAAGTCATTTTGTGCAAAAGACCCAAAACCCCGGGGTCATGTTCAGCATCCCCAAAAATACAGGAAAAAACACGTTTATTACATTTTACACATTATCAGGTATTAGTAGAGCATTTACTTATAGGACAATGATTTGTGATTTTCCGGCAGTTTGAGCCGAGACGAAAAAAACAAAGATCTTTGTCCTCAGCAGTCAAGGGGTTTAGTTTTCAGTCCGCTTTAGACTATGAACCGTGTGATTATAGTGACTTGTCGTATACCTATTTTTCTTTGACGTTTATTGCTCGAAATTGAAACCAACGTAGAACTAGAAACAACAAAGAAATTACACGAAACATTTTTGGAAGCAAGCGACAGAGTCACAATGGTTTGATTAAAACTGAAGACTAGGTTTCAACCGCGATTAGGATACATTATACTGTACTCATTGACTTACCTATAGCTTGTGGCGCTACTAGCTGGACGAATCCTGTACTGAACAGTATCAAACACATCGGAAGTGATATCCACGCTGCGTATTGCGCCGCAGGACTGTGAGTTAAGTCTCTATAGAGCCACAAACGAGCTGGAAAACAGACAGCGGTTCATACTCAGGTTTTGGAAAGGGGTATAATTCTTTTGGTAACCTATTCTGGTTAATCTGGTCAAATTCGAAGACCACTCCTTTGGACTTTTGTCCGAGAAGGCAAAGGCAAAAAAGGTTTATTTTAAAGACCTAGACTGGGAGGTTAGCCGAAATCGTCTATGGATTTTCAAAAAAACTGTTAAAGCTAAGACTTTACAGAACTTACATACACGTAGAGTGTAATAAAACTTTATTATAATACCCTATTTAAAGCAGTATTTTATTTAAATCAATAATTTATAATTTCATTTTATACACTTTATAGGAATTTGATAATTTAACAAAAATAAAACAAAGACAGGCACGGTTCAGTAAAATATTTTTTCAGTAAAACCCTTTCCTCGAATGCAAGAAACACGTTTACATCCTTTAGTCTTAGTTAAGATTGAACTAAATAAGAAAATCATTTCTATAGATTGCCATTTGTGTTACGATAATATTCATTTATTTCTAGTTTATATAATAACAAAATATTTAAAAAAAACTGTTGCGCTGAAGTAATAATTATAATATTAATAATGAATACTAAGCAAAAAGTAACGTTGACGATGCTTTTTGACGTGTTTAATGAATAACACAAAATTTTTACATTGATTTGTAAAAATTTATAAACTGATTGCCTTTAACTTAAACCTTAATTCTAATAATTAAAATTAACAGAATCTAAATTACAAAATTTATAACTACTGTGAATGTAAAAACGGCAAACATTAGAATAAGGATATATCGAAAATTCTTGATGTGATTGTGCACAATATATATACATAAAAAACTTACCCTTATTACACATGGATATGCCCCCGTCCACAATAAAACTTAACACCGCCATGATTACACCTAGCAGGGCTAAAAACACCCAGTCCTCCCCCAACCTGGCAAATGTGTTTTTCCACAGGAAAGTTATAGTTTTTGCTAATTTACCTGCATAGAAGAATTATTTTTCTGAAATCGTTGCATTAAGTCCTTATTAATTCTATCCTAAAATACGATTCATTTAGACGATCTAAAATCTCAAATATGAAATATTAATTTCCTTTTTAGTGCAAAATTAGAAAAAAAAATAGTCAAAGTATTATTTATTAATGTTGATTCCACTGACTGTTATATTTATTTAGAATAAAATAGAAAATGAGTAACTCACCCTGATATCCACTGAGTTCTTTTTTTCGAGCCTTGTCTTCCTTCAGCCTTCTTTTTTCAGCCGCTTTTAGACCCTCTAACTTTGCAAATTCTCCTAGTTGTCGGCTGTACCGACCATACATCTGAAAACAGAAAAAAACATACATACATATGTATATACAAAAATCGCAAAATAAAATACATAGTCATGTATGTGTAGGTACCGTTTTTTTTCCTTAAATATCCTTATTGTCCTTTTTACTCACACATATTACAGATTTTTTTAAAATTTCGTTTACGTCTATTTGATTATATCTCTTATAACATATTCTATACAAATTTCTTTCATACACAGTTTAAATCTGATACTGAAATATGTAATTATAATGCTACAAAATAGTCACATTCTTACAAAATTATTTCTATGTTTGGTCTGGTCCAGTTTGGTTCGGTATATCATAGATAGACACCAGAAATAATTTAAACAAACAACGTCCCGATAAGACGTCATATCATAATAATTTAAAAAATGTAAGGAAAACTTCTTCACAAATATCTGCTTTGGGGGAGGGGTAATGAAATGGCGGCTGGTGGAAATTGAAATTCTCGTATTTTCGCAGGAAAGCATGGGACCCACATCATATTTTAGAGGGTGGTTACTAAACCTCATTACACGGCTATAATAGCCAAAAATATTCATGTTTTTTCATGACCTTTCTAAGGTCATTTAAACAGGTCACAGGTGTTTTTAAACCTGTGAATTTCTCGAAATTTCGAGATCTGTAAAAGTTATGATTATTTGATTTTTATTTTATCTCAACGTTTCGTTGTTGAATTTTACAATAGTTGTACGAGGTGTGTAAATTAAGTAATGATGCTGATTTTCTAAATTTTTTTATTCGAATAGAATTACAATTCAGTATTGACTCCTTCAAAATAAGAAGAGAAGCCACACAGCGCTGGAGACGGTTCGTCCATTCCTCATAACAGTGTTGGAACTCATATACTGAAATAGCCTTCAACTGGTCGGTTACAGCCGTTTGAATATTTTTTATGGTCCTAAAAAGGACGTTCCTTGAAGTGATTTTTCAATCTCGGGAAGAGAAAAAAGTCACAAGGACTCAAGTCAGTCGAATAAATAGGCTGAGGAGCCACATGAATATTTTTCCTGGCTAAAAACTCGTTTACTGAAATGCTGCAGATTTTTCTCATCCCCAATTCGTTACCCAAAATTCTTGAAGATGAAGGTTTTCCGCTGCTTGGTTCATCTTTAATCGACTCACTTCCTTCTGAGAATGCCTTAAAGCTGGGCTATTGAAAAAAACACTGTCCCCGTAGGCGTGTTGAAGTTTTGCAAAAGTATCCGTTGCGCTGTGTCCAAGTTTGAAGCAAAACCTAGTTAGCACACCGTTGCTCAAAATTAATGTCACTCATTTTTAAAACGCACCAGAAAAAAACCGGTTTACGAAAACAGTCGAAAAGAACAAACAAATGGCTCTAACAAGTTCAAACTTGTACTGAAGGTGCATTACATGTTAACCTACCGCCCTTCCAGGTCCCGTCTCCGCAGTGTTGCTAGATCGGGCGCTACGTTGCCAGTCTCGTTACTTAATTTACACACCTCGTATGTTAAATTTAAAGCAAAATGAAAATTTTGCAGAAACCAAAAGACTAAAAAAGTTTTTATGTTCACTTGGTAATTGTGAAAAAAATCGCAAATTTTTGCAAGCCGTTTTCAAGATCTTCTGGGGAGGTAGAACATTTTTGAAAATTTTTTTTCTCAAATTTAATTTGAAGTCTTTTTGCTATGATAGCCTTCTATTTAGGTTTAGTAATCACCCCCTAAAATGTGAAGTGGGTCCCATATTTTGTTACGAAAATACGAGCATCCACCAGCCGCCACTGGGGTAAAGTAGGTATTTTATTTTTCTTAATAGACAACCAACCTTTTTAAGTTACCATTAACAATTTTAAATTTTTAATTATCTCCTAAAAATAAAAATACTACCTAGTATACAACGCTTTGGTGTAAATATGTCAGAAAAATACAGGTCTCGTACCGTATTGAACTCTGTAAAAACAAACAGAAAAATAATTAACACTAAGACAGTTGCGTGTTAAAAAAATAGCAACGCAAACCACGCCGGAAAGTGTTTCTGTAAATATTTATACTGGTATATGTACTTAATTTTATTACTGCAAAAAATCAGTGTTTTAACAGCTCGTAAAATCTTTCAAACAATCAATAATGTCTACATTTTACTCATTTTAGAGCCACCAGCAGTCGGTAATAAAACCAAATCCGTTTCTTCTCTAAACGCTTTATTCGTGTGGTTACTGCAAAAATCTGTTAAGTCCGAAAAAGTATTTGTCGACATATCTAACATCAACATTTTTTGTCAAAGGAAAAATCTGCTTTTTTTCATCAAACTGCTTAGTTTAGGAAAAACTAAAAAGCTCATTTAAATGGCAGTACAAATTACATTGTAATTATTCTTATTATTCTACTAGTTTTTGGCTTAATATATTTGGCTTATTATTCTACTAGTTTTGGCTTCAGACATCTCTAGTTTGGTTAAATATGGACTTAAAGAGTTTTTGCAGTAAGCCTACGATATGTAGAAGCACTATACCCAAGTTTTATTCATCCATTAATTAAAATATTTGTAATATTTAATACAGTTTCAGCTAAAACTGGATTCAATAGTTATTTTTGTTTATTTTAATTATTTGTTAAATGTTGATTGTAAATTAAACATAACATATTGTAATACTTCGTTTAAGAAAGGTAACTAGACTAGCACTTGCCAGCTTCTACTCGCTGAGCACACATGTGAATTGTCCCCACTTCCCCCTTCTTATATCCGACCAGTAGAATACTGACGTGTTATGAATCCCCACTACCGACTGGTGCATTTTTTTTAACAACCTGTGTATAATAGGTATGAATCAGTCTGTACATCCTGCTTGTTCGATTAATGAGTGGGATTAAAATAATCCCTAATGATATTATTGGCTTGCTATAAAACTTTACTACACAAGCAATTGCCATGTTTCAGAAACTGACAAGGAAACAATTATTTACAATTTTAATTTAAGATGTAATAATATTTTTCGCTGCGTCATTCACAGTCATAGAGTTGTATTATCATTTTTTGCCTCCACATGGAAGGGTAAAATCGTTGAATATTTTTAAAATTTGTATTGTTTTGACTTTGTTGATTATTTTAAATTTAAGTAAAAAAATGTATCGATGTTAACATTTCTTGTGTACATGACTAGTGGAGAACTATCCCCTTTCTATCTCTGTTAATATTCACTATAAGAAATGCTATTGTACTTTTTACACTAGGCGTAGAAAGTAGGGGATATAAAAAATCTCAAATTTTTAGGTGATTTTCAAAGAGTTGCGTAACTTGGGGAAAAATGTTCGTCGGGAAAAGAAAAGAAAAAGGAAATTGAAGCTCCAAGTTTCTAGTTTTTGGATTTTGAGTTTCAATATAGACTCGAAAATATACAAATATTACATTAAAGATAACCAAAATATCACATTAAAGATAATTAATTTATTGAAAACGATTACAGATAAATCCAGTTTGAAAAAATGCGTAGAGGTAATAAAATTCTCTAAAACTTTCTTTTAAACTCTAAAACTGATTTTTTTTTATTCGAATAGAATTACAATTCAGTTTTGTCTACTTCAAAATAACTTCCTTGGGGAACCACACAACGACAGAGACGGTTCTTCCATTCTTCATAGCAACTTGAGGTGATTTTTTCAATTTCGGAAAGATAAAAAAGTCACAAGTTCTCAAGTCAGGCGAATAAGGAGGCTGGGGAGTCATAGGAATGTTTTTACTGACTAAAAACTCGTTTACTGAAATGACTGTGTGACAAGGCGCATTGTTAATTCAACACCCAGTTGTTCTTGATGTTTGGTCTCACACGCATGACCCTTTTCGAAGTTTTTCAAGAACCTCTCCGTAAAAGTGTTGATTTACTGTTTGGCACAAATTCTTTGTGGACAATTCCCTGGATATAAAAAAATTTAGCATGCAAATTAGCATGCATTTGATCTTCGACTTGCTCATTCTTGCTTTTTTGGGTCTTGGAGAGCTTGAAGTGTGCCACTCCATGTTTTGGCGCTTGGTTTCCGGGTCGTACTCAAACACACAAGTCCCACCATGTGTTCTGATGAACAGTGGTGTGATTCAAATTTAACTCTTCCTCGATCATTCTTGTCGTCAACCGACGATCTGAATGCACAAGATCCCGTATTCTATCGACATTTTCATCGGTTCTTGAAAATGAAGGCCTTCCGCTGCGTGGTTCATCTTCAATCGATTCTCTGCCTTCTGAGAATGCCTTAAACCACCGAAAAACCTGGGCTCTTGATAGAACACTGTCTCCGTCGGCGTGTTTTGCAAAAGTATTCATTGCGCTGTGTCCAAGTCTGAAGCAAAACCTGATAGCACTGAGTTGCTCAAAATTAAGATCACTCATTTTTAAAACGTAATAGAGAAAAACGGTTTTCGAAAAGTCACAAAGAACAAACTGTTCAACAACAAGTTCAAACTTGTACTGAAGGTGCATTACATGTTAACCTACCGCCCATCCAAGTTGCTAGATCGGGCGCTACGTTGCAAGTCTCATTACTTAATTTACACACCTCGTATTGTATGAAGCAGGCTTCGCCGATTAAGGGTAAGACATAGTTTTATGCGAAAAGTTTAAATGCGTTTTTCTCAAAACAACGTTTTTTGACCTGGCGACCAGGATTTAGAAAATTCTACTGCACCGAACGGGTTCAAATTTTAGGAGGATGTTCATCATATACATAATTTTAGCCCGTACTTGAATTCGATTTTTTTACGAATTTGTATTAATCTTTTTTAAACAATTGGAGTTGTAAAAAATAGTTAAATATACACAAAGTACTTTATTAATGTGGCATATATAACAGTATTCCAGTCGCGTTAAGACCGGTCCTGGAATATATTATTAACCGACGGGCTCTATATATTATCATATATCAAAGTATTAATAAATTAAAATAAATTCTATTCGTAAAAAAATGTAAAAAAGTCAAATAAATGTATACTACTGGGGTAGCATACATTAATGAATTTCTTGACGAATATTTCTGAATGTTGTAGTATACTATTTCTAATGTGAATGTGAAGACATAAAAAAGCAAGGTTGTCAGATATATTTTCTAAAATTGCTAAACTCACTATACAATTATACTTCATACTTCAGTAAACTGTTAGTTCGTGACGTTCTTAGAAAGCTAGTTTGGGAATATTAAAAAAAATACAGAGATATAAATTTATTAGTTAGCATTAAAATAAGGCGTTTAAAATTGCTGGAAAAATAATTATAAATTAAAACAACTGTATGTATATTATACTTAAGAAAATTTTGAAGAGCCGGCAACGCTTAACACCGGCCAACGATCCATTAGGCTATTGCGCTTTGCATCGAATACGTCCGTTAAATACTTATTCGGTCCACTGTGTCATAAAATGTTTTACGGCGTCGTTAAAATGATTTACGACATTAGGAATTCTTACTTGTTTGCGCCAGTGACGTGTATTTCAGCTAGGTTTATTAAAACAGACAATTTTATGAGATTGTCTGGCTAAATGAGCATTATTTACAGAAAATTATATTACAAATATTAAGAGTTTTGTATGAAGGCTTAATCTATATTGATTTGAATGAAAAAAATTATTTCACAATTTTCGAATTTATAAAATATATATGCATGCCATTGGGCGGCGTTAGCGATCAAAGGAATTAAAAATAATATCTCTTCACATTGGGTTTAGAAGAACTATAACTCAGTCGCTGTTTACCCTGTTATTTGGCATAATAGTATGTATATGAGGCCTAGAGCGGATTAAGTTTTGGGCTCATCCGGTTAATAAGTTGGGGGTGGCAATTGACTTTTACTTTTCTAATAGTCATGATGCTCCGAGATATTTGATACATATATTTATTAAAACAAATTTTGTATTCAAAAATTTCAGTAATTCCAGTCTCAGGAATGACCAAAACATTTTACAAAAAAAAGAATACCTGCATGTCGATGGTCATCTGTGTTTTTGCTTGCTGCATTTTTTCATTTTCCAAATGAAAGATGCTACCGATTTTCTCACTCCGCATTTTTTTAAAATTGTATCACAGACGAAATTAATCACAGAAACTCTCATCACTACACATTTCGTTTATCTTGTGCTTCGAAAATATTTATCTTCCGAAGATAGACACAGTCAACTTCGCTAGGTAAATTTTGTAATTGTCCACCAACGGAATTCTGTACTGTGAGGCAAGATTATATAACCGTGGCGACTTTATATAAACACAGCCTTGATCATTTTTTTTTTCTTCGTGATAACAGATATTTGAATGAGTTAAAACCGAATAATCTAATTCGTTCGTGATACGCTTAAGCGTTTTTTTCGTTGGCGACAAAACTGTTTAATATTTTTTTTTTAATTGCGCACTATCAGGCAGAAGACCAAATAGTTGTTGGTTTTTTGCATTACAGGCAAGTATGCAAGCACGCGCATATAAGCCCACTGCAAAATCCATTTTTTCTAATATTTTACATAATGGCTGTTTTCGTAATACCGAGTTAAATAAGATTGTTTTTAGAAGACCATTGACATTTTTTCTACCCGGAATATGAAATGCACTAGGGAAATAAAAATATTTTGTAATTCGTTGTACAGAAGAAATTATGCAATTTCTATAAAATACTGCTATCGTGATTTAGCACTTTTAAATGCAATTCGTTTAAATACTTTAGAAACAGTGGGTTTAACAACGCTCAGGTGTTAGTATGTTTTATTTAATAACATATAAATAAGTATTAATTAATTGATTATGTAATTAATTAACAAATTTCTTTTAAAAATGATGCGAAACTAAAAATCTCAGTTAATTTGTTATGGGAATTTATAATACACTACTCAAAACGAAAAAGGAGCCACTGTTAAAAATGTGGATATTTTTTTATTGGAATAACTTTTTATTACAATTCTTTTTTATTTAAATCTATTTGACTGTTCTTTAAAAATTTAGGAACATTTTTTTGTAATCTGCTTGTGATGCGTACAGGAAAAAAGAAAAATGCAGAAATGTGTGGTTAAGCTCTTTATTGTTTTAATAAAAAACATTCTCAAAAAATTAGCCAAAGTTCAAAATTAATAACGTGTATGGCCTCCTCTAACTCGTAAAACTTCTGCACAACGATGGGGTATACTTTCAATTAAATTTCGAATAACTTGAGGAGCCAGTTGCTCGCTCCCACTCTTCCAGAAGGATTTCTTCAACGTGTTCAAGGTTCCGGATTGGCTGACGGTCCTTCAATCGCTTCCCAAGTGTGTCCCAGACGTGCTCGATTGCACTGAGGTCTGGACTGCGGGCGGGCCAATCCATAACCTCGATATTGTGGGCATTGAGGTAATTTTACACTATTCTGGTGGTGTGTGGGCTGGCATTGTTTTGTTGCAGAATGAATTCTGGACCTACGTTCTTGGCAAATGGTACCACATGTGGTTCTAAAACTTCATCTATATACCTACGTGCCGTCATAGAACCCTCACGAATTACCACCAGCTCAGTGCGCCCATTCAAAGTTATCCCACCCCAAACCATGATGGACTCTCCTCTAAATGGAACGCTTTCTTCCACAGTGCAGTCTAAATAACGTTCACTTGGGCGTCTCCAGACTCGAACTCGTCCATCAATGTGATTCAAAGAGAATTTCGATTCGTCAGTGAACAGCACAGCACGTTGCTCCACTGCTCCAAGTTCCAATTAACATGTTCTTCAGCAAACAATCTTCTTGCTCTACGATGCTCATGGGTTAAAAGGGGTACTTTAGCTGTTCTTCTTGCATGAAGCTGACATTCGTGAAGCCTGTTACGTATCGTTTGGGTACTTATTCTGGTTCCTGTGCTCTCAACAAGCTGATTTTGGAGCGTTGTAGGGGTACTTCTGTGTGCTCTGGTGGCCCAAAGCCGTATTAAACGTTTTTCTCTCTCGTAAGTTGCCCTTGTACGATGCGGGTAAAGTTGCCTTCTAACAATACCATAAATTTGCCTTCCATACCATAAAAATACCTTCTCCAGGCCCTATTTATGGCAATGCGACTGACATTTAACATTCGGGCTGCTTGCCGTCTTGAGTGACCCTCTTGAATTAGAGTGATGACCCTTAGCAATCTCTGTTAAGTACACTCTACGCCTTCGTGGTCTACCAAGAACATCAACATTCATTTTCATTCCTTCACATTTGACACGAAACTAAACAAGCAACTTGATAAATGCATTTATCTCTTGGTGAAAAAATGTACAGTCTTTCAGTTTTTCTGTTGCAATAAAAAAACTGTTGACAAGAATAAATGTGGTGCTACAAATCTTTAAACTGGAATATGTGTACTAAGTGGACACAAGTTTTATCTTTGTACTTGGTGGCACAAATAAAATATAACAAAAGAAAGAAGTGGCCCCTTTTTCGTTTTGATTAGTGTATATTGTATATACAGGGTAAGTTTTATAACAGTGGACGCTATCCCCCTTTTCTCTATTTTTTTATGGATAAGTTGAGAAAGATGAAATGAGATAAAATATGTATTTTTAATAGAATAACAGTTCAAAATAAACGTTTTACTACCCCCACTTTGTCCTAAACATTTCAGATACCTTTTTCGAATATAACTAACAACATTTATTGCCCTTTGACTTTTCGTCCGTTTTTGAAGCAGGACTCTACCATAAACGTATTTGTTGTTGTGGAAACAACATTTTTATGACTTTTCGTAGAATCTATACAAACTGTTTGGTTTCGGTTCATTTTCAATTGTCACAAACGGATCACTTCAGATCATAAGTGTTACACATTTTTGAAATTGTATCTTACTGAAGAATTCAAAAGTAGAAAAAACATAGCGTGTTCTGTTAAAAAATATATATATGACGTCACTGCTACTTCTAATAATCATAACGTAAGATGAGCAATTGAAAATAAAAATTGTGTCCAAGGATTTTTCCAAAATATTTCTAATTTGGAAAATATTGAATTTATACATACCTTTACGTCCTCGCTGTATATACTTGCACAAAATAAATTGTAAAAAAAAATTATCTTGTGGTCCTAATGTTAAAATTATGTTGTTGTTCAAATAAGTAAAGAGCACATGTCGCTTTACCTCTGTTAAAAGTTTAAAAGTCTATATTTTTCCCCTACCCATATTTTTATATGGGTAGTTAACGATAGTACATCAACTATCAACCAGTTTATTATATATTCTCATTACTTAACGACGCAATTAATTCCAATTTTTATCCATCCATCATTTTCTTGACCCGAGTCTTAATTTCATGTGTCTATAAACGAACTGTTTTCCAGTTATTAGAATTCATCAAAACCAATCTAACGCTGACAAAATTACGAGTAAGTCAGATCGAGACGTTCTCGTTGTTTTTATTTTCTTCTTTCCCACGAAAAACAAAACTGCACCAGCCATGCGATGCAGAATTCGAACATCCGTTTCAGTTGCATGTAACCGATAATTTGTGCAATTTCGTTTGATTATCTCACGAGGTTCACAAGAACAATAAGGAGATAAGTCACCTTCGAAAATACAGAACGAACACGAATGGAAAACATGGGCGTACGTGCAAAAAAACACTGGGTAAGTTATGTAGCACCGCGATTAAAAAAAAACATGTATGGGATCTTAAAGCACAAGTCTTCCTCTTTCAAATGTAGCTGAGTTTGCTCAAACATCTTTTTCTTTCGTCGTAATATTGCATTTTGAAATTTTCAAGTTTGTGATTTTCACAACCTAAAACCTTAGGGATAAGTGTATAAAAAGAATGGTCTTTTTTTAATAAGAAAAAAAAAAAAAGAGGACCAACAAGCCCTTTCAAAACGCAAAACCCCCCCGCAGTATTCTTCAATTTCACTTGTTTCGATCAATGGCACAAGGCCTGGCTGACCACTACTTCTGGACTTGGAAAAAGTAAAAAACCGGATCGATTCGTGGATCGCATCAAAAGATGACCAGTTTCTTCAACGCGGAATTCGTACGCTGCCTGCAAGATGGGAGAAAGTAGTGGCCAGCGATGGACCATATTTTGAATCATAAATGTATAACCAGTTTTTTACAATAAAGCACAGGTGGTCAAAACAAGAGGATGATGGGACGTAAAAGAGGATTCGAAAAAGACGGACGATTCGGGGTGTGTCAAAAAGAATTCATACATCCTCAGAAAGCGTTATGAGTCAGGGGTAGAACAAGAGGGGGTGAGTGGAGGGGGGTCGGTGTGGATGTGGCCTGGATGGGTACTTGAGTTGTCAAAGGATGAAAGCGAGTTGTGGCACCCCACACCAATTTATTAGTCAGCACTAAAATCAATGGATTCGCCCAACAGAGGAGGTCAAACCATGCAAAACCCAGGGAAAATGCAAAGGGGTGGCTTATGAGGTCTGGAAATAGTTGAAGAACCAAAAAGCTATTGAGGAGGCTTAGGCGGGATGGAGTTTTACCGCGGCCTTTGGCACACGGTAGAAGCTACCGAAATTTAAAAATCGCAGGTCTCTAGTCCAAATAGAACGCAGATGGCGCTGATCTAAAAAGTGTTGCACTAATTTTGACGAGTAGTTTATGTCATTTAAAAAGCTGTTAAAACTTCTTAAAAGTTTTAAACTTAAAAAACGTTAAAAAAACAACTTAAAAAAACAACACCTAAATTAAGCCACATTAAGCCATCCAAAATACGCTATTAAACTGGTTTCAAGAAGCGAATTAAATTAGAAAAATAAACGAACAGTTTCAACTACTGAGAAATTGATCAGTACGCACTTCTAATTAGGTAATTATTCGTAGTAATGCCAGTCATTTCGCCTTAAAGTGTGATTCAACGTTTTTACTTCGTGTTCCTTAAACGCTACTTCCGTCAGTTTTTGCATACTCTCGTAACTTCGTGTACACGTCCAAAGGAGCCTTGAAAAAAATTATAAAGAATAAGGAAACGAGCCGCTAATGTACTTACTTAAAATTCTTTTTTAAGTATCGTATGTTTTATTTCATTTTTACATTAATAACCGTTCTAATTTGATTAGAACGTTAAGCGATGTGGTGAGTCAAGGCGGCATTTCTTTTCGTTGTCTGCTATAAAAGATTTTGGGCCAGTATTTCAAACATAATGAGATAGCCCTAAAACCTGTAAAGTAATACGAATGTTTAATGCATTTTTTTATTACTTCGAATAAGCGATGTCTGATAAAGCAAAGAGGAACGCGTTGATGTATATTGATAGGAGTAGTCTGTGCTGCAATAGGTTGCGGCATATTATACTTTTGTATTTTGACCACCTGAATACAAATCTAGAGTAAAAAGTAAGGGTTAACGCGAGAAAAAAAAAACAAAAAAAAAAAAAAGAAAAAACCAGTCAAAACCACGTTTTTGCAACGTTGGTAACTGCTATGAACTATGGAAACGGGTATGCCAAATAAGACAGTGGTATAAACAATCTCAGAACGAGGAGAAGTTCAGGCCACATATTTGATTTCATTGCAGGAGTCCCGTGTCAGCAGGTGCCGTTGTACAACATCCGTTGTATGCAATACATTGATTTAAATTGTAATAGTTGATATTGCTTTTGTTACTAATTACTTTCGTGTTTTATATTTTCTGCCAGTTGTATTGATAACTTATAAACCGAATTTAGAATACACACTTTTGTGAACCGTAAAATGCGAACCATATTTTTGAGCGTTTAAAAGTTCAACAGAGAAAAAAGTTTCTTTAATTCTAATAAATATTCTTGTGCGGAAATACTTTTTTATTTAGAAAATCAGAAAATTTGATTATGTAATACTTTTGTATTTCACATAAGACTACGTGTGTATACGTTTTTCTTTCTGTGTACCAATGAAATGCCATCGAACATCCTGTATGTGAGGTAAAAACTTTTCGGCCAAAAATCACCCTAACAAGCAATTTTTATGCATTTTTTCAACTTCTATATGATTTTTTTTGGCGACATTTTTTTGCTCAAAAACATTACTTGTTGGAAAAAATCGAAAAACTGCTTGTTACGGTGATTTTTGACCGAAACGATAAATTTAAACCTTCGGGGCACTAAGAAAAAAAAATTGCAGCGCTTTGCAACTTTCAGGGCTTTTTGGGGACACTTTGAGGTTAAAAAATTACCGACGATATCCCTCGTTCATCCACTATATCCAGAGTTAAACCAAATTTTCCAAATATCCTTAAATTCGCAAATTTTTAACTTTTTTCAGCCAAGATTATCGCTTCAAAAAAATTTTTTTATCAATCGCCCTCGACTGTGTCTTATGAGAATGTTTTGCAGTTTCCAAAACCCTACCTCCATTTTCTGTAAGATCATTAGTTCCCGAGTAATTGGTTGTCAAAGTTGAAAAGGACTTTTTTGCTTTGGTCGCCGATAACTCCGCGGAAAATCATCGTACGGAGCTCGTTAAGAGGTCAAATTAAATTGTCTAAAAGAGCTTTATGGTCGCATGATGAAAAATTTTTTTGAAGTCCACAGAACATTTTAAAGACGAGCAAAAATTTAGAAAGAAAAAATTTTGGTTTTCGGATGATTACGTGAGAACCGCTCCCGCTAAAAAATTTTAAAGTCCAGATCTGAAAACTAGACACTTGAGGCTACAATATCCTTTTTTTTTATTTTCTGTACGACCATTTTTCTACGAGTTATCCCTTGTTGAAAATCACCCAAAAATTTGGATTTTTTTTTAATATCCTTTAATTTGTGTTACTAGTGTACAATTAAAAGGAGACACGTACCTTTTTAATAACTCACAGTAATTACACCTTTCCTGATGTATTTCTAATTTACCTTTTAATAAATCAAAAGATAACTTTACTCACCATCTTATTTAGCCAGTAGCGGAAAAGTCTCTTGACTTTTCCAACGATCGAATTTAACATATTAGCTGTTACAAATACAAAAAGAAGTAACATCCTAATTTCCCGTGTTTATTAAATAATTTTTATGGTAGGCGTCTTATCTGCCAGGGTGACATGGCTACAATCTATAACGTTTTTGATAATTTTGAATAACGCCGATAGTAAACACGAAAAAACAGCTGGTCTGCAGTAATGTACCTGGTGATAACGATCTCTGTGTTACCGAATGACAGTGGTTATAAAGAAGGCCCGATCGTAATTAAAACATGAGACGACATCGACTTTATCGGTAATGGGAAGGGACGGAAGCGATATATCGATACAAGCTAAACATGGATATATAAAGGGTGTTCCATAATTCACGCAATATTTGAATTTGCCGCCATTTCTGCGGTAAAGTGTTGGCAAGCAAAAGAAGAAAACAGTTTGGCAGTTGACAGTTTAGGGTTAGTAAAGATGGAGCACTACACGAAAGAACAACGCGTTTTCATTGTTGAACAATATTTCAAAAATAATGAAAGATTGGCTGCTACAGTTCACAAATTTCGTACACAATATGGTCGGAATATTGATTTCCACGATGATAACTTCGTCAACTGTAAAGAAAGTAACAGAAAAATTCAGGGAGACTGGATCAATTGGGGATGCTAAACACACTGTGCATAAAATAATAAGCCGCTCAGATGATAATATTGAAATAGTGCGTGAAAGTGTTGGTGAAAGTCCAGGATTCCATGGAAGTCGATTCGGCGTCGTGGACATGAATTGCAAATTTGAAGAAGCTGTCTACAGCGTATACTCACTAAAGATCTGCGTCTCCATGCTTACAAAGTTCAATTGACACAAGAACTGTAGCCTAATGACCATGCACAGTGAAGAGAGTTCGTTGAATGGATTATTGAACAACAACAAGTGAATGCTGATTTTTCGAGCAAAATCCTAAGCGATGAAGCTCATTTTCACCTTGATGGCTTCGTTAATCGTCAAAATTGCCGCATTTGGGGCTTAGAGAACGCACATGCGATTGTTGAAAAACAAATGCACCCACAACGTGTCACTGTTTGGTGCGGATTTTGGGCTGGAGGCGTCATTGGACCATATTTCTTCGAAAATGAGGCTGGTCAAACAGTTACTGTTACTGGTGCTCAATATTGCGACATAGCATAGATAACATAGTTCTTTCTGCCTAAATTGATGTGGACATGTGGTTTCGATAAGACAGTGCGACAGTTAATTCAAATATTGCGTAAATTTTGGGACACACTTTATTTCTATCGATATTTAAAAACTGGATATTTAATTATTCAAATTCATTCATCTATGTATGTATGTTTCTAAGATTGTATTTGACAATTCAAGAACAACTCAAAAAATATGAATATATCCTATTATCGATTTATTTCAATAAATATGGAGACATCCAAAAAAAAAACGTCATCAAAGTTGGCCGAGAAAAAAAAGACGTATTTCTATTCTTGATCGAATTTATAGCCTTATTTACTTGTCAAGACTGTCACATCATATGACAGCCATTGTTTATTTTACAAATTGTGACAGTCACTTGTCAAAAGTTTGACATAACCGAAAAGCTTAGACATGACCGCTATTTCCATCTCTCTCGTTCATAGCCAGAGTTGATGACGTTTTTTTTTGGATGTCTCTATATATTGGATATATCAATATGTACATACACATATATACTAGTTGGCGATAGTTTTTTTTACCATTTCTACTAAAAGGTGATATAACAAACCAAGAGAGCTAAATTTAAATATAAGAAAGACTATAATGCTTTTGAATTTTGTATGTGGCTTATTATTTACTTCTTCTTTTTGTATAAATTGTGACAACAATGAAGTGATGTTTCGTTCCTTATGTTCAGGACAATGCAACGATGGCTTTCCTGGTATTGTTTGTAAATTAAATTTAGGTTATCAATTGTATGCGGCTACCTACATCTCTCAATATAGTATTTAACTGCTGTACAGTGGAATTTGAAAATGAAGGAAAACCGTCATAAAAACCAAACATACGTTAATCAAAATATTTTCCCGTTTCAGTATATTTTATTTCAAATAAAATCATATTTGTTGCAAAATAAAATATATAATTTGAAAACAATAAATAAAAATAGGTAAAAGACAGGTAAATAAACGGTAGAGGAAATGGTTTGAAAAATATCTGCGAAATGTATACATTTTTTCATAATCATTTAGTCTTTTTACACTTATGATTTTTTGAAATTTGGAGATCTGTAAAAGTTATTGTAATTGTAACTCTTATTTCACCCCAGAATGTTGAGATTTTACACTAACTTTAAGCAAAATTAAAATGAAATAACCCTTTTATTTTTATATATAATATTTTTTTTATATTCATTTGGTAATTGTGAAAAAAAAAACATATATAGCAAACATTTTGCAAGTCCTTTCTAAGATCTTCTAGTGGGGCACACGTTTTTTGAAATATGATCGCTATTATTTAAAAAAGAAAAACACCAGTAGTAAACTAAATGTTTTTCTAACGATCTTGTATTTTAATTATATTTTATGTGACGGTATAGCATCCCCGTGACCTTAGATTAAGGGTTAATAACTATTAGAGAAAGGCATTCTTAATACCGTCAGTATAACGTACTTTTTATTACTTTACAAAAGATTATTTAAAGAAGTGCTATTTAAATGAAAAAACTTTTTTATAAGAACAGGTAAACTAGGATTATCAGATTTGAGATTATACTGTCCACATTGTGAGTTTATTAGGTTATTTAAGTGAATAAATCTTTAAAAGTCCTCGTATAAGCTAGCGTAATAAATGGGTAAAGTATACTTTGCTTGCTTGAAATGCTTCTGTCGCCGATTGTACAGGGTTATTCGTTATAAATTACCCACCCCTTATCATTTGAAAGGTCTTTTCATTCTCTATTCAAAACTGCTATGGTTCTAAATTTTATTGCAGAAATTAACAAGAAAAAAAATTACTCCAGCGTAGGAAATTCGTTACATTAAAATAAAAACCAAATCATTATTAATGCAGCAGATGTTCAAAATGTATGCCTCCAGCATCATAGCAGTATCCTAGACGTAAATAGAAATGTCTTCATTCTAATATTTATGTGTAGTCCGATTTTCATGAATTTTTTTTAGTAGATAGGTCTGATAAAAAAAACATTAAATGAGTACTCTACACATCCCGTGGAGTAAAGTCATGAATAACTAGGAGTTCTTTTTTCATGCAAAAAATCAAGAACTACTAATATCGTTTTTTTTAATAATTGATATCAGATTCTTACTCAGGACCACCGTAAAGTGGATTGTACCAATTTTCATTGGGTTTGATTACAGGATGTTCGAGAAAATTGAAATTTAGGACAATATAATTTTTTTCAGTCATCAAAATACCATTAAACTAGTGCTATTTTAAATTGTGAATGTCATTAAAAGTGGCAAACTTATTTTTTGTAAACAATGCCGGAACTATTTGGAAATTCACAGCAAGTCAACATTTTTCAAAATTCTCTGGTTTAATGGGGATTTATTTGAGAAGAAAATGACGGTGATACCGACTAAAAACGGTACCTATTTAATTTCTCTTGACACGGTTGTCGAAAACAAAAAAAGTTAAAGTTAGACTAAAATATTTACTAAAAAAAATATTAAAAATAAATAATTTATTGGTAACAATAATAATTAATTAACAAATTGATTAACTACTTTATGGATTTTTTTAATCTATGGAAGCATTTATTGTCGTTAACCATATCGAAGGAAATATAAATACTATTTTCAATCATTACCATAGTCTTTCTTTTTCTTAAAAATAAATTGTCAAATAAAGCAGAGAACTATGAAAAATGTTGCTGCCGATAATTTCCAGATAGTTCCGCCATTGTTTACAAAAAACAAGTTTGCCATTTTTAATAAAATTTACAATTTAAAATGACATTAAAATGACATAGTTTAATGCCATTTTGATAATTTATTGGAAAAATGGTTGTTAAATTTAGATTTTCTTAAACACCCTGTATTCAAACCCAATGAAAATTGGTACAAGCCAGTTTACGATGGTCCTGAATAAGAATCCGATATCAATTATTTACTAAAAACTGTATTTGTACTGCGTATGTACTTGTTGATTTTTCACATGAAAAAAAGGACACCTAGTTGATCATGACTTTACTCCACGGGATGCGCGAAGCATGAATCCAATGCTTTTTTTTTTTATAAAACCTATCTATTAAAAAGATTGTGGAGAGACCTTAAGTGGGACACACTGTATGTAAACCAAGACAAAATGTTTTCCTTGGTTCATATTTTCTCATGATCCCTGTACGCAATGATGCTTTTCGTAATCTCTTGCCAAATAAGGCAATAAAACAACTTTTAAAAAAATCTCGACCAACGTAATTTACGACATTTTAAAATTTTTCCGTGAACGTGTCCCCTTGGTTGCCTCATAAAATTTTAATAATGTTGATTTATTTATAAGTTTTTGCAGAATTGCCAAATTAATTTTTTTTTAGTAGCAATCACTTCTATAGAATCCACAACATAATTTTTATACAATGTTACTATGTAATCGTCGAATGTCATCTTGGTTTGATATCGGTCTTGGATTCTTTTGCCTGCGCGCAAATTTTATCTGCGGCAATAATAAATAATCTCTATATTATCGTCAATACTTATCATTTTATATCACAAATTGCAGTGCCAAATAAATAACTTAATTTTATAACTATTTAAGTGTCACATAAAGAGCAATAAAAACATATCACGTATGTGTTAATTACACAGGCCCACAAAATAAAAAAAAGTGGCGAGTCCATCAAGTGTGACACCATTTTCCACGTATTTTTTGAAGCTGAAACTGAATCTGAACTTAGTTTAGATTCAGGACGTCAGAATGTTTCGCTAAAATCGGAAAACACCTATAATACAATATAGTAAGCTATAAATCTAGAATTCACCATGGATCGTAAGAATTTTGAGTGAGCTCAAATGATAAAATTAATGATTCTATAACATTTTTGTGCTAACGCTATTAATCAGAAATCTAAATATGAGTAACTGCTGTGAGTAAAGAACCATGATAATCAATAACACAGAGTAAAAACAAGCTTGGAGGAAACGTATTGGGAAATCTATCAGTAACAAAGCTTAATTCGGAAAATATCGTCGTTTTCTAGCCTGGTGACATTTTTCACAATAACCACGTAACCCGAAGGACTCTTGATAGTATCAAACTCGAATCCAATAACTCATGACCTGGGAGACTGTTGACAACAGACAACCCAGACACATAACCCAGAGGACAATAGTCGACGCCTAATGTTCGAATGATCTGTGAAGCGGGTTTCGCTTTCGTTTCTTCGGGCTTTCTCTCTCGAACCTCCAACAGAAGTCTGCCATCATATTTATATTCATCTACCTTGACATCGTCGTTCCATTACCTTGATATCTATATGAAGTCTTTCTCGTTGCTCTTCACTGTAATCTCCATGTTTTTTTTTGAGAAGTAATCTAAATACGAATGGAGAAAGTGTAGCATGTAATTCATCAAGCAACCCAAACAATGGTAATTCCTAAGCAAGTCAGCAACTAGTTTCCTGTAATTGTCGCTCTTGTGATTACTTAGAAAGTTTGCAACCACCCTCCTAAAGCTAAGCCACGCTGCCATTCATTATTTATTGTAGCCACGAATACTTCATTTTCCAACGTCGTATGGATTTGAGGACCGTCAAATATTCCTTCTTTCAATTTAGCGTCAGATATTTCTGGAAATTTAGTTTTCAAATACGTAAAACATTCACCCTTCTGATCCAATGCTTTAACATATTGTTTTATCAAGTAAGTTTGATATGATGAGGAGCGAAAGCGAATCACAGATCATTTGAAGACAAAAGGGTGAGGAAACACAGAGATCATTTTACTATTAGGAGTTCCTTCGTCCTATGTGGTTTTGTGGTAAATAGGTTTCGCCTGTCGTTGACAACGACGTGATTTTCCGGGTCAAGCTTTGTTACTCGATTGATTTCCCAATACTATTCCTAGGTCTTGGTTTTACTCTGTGTTGTATTGTTATACTTAATGATTTGAAAACGACGTGATTTTCCGAGTCAAGCTTTGTTACTGATAGATTTCCCAATACGATTCCTAGGCTTGTTTTTACTCTGTGTTATGTTGTTATACTTAATATTTTCTCACTCCCAGTAGTTACTCATATTTAGTTTTCTGATTATAGCGTTAGCACAGAAATGTTATAGAATAATAAATTTTCTCATTTAAGCTCAAAATTCTTACGTTCCATAGTGAATTCTACAGATTGATGGCTTTTATATGGTGTTTTAAGATTTTAACGAAAAATACTGATGTGCTGGATCTCAAATAAGTTCAGATTCGGTTTCAGCGGCAAAAAGCTTTACAATTCTGAAATAAAATTCTCAAATTATACAGGGTATATTTTGTACATTGCATTAATATTACTCATTTTAAATATTGAGATCATTTACATATAGTTAATCAGTATTCTAATGACATGTCTTTTTTCATAATTTTGACAGTTTTATTTTTCAGCTTTAGAAGATTTTAAATAGAAAGACCTTTCGAAACGATAAGCTAATAGTCATAATTAATCTAATCTAATATCAAAAATTCGCAAAAAAAAAAACGGTCGATATTTACTTTGTTCTTTCTTTATGGACAACAACATTAACATGAAATTTCCGTTTCAACCTTGACAATGGAGGGATTATTAAAATGTATGTTTTCATGTTTTTGAGATAACATTTGAATGTTATCGAAATGCAATAAAATATCTGAAATTTCGCATAAATCCTAAAGTATGCCGAATACTTGTTTAGAGATTTTTTTAAACAGTAATCGATTAGCCTGTAAAAAATAAGATTATATATGTACCGGGTGGACCATTTACAATGTTTTTAAAGGGTATGTCGGAAATTGTAACATACAAGATGTGTAAATTAAGTAATGAGACTGGCAACGTAGCGCCCGATCTAGCAACACGGCGGACGCGGAAGTTGGAAGGGCGGTAGGTTAACACGTAATGCACCTTCAGTACAAGTTTGAACTTGTTAGTCATTTGTTTGTTCTTTGTGACTGTTTTCGTAAACCGATTTTTTTCTAGTGCGTTTTAAAAATGAGTGACATTGATTTTGAGCAACGGTGTGCTATCAGATTTTCCTTCAGACTTGGACACAGCGCTACGGATACTTTTGCAAGACTTCAACATGCAAGACTTTAACAAGAGTTTTTTCAAGGGCCCAGGATTTTCAATGGTTTTAGGCATTCTCAGAAGGAAGACAGTAGATTGAAGATGAACCACGCAGCGGAAGGCCTTCATCTTCAAGAAGCGATGAAAATGTCGATAGAATACGGGATCTTGTGCGTTCAGATCGTCGCTGATGACAAGAATGATCGGGGAAGAGTTAAATTTGAATCACACCACTGTTCATCAGATTCTGACTAACGAATTGGGGACTTGAGTGTTTGAGTATGACCCGGAAACCAAGCGCCAAAGCATGGAATGGCACATTTCAAACTCTCCAAGACCCAGAAAAGCAAGAATGGGCAAGTCTAAGATCAAACGAATGCTGATTTGATTTTTTGATAGCCAGGGAATCATCCACTAAGAGTTTGTGCCTCCAGGCCAAACATTAAGTCAACACTTAACTACAGAGAGGTTTTTGTAAAACGAAAAAGGGTCGTGCGTGTGAGACCAAATATCAAGAACACCTGGAGGTTGCATCACGACAATGCGCCTTGTCACACACCCATTTCATAAACGAGTTTTTAGCCAATAATAAATATTCCAGTGGCTCCTCAGGCTCCAAAGATTGAAAAATCCCACCGACCAGCAGAAAGCTATTCAAGTATATGGTTCCAACACTGCTATGAGGAATGGAAGAACCGTCTCTAGCGGTGTGTAGCTTCCCAAGGAAGTTATTTTGAAGGAGACAATACTGAATGGTACTTATATCAAAAAAAAAATTCCAAAAAAAAGAGAGGGGGGGAAGGGAGGGGAATTTTGGTCTTTTTTAATATGTCCGACATTTTATTTATTGTGGTAAATATGAAGAAACAAATGCTATTCAGAAATGCTGAAGAAACAGAAAGCTAAATTCTATTGACACTTTATTCCGTAGGCGTAGTCAGATTTTTAAATTTGTTCATAAATACGTAGCGATTATTTTTTGGTCTCCACATTTCCTTTAAATGCGCAAAAAACTAATTTTATTGAATGTACTAATTTATCGGTGAATTAGTGGCGCTACCTACATATATTATTTTATTACTTTTTA
The DNA here is from genome assembly GCA_029963805.1 of Aromia moschata. Classification (NCBI taxonomy): domain Eukaryota; kingdom Metazoa; phylum Arthropoda; class Insecta; order Coleoptera; family Cerambycidae; genus Aromia; species Aromia moschata. Next base: position 441,718 of record JAPWTK010000122.1, on the reverse strand, counting down.
TTATTATAAAATACAAAAATTGTACCTAATAAAATATCAAAATAAACACCTCATTAAATGTTTAGTGCAGTTAAACTGTTATCAGTTCAATCAGTTGTTATCTAAACACAGTTGGCACAACAGAACAATATTGGATGGAATATGGAATAACAGATTTGTTGCGGCCATATGAAGACTTAGCCTGGACATTAGTGGGTTGGGATTGTTACCATCATTAGTGCGTCTTGGCGCGGTAATAGACATTCGCACATTCGCAAGTTTCTGAATCCAGCGTGAGTCGAGGCTAATAACACAGCCATACATTTTTTTTTTTTTGGCCTGGGGCCTGGGTATCTCCATAGTACACATCCGTGTATTTTTTGGCGCTGATGGCGTATTTTTTTAGCGCTGAAAATTCTCGTTTTTTTGCTGTTATCTCCGAAATTATTAATTTTACGTTTTATTAAAAAAAATGTAAATGAAAAATTTGTTGGAAAATTTACTACAAAAAAGTCCAATATACCAAATTGCTGAGATTAATATTTCTTGAGATATTAGACTTTGACTTATGAGTAGTACAAAATCATCGAAGCAAAGTTTGTTTCGATGATTTTGTACTACTCATAAGTCAAAGTCTAATATCTCAAGAAATATTAATCTCAGCAATTTGGTCTATAGGACCTTTTTTTGTAGTAAATTAAATTTACAACAAATTTTTCATTTACATTTTTTTTCGTAAAATTAATAATTTCGGGAGATAACAGAAAAAAAAAACAAGAATTTTGGGTAAAAATCAACTTCAGCGACCCGTACCAACTCACCAGTAGATACAAGTTACATTTTCGCTGCAATGGACACTTTTGTAGAGTGTTTTATTCTGAGTAAACCGAGACCAAGACCAATGTAATAGCATAAAATGCGACTGAGTTACAGAAATTTGAAAAAAAAAAAATTCGATTTACGTGTATTTTAAATGGAAAATCTTTTCAAGCTTTGGGAAAGGATTTAAAATTAATATTAAACTTTCAGGGAATTTTTTTTCGACATATTCAACAAAATTTCAAGTGGGGACTGAAAAACAAAAAAAATAGTTGAAAAAAAAAATCACCCTAATATGTATTTACATATATTTGAAATGTTCTATAGGCAGCGCCACCCATAACAGTACAGTAGATTAACACTTTTACATTAGTTTTTTTGCTCATTTGTGACATACAGTCGCGAGCGAAATTATTCGGCCACCTGAAATTTTATTAAAAATATGTGTGTGTAGCCACATAGTAAACAGATATTGTAATATCCACTGAGTATGACGTACATGCATTATTATACAATAAAAAAGTACTAAAAACAAATTAAACTTAAAATTCCTTTATTGAAAAATTAATGATAATTAAACATTATTCTTATAAAATGCGATTATTCAGCCATTTTAAAAGTTCGTTGAACATAATATAAAATGACATTTTATTTTGTGTGGGACATCCCTTAGCTTTAATAATAGCAGCCAGTCTTTTTGGCATTGAATCCACTAATTTTTTTTGTGAATTTTGGACTTATTTTATCCCACTCCTCGATTAACACTGATTTTAACTCCTTTACACCAGTCACATGTCGGTTATGTACATTCTGCTTTAGTTCTGCCCAAACATGTTCTATAGGATTTGTATCCGGCGATTGGGGGGGGGGGTGTTGGTAGTGTATGGGGAACATTACAGTGGATCCATTCACGAACGACCCGAGCAGTATATTTCGGGTCGTTATCCTGTTGGAAAAAGTAATCTTCAGAAAGACCTACTTTTGTGACACTAGGGTGCAAATTGTTTTTTAATATGTTTAAATATTTAAATCGATCAAGTATACCATCGATAACATGCAGTACACCAACACCCGAAGCTGCCATTGCTCCCCATACCATTACCGCACCACCTCCGTGTTTGACATTGGGCAATACATTTTTTAATTTGTAAGCTTCTCCGCGACGTCTCCACACAATTTTTCTTTTAGGTGCACACAATTTTTCTTTAGGTAAAAACGCATAATTTACATTCATCTGTAAATAAAACCTGATGCCAGAAGTTCAGGTCTTTAATTTAAATATTCCTTCGCAAATAAAACCCGTTTTTCTGTTTACTTCATTAATCCATGGCTTTCTTCGAGCTATCCGGGTAACAAAACTGGCCTCGCGTATGATTTTTCGTACATTGGTTACATGTATTTTTACTCCAAAGTGCACTTCTAACTCTCTAGTTAGTGCCGTGGCAGTAACTTGAGGATTTTCTTTGACTTTACGTAGGACCAACCTCTTGTGTCGTTCGGATAATTTTTGCTTGCGGCCTCGACCTGGTCGATTAGCCAGAATATGATCTGTTTTGTATCTCTTAATGATTGACTGAATTGTTTGTCGGGGTCGCCCAATGACCTCCGCTATATGCCTCTGACTAAAACCCATTTTACTCAACTCTATAATGCGTTCTCTCATGTCAACTGACACCTATTTGCCTTTGCGACCCATTGCCCAGTATTGTGTAAATTACGCGATGCACTGTACTGGTTTGTGGCTGAGAACTGTCTGAGACTAACACAAGCCTAATGTTGTGGTAGGTATCACATGAGTCACGTGTTTATGTATATTCGGGGAGGGAGCCGAATAATCGCCGGCTGTACAATGTGAATTCTTTCGTATTTTGTTTATTAAAATTATCGCCTTTACCTTTTTTTCAAGATTATTTTACTATACAACAAGCCAGCTATACTATACTGAATGGGATTTTGCAATAACAATTTTTTTGGATACATGCGCAGTTTTGTGAAAATATTTCGGGTGGCTGAATAATTTCGATCGCGACTGTATCTATATCAGTAATATTACATATTCTTAAAGGAAATGTAGAGAGCAAAAAAATGGGGTAACAAAATACAGCGTGTTTCATTAAATCATTAAAAATGTTTTAACTTTGTGTTATACATTGGTAATTATAAACAAATTCAAAAATCTGACTACGCCAACGGATTCTACGAAAAAGTGTACTAGAATTCTGCATTTGTTTTTTCATATTTGTCACAATAAATAAAATATCGGACATTTTAAAAAAGACCAAAATTTGAGAATCCCCCTATAGCACCAAATCTGCTCGCGATAGCTGTGATCTATTTTGACGATTATAAGTTTCACAAAAAAATGTCCGAGACTGTTGTATCAGATATTTGTTATCTTTTACACTTTCCGAGATTGTTCACCCGATACATAGTGCCGACAAATTCGATTGAATGATGATTTCAATAGAAATTAGATCAAAAATAATTCTGTATTCCTTCTAATATTTTAACAGCAGATACACTGAAAAAATACATTGAATTTTGGCGTGTAAATGATCATTTATATTATAGGGCTGTCTTATACAGAGTAATAAGCGAATTACAGTACATTTTTATGAAGGTTAAAAAACCAGGAAATGCATTTTAAAAATACTTAAATACACCAGACATTAAAACTAGAATGTTCTTGTATGTTCTTCCAGCAACGATTCCAACATTGTAAGGTACAACGATTCATCTGAGCTTTCTAATTAAAAATAATCGTAGCTCTTTGATTTTTTACAGAATAATATTCATAGAATTAATATTCAACAACCGAGCATAGATAATGTGACATGTCATACCAGTAGCACGTGCTATTTTTTAAGGTCATTTGCGGTTTCTCCGTATTCGTATATGATAGATACTACGAGGTGTGTAAATTAAGTAATGAGACTGGCAACGTAGCGCTTGATCTAGCAACACTGTGGAGACGGGACTTGGAAGGTTGGTAGGTTAACATGTAATGCACCTTCAGTACAAGTTTGAACTTGTTAGAGTCATTTGTTTGTCTTTTGTGACTGTTTTTGTAAGCCGGTTTTTTCAAATGCGTTTTAAAAATGAGTGACATTAATTTTGAGCAACGGTGTGATACTTTTGCAAAACTTCGACATGCCTACGGATATAGGGTTTTTTCAAGAGCCCAGGGTTTTCGGTGGTTTTAGGCATTCTCAGAAGGAAGAGAGTCGATTGAAGATGAACCACGCAGCGGAAGGCCTTCATCTTCAAGAACCGAAGAAAATGTCGATTGAATACGGAATCTTGTGCGTTCAGATCGTCGGTTGACGACAAGAATGATAGGGGAAGTGTTCAATTTGAATCACACCACTGGTCATCAGATTTTGACTAATGAATTGGAGATGAGAAAAATCTGCGCAAAAATGGTTCCAAAAACATTTCGCAGGAATAAAAGGACATCAGGAGAGAAAGAAGTCTTGATTTTTTGGAATCGATTGAAAATGATCCCCATTTTATGAAACCCCGAGATTGAAAAATCACCTCAAGGGACGTGATTTTGGGACCACAGAAAACATTCAAACGGCTGTAACCGACCAGCTGAAGGCTATTCCAGTATATGAGTTTCAGCACTGCTATGAGCAATGGAAGAACCGGCTCCAGCGCTGTGTGGCTTCCCAAACAAGGTATTTTCAAGGAGACAACACAGAACTGTAATTAAATTCGAATACAAAAAATTTAAAAAATCAGTCTCATTACTTAATTTAGACACCTCGTATATTACTTTAGGTGAGAGATATCACAGAGACTAGGCGGTATCTATATGTTATTAAATGAGGTAGTTTGTATTTTTTCCATACGATCCATAATTTTTATTGAAATGCCTCTGGAAATAGCATAAGAAATGATAATTCTGACATGCGCCAGTTGAAATAGTTGTGGAAAATTTGTTGTTAAACGAAATGTAAAAAAACTAGAATTAGAATGTTGTTCATTTTTCTTCTAGATAATAACTATTCATTGTGGAGAAAAGTTGAACAGAGAAAACAGTTTTGTTTAAGAAATTTAATCCAAGGTGTGTTAGGCTAGAAAATAATTAAATTCGTTGTTGTTGCAAAATAACATTGAAAAAAATATTGAAAAATTTTTTATTAATATTGAAAAAAAAAAAAAAAAAAACAGTTTTTTTTATGATTTTTTTCTATGTATAATCTAACTTTATGTTAGATTATACATTCGACCTCCATCCAGATCATGGCTCCAGAAACTTTTTATTATAAAACAACACCTTTCAACCAAATCGTCGCATAGTTTTTTGCACCATAATTTTGTAATCCAGCCCTTTGTGAAAAAAACGTGATTTTTTCCAAACTTTATAGAGCCGTAAAAAAAGTTTTAAGGAACCAAAATTTTGTTATATGACCGTTCATGCTTCTCGAACCTTTTTTTTGAAAATTTAAAATCAATTCATTATGAGAGAATAGGTAATCTTGTAAAGTTATAAACATGATATTTTGAGAGCGCATCGCTGTTTTGAACTTGTCAATTCTGTTTTGAGGCGCCATGACTCATCGCGCAGAAATTTCGCGAATTTCGAAAATTCACATAGCTAAATCGTTTATATAAGCCAAAACAATGTTTATAATATTCAAATATTCCCAAGGTTCTCCTAATGAACGGATTTAAAATTTAAAAAAACAGAGATCTTTTATGGACAGATTGGAACAGTGTATTAAAACAATAATGGTAGACTTTTTGAACCTTATATGCGATTTAAGTCAGTCTTCATGGTTACTACCAGTTCATATTATTGGTTGCCATTAAATTAGGTACATATTAAATTAATGGTTCAAACTGCGATCTTAATTTTCTCGAAATACTCGTTATGTAAAAAAAATTTAACGCACATAGTACTATTTAATACACAAAGAAACAAAGGTGGCTGTCACAGTTGCAAAACAATAAAATAAATAAAAAACAAGATTTCCAAAATATACAAAAAAATAAGTAAAAAAAAATTTTATTGAATATAAAAAAAAGTTTTATTGAAAAATATTATAGTATAATATAATATAATATATTATTTATTAAATAAACAGTTATTCTTTTCACTGTAGCGACTGATTTTTATTTATTTATTTGTCACGATTATAAGAAGATATAGAATAGAGATGGAACGTTCTAGTTTCAACCAAAAATTTTACTAACGATGACAAGTTGTACTTTAATGATTCACCATCATATTATGAAATGCAACTTTATGATACAAATATGGCGAGTATCTAATGCCGTCACCATTATTTACTGCACTATGTTTATTTATAAAAATAACCTAAATTTATTACTCATAAACAAAATTATATATTTTTTTCTCGGAACAGTTCAGGGAACAATCGTCAATTTCAAAATACGATTTGTAGTGAACTTGATAAGTTTATCGGGCATTGAAGACTTTAAAAAAATACAATATTTACAATAAAGTCTAGTTTTATCCAAAATTTATCTGTTTTGTCCCGATAAAGATGATTTAAAAATATAAATTTGAAAATATTCCTGGAATTTAACGTACACAGTTGAGATACAAAAAATGTATTAGAAATTAATTATACGCAGTAGCAATAATCAAATCCTGTCTAAAAGTCCGAGAATTTTTTAAAATCCTGTTTTGTGTAAATTGCCGTTATTTGTCAAAATTTGTCACAATTTAGATATCAATGATAAATATGTAAATATTTGACTAAAATAGTGAAATAGGTGAAGTAATTATTTTAGGGGTACCTAATTTCATTTATTTTACATACCTGTGACGTCACCAGTTTATGACTAGGGTTCGGAATGTTTGTCTTCACGCGTGTTGAACTGCGTGATAGTCTACTATCCTGCGCTCCAGCACCGGGATGGCGTACTACTGCGCATACGCGGGTCCTGGCGCGTTGTCGAGCAGGGTCAATGCCGTACGTATCACGGACAAATAATACACGATTATATAATTAACAAGGCGCTTAAAAAATAAGGTGTATACAGTAATTAAAATCATTACTTCATATGTTTCACTGTTTTTGTGAAATATTTATAGTTTTGGAGTTACTGAATTTATTCCATAAGTAGTTTCAACACTGTATATTTTTAATCATTAAAATAAGACACAAAGAAATATCACATGTGATACAATAGGTGAGACAGATGTGCCGATTAAAGTTGGCATATGGCGACCCAACACATAGGCAACTCGTGTAGCATGTGATGGGGGTTGCCTCAATTTGATTTGATTGCAGGAGTCCTGTGACAGATTGAGCGGTTGTACAACTTCCGTTATACGCAATATTTTTTTACATTATTATTCCGTTATACGCAATATTTTCATTATTACGTTTCTGCTAACCTTACTGATGATGTTCCAGAAAAATATGTAACCCAAAGGAACTACCTTAATTTTTTAGTTCAATATTACAGCATTGTAGTTTGAAAATGTATTCATTTTTCTATATTGTCTCAAGAAATATCTTCCTCTAGCCATTGGCCATTCAGATTTTTCATGTACTTAAGGGGCTACATCCGCCTAGACACTTTGAAAAAAATCGATTTTTTCATTTTTACACATTCTTATTGTATATAGTCTTAAGAATGACCCCTACAAATTTAAAGCCGATATCTAAAAAATTCTCGGAGATGCAAAGCTTTGAATAACACGTGGCAGAACGTCCAATGCTCCTACCTGCGCGCAACAATTGCCACCTCCCGTCACGCTAGAAACAAAGGTCTGTATAATGAAAGGATCAGCCTCAAATGACGCCCAAATTGCAGAGGAAGGTGCCCTGTATGGACCCGGAATCCCTGATTAGAGGTAAAGTGCATATATAATACGTTAATGCCTATAAAACTGTACCCAAAACTTTAAACGCGTTTTTCTCAAAACTGTATTTTTCAAAGCGGTGTCCCTTATATCTCGAGAACCGATCGATAGATTTTTATGAAATGGTACAGTGGCATAAAAAACCTTTATCTCTTGACTGACGATCTCACTTTTTTTGAAAAAAAAAAAATTGTTTAAAAAAAAAACAAAGGGGATAAATTTAGGTACATTTTCGCGCCTTGTCCAATCGATCTTTTAGACCATAATTCTCATAATTTGCGATCGTCAATCAATTGTATATGTTAGTAACTTAAAAAAAGATGTGTTCTCTGATTTCAGACGATTGGTGTTCGTAGCTTATTAATTATTAATTAACTGATGTAGCTCCATCTTTATAGTGTTTTTTCAATTACTCGGGTGTAAAATGAAGGCAGTCAAATTACCTTTAATTGAAAAAAAGAATTTTATTATCTTTTACCGTTCCCAAGAAAATGCGTTCCAAAGTTCGACCTTATTTTTGAGCCTCTAGGTGGATGTAGCCACTTAATTAATGAGTATAATATTTTTTTAGACATAAATCTGTTGCCAAAGGCTGCAAGACCACATGCAAGCATATATGACTGAAATTTATGGAACAGTTTCCTTTACAGTTTTCCGACCGTAAAAAAGGTCGCAGTTACAGTTTATTATTGTTAACAGTATTAGTAACGGGGGTTGCAAACGATGCTGTTGTATGTTATGATGTATGTTACATTAATCAGTTGATAAATGAGAATACGAAAGTATGAAAATAGGACAGTACTTACAATATGTAACAATTGAAATTTTATTGATGGTATTGACCACCACTGATTATCTCAACTATTGTGGAAGGACGTGCTGCCTGTGAGTGATGAGCCTGATTTCCAATGCCTTCGACAATTTGTGGCACACAAAACGTTATTCATTCAGAACACTTCTTGGATGAAAATCATTCGCCACCGGAAGTTGTGCAGTCATTCAATTCGAGATAATAAGGAGGTTGGGTCGGGGACATACAAACGTCGAAAAGGAGTGAACGACCCGTACTTTCATTGGGTACCGCGAATCGGTACCAGAAATAACCGGTGTGCAATATCTCCCGTAAATCTCTCTTTCAGTAACATTAACGATGTCACTTTACTAAGCACAAAGCAACTTGGATGCGACTCATTACAATTATTGAATTGAGGATAATAAATTGTGTTATTGTTAATTTGCTGTCAATCATTCAGTTTTTGGACAAATTAAAGAAGGCGAAAATGGTGAACAGGAAGTCTGTCCTGATGAATAGAAGTTTTGTTACACCCATAAAAAAAAAAAACACTTTGTTACCTTGGAGGACACATATTTCTATTATTTTCACACATACTACGCGTATGTGGAAAGTAATGCTAAGATGTAATAATTACAATATAGGTAGCAATTTATGGTTTCGTGTAACTCCTTCGAAAATTTCAGAATGGACCCCGTTGATCTAATAGGACAAATCGAAGCAATGTCCGGCGCAAGATTAGAAAATGATTAGATAGGCAAGGCAGATATATCCTCAAAAAAAAACGTACAACGGTAAACAAAATTGAATTTTATACAATGCTATTGACAGGAATGTTAAAAGAATAAATCCATCTTTATTTTCCTTTCTATATACTTTTGGATGTCTTCAACCGATTACGTTTTTCTTGTCGAAAGTTTAAAACCATCCCTACCCAACTATCAGATATTTTGTATTATGCCTCCTGCAACGTTACCAAAATCACTAGCAATTTCCTCAGCAACTGTAAAATTTGTAAAAGGACTAGTCGAATTCTCTGTTCCATATGAGAACCTTTGAGCATAGGAATAAAATGATGACGAAATTAATATTTTATTATTTTGCAAACAAGTCTTTCCGTAGTGTTCACATCAAAGAAAGAAAATGTTAACTCTTAAATACGTTGAACCCTTTAAATGCAAATAACTTGAAAACCAATAGATTTAGACTAAACAAGAGTATCTTTTCTTTGTAGAATTGAGCGTTCTTTTAGATTCTCGACTTGTTTTATGCATGGCTTAGCAGATAAAAAAAAATACGGTGAAACTAGCGCCCTCTATAACGTCAAAATAAGCTTAAAATTCGTAATTTTCACACGCAAAAACATAAAGCTACCTATTTTCAGATTCATACTATCAAAACTTTCTCAATTGTTGAGATATTTCAGAATAAAATTTAAACTTTGAACACACTGTATCTCTTAAACCAGCGACATTGTATAAGGCATGTTGGGCTCAATCATAATATTTTGGTGTCTAATATCCCCAGTTTAGTTTTGGCCCATTATTTCTGACTCACCCTGTATATGGCCCCATTTTTGTTTTTTTTCTGTCGCTTTTTTTGTTTGTGTTTCCAGTTCCTGTTTTTTTTTTTTTTTGCACTTAAAGTTTTAGTTGTTTTTTTTTTTGTTTGTTTTGACCACTTTAAACCGATTCAAAGATTTCGCACTTTTGCAAAGAGATAAAAATCAAATACTCGACATGTTAAATTACAAATTGTTAGTGGGTAGCGCAAAAAATTCTGAGGAGGCACAAAACCAACACTCAATAATACGAAGGCGTACCATCGTTTCAAAAGCCGTACAACGTACAACCGTACAAGTGTCCAGAAGTACAAACTCTTTCGTAGGGGTACAAATTATTTTAAGAGGATACAAACGAATTAATCAATAATAGGAAGGCGTACTATCGTTTCTAAGGCAGTACAAATGATTTCGTGGGGGGTATAAACGATTTTAAGGAGGTAAAAATGAAATAATCAATCTGACGAAGGCGTGCTATCGTTTCCAAGGCGGTAAAAACGATTTCGTAGGGGTACAAACGATTTTAAGAGGGTACAAACAAAATAATCAATAATAGGAAGGCGTGCTATCGTTTCCAAGGCGGAACACACGATTTCGTAGGGGTACAAACGATTTTAAGGAGGTACCAACGAAATAATCAATGTTACGACAGCGTGCTATCGTTTCCAAGGCGGTACAAACGATTTCGTAGGGGTACAAACGATTTTAAGCGGGTAAAAAAAAATAATCAATAATTGGAAGGAGTGCTATGGTTTCCAAGGCGGTACAAACGATTTCGTAGGGGTACAAACGATTTTAAGGATGTACAAACGAAATAATCAATCTTACGAAGGTATGCTGTCATTTACAAGGTGATACAAACGATTTTGTAGGGGTACAAATGATTTTAAGGAGGTACAAACGAAATAATCAATCCATACGAAAGGGTGCTATCGCTTTCAAGTCAGTACAAATGATTTCGTAGAGGTACACACGATTTTAGAGAGGTACAAACGAAGTATTCAGTTATATGAAGGCGTGCTATCGTTTTCAAGGGTTTTGAAGAGGCACACTCGACGACAGGCGACTAAGTTACGCAGTATACAATTTTTCATCTGTGCGGTATTTGCGCCCTCTGAAGATACAAACGAAATAAAACTCGGTACAAACTGGTACAAACTGGGTACAATCGAATGCCAGAAAGAAAAAAAATAGATTGCGTGAAATGAGTTGCCAGCAATTTTTCCACCCCCCTGCCATTTCCGTCCCATTAAGTTACGAAATAAAAAGCGGTACAAACGGGTACAAACCGGGTACAATCGAATGCATAATGAAAAAATGCTATTGCGTGAAGTCAGTTGCCAGTATTTTGCCACCCCCTGTCATTTCCGCCCGTGTAAGGTACAAACAAAATTAAATGCGGTACAAACGGGTACAAACCGGGTACAATCGAATGAAAAAAAGAGAAGTCGGTTTCCGTTAAGTTAGTTGCCAGGTTCACATAGGTACGCTTCTTGGTTTGATATTGAAGTCAATCTTAAGAGCAAACACTTATTACATAGGCATTGCGTAAAGTAATGTCTCTCGGTTAAATTTCAACACAACGCTATTTGAAACAACGTGATTGGTATTTTAATATCATAAGCCGTATCATTCACAAATCATAATTAGTATTTAGGTAAGGATTGCGGCGTTATAACTTTCGGAATCCTATTCAACGCACGAATTTCTTTCTATAAGCCCTCTATGCTCTTTTATCTTTGGATATGCGAACCAAATAATTTATTGCCGTTTTACGATGTAAAACCGTATCATATGACGACTTAATGCCTGTCTTCCTGTGATAGGATACCGCGCGTTTGTATACTTTTTATATAATAGAGGCGCGGAAACGATTTTAAGACTTAGGCGTGAGAATTCCATCGAGTGACAGGTCACAATAAGGATTATTTTCGCGATAAGACAATAATTAAGTCGGGCTAGGCGTTAAATAATAATTAAAATGGTTTATACCTGTCTTACTAGTAAATACCACAGCTTGGGTAAGATTCCTGTTCTGCGTCATTATATTTAGGGGGAACGATTGAAAAACTTACGAAAAACGTGGAATGTTTAATTTTACCTACAACTTTCTGTCCACTTAATCATTAATCTTAACAGTACCTCCACATAAGTTGACTATTGGGGTGAACCAGAATTTTCTTTCGATTTTTATACATTTTTCTTCACAACTAATTTTATGTTGAATAAAATCATTTAATTAAAATATATTACATACCATTTTGAAGTTCTTTAATTTCTATTTCAAATGGTATATTAGAATATTGTCCAAAAATTGTTGTGTAGTTTTAATTTTATTCAATTTAAAAAAATAATAATTGGAAATTTGCATCTGTTGATGCCATGGAAACAAGGCTTCAACGTGATCTCAGCGGCAAAAAAAATACGCTACGTGGAAGGTGACGGTATTGTCTCGGATAATGTGTTGCAACTTTGGTTCAAAATGTTCAACAACGGTCACACTGCCATTCGACACTATAGTCTGACCGACCTACGACGGTAGCTTCAGAAATTCTGTTTCAAGCGGCCGAAGCCAATCCATCAACCAGCACTCGTAGACTATCCGCTCAACTCCATTCCACAAACATTAGTTATTCCATGAGTTATTCCAGAGTTCCTCCACCTCTTTCCATGGTCAAAGAAGCTGCCAACGAAGCGAGTACCTTTCTAATAGAACAACGCAAATATCGCACACTTGAAAGAAACCGAAGAAAAGATCAGAGAACACGACGCGATCAAACTTTCACGTCCAGCATACACTCCAGACCTTGCGCCATCTGATTACCACCTTTTTCGATCAATGGCGCACTTCCTGGGCGAAGGCAATTTCAATACATTAGGGTTGGAACGAGGTGACACGAGTTTTTTGCTTCTAAGAACAAGAACACAGAATTTAACAGCCTGCAGATTGGTAGCTTCGAACTACAGATTCCCATTCTTTATCTCGAAACTTAGTGTTAGTTTGTTTTTCGTTTTTGTTAAATCATCATTTAAATTTTTAGTAAAAAAAACTTTGTATTCATCCCAATAGGACGGTGATAATTTAAAAACAAATTCTTATTAAAAAGTCAAAGAAGTATCGTTTAGTAATACAACGTAGGTCAAAATGTCAAATAATATACGAGGGGTTTTCATCAAAGGCTAAGACTGAATTTTTAAGACATCGTTACTATAATTACAGTTTGTCAAGTACGACCATATACGTATCGCCAGTGGAGAATTACTCTTTACTTTATGGGACTAGGTTTTAGGGGAAAACCCAGTTTTATTTAAATTTTGAGTCGCGAAGCATAATCGAGAAATCAGACGCTGTGAGCTATGAGTTCTACTTACGCCTCGTGTTTCGGAGCAGTTCCTCCAAGGAACCAAAAATAACTCACGCTGTAGCTGCAAAGTACGTGGTAATGTCGAAATCGTTCGTTAGTAATACGGGTGCAACGATATTCGGAGTCAAAAAATGTCGATGATTTTCAGTTGATTTGTGATACGCTGAGTCGGTACCGGCCGTGACAATAATTCCATCCTTAGTAAAGTGTGCAGCCAGTGGAAAGCGCAAAATGGCATAGTCGTGTTGGAGTGATTGCTTGATTGTCACATTGAGCATGTCTTTCGAAGCAATATGCGAAAAAAATCGTGGAGAGTATGCCTCGAAGATGCTAAGCTATAATTGACGCTGGTAGAGACTGGAGCTCCTATTAATACCCGATAAGTTTGTTTTCATCCAGTTAATTTGTCATTTATATTTGTTTGTCGCGGCTTGAGATTGAGATGGATGTAATGAAAAAGCAAAGGTAAGTCATACAATTTTACATTCGTTTGGGTAAATCAGCAGCGGAAACTTGTGTCATGATGAAAGAGACATTTGGACAATCGTGTATGGTAAGGTCTGAGCGTTTTAGATGGCATAAAGAATTGACTGAAAATCGAAAGAGTTGCGAGTTGCAGGGATATCCAGGGACTCTAACTGTTGCAAAACGCCGGAGCAGTAATTATTCGGAAAGATCAACGTTTGATTATCTTGCAACTCTTTAATATTCTTAAGGGGATGAATGGTGGGAGACTATTATTACTGCAAATGAAACATGGGTGCATTGTTATGTTCTAGAGATGAAGCAGCAAAACACACAGTGGGTTGAAAAAAGAAGATCTCCGCCAAAGAAAGCACGCGTTCAAAAATTGCTAAACGCCGCTAAAGCTCAAACGGTCACACCATTTTTTGACTACAAGGGAATAGTGTATATCTATACAGTTCTAGATGGTATTACAATAAGTGCGAATTATTATCAAAGTTGCGGGAAAGTTTGAAAAAAAAAGAATAATTTAAGCGAGGTACAAATTTCAAAATAATCTATTCATATGGGATAATGTGTCTATTCTTCAGTTATAAATCTATTAAAGTTGTCTATGAGGACGACTGGAGATTATGTTATTTTATTAATAAATACAACACTGTGGATTATAAAATAGCGTACATAATTGAAGATACAAAAGTGGACCGGGTATATAAGTTTTTTAAAATATTACTTGGGAAACGTAGGAGCAGTGGCGGTGCATGATATTTCAGTTAGCCATATCTTGAAAACGACGCATGGGACCCACTTCACTTTTTAGGTGATGACTATACACCTCTTACAGAAAGGATTTATAGTGAAAAAATCGTCAGCAAAGTTTGCGAAAAAATTTTCAAAAACACTGGAGCACTCCTGGGTTCTCAGTAACGCTCTGTGGGATATTTGCAGTATATTTTTTTTCATAATCTAGAAACAAATATAAGGAGACGTTTTTTCGATTTGTTGCAAAATATTTTTTTTTTCAAAAAGTTATGGTTATTATTTTAATTTTAATTTTATAGGAACATTTTGTTTCCCAAAATTAAAATGGCCATAACTTTTTTAAACAAAAATATTTTGTAACAAATCGAAAAACGTCTCCTTATATTTGTTTCTAGATTATGAAAAAAATATATTGCAAATATCCCACAGAGCGTTACTGAGAACCCAGGAGTGCTCCAGTGTTTTTGAAAAATTTTTCGCAAACTTTGCTGACGATATTTTTTTCACTATAAATCCTTTCTGTAAGAGGTGTATAGTCATCACCTAAAAAAGTGAAGTGGGTCCCATGCGTCGTTTTCAAGATATGGATAACTGAAATATCACGCACCGCCACTGCGTAGGAGTATTATGATCATTTGTATCTTTATTGTCTCGACTGTGTCTAATTCATTTAATCTTGTTGATCAATGCACTGCCATAAATTTATATCTATCCGAAATAAAGCAATAAAAGACGTCTGACACGCAAGGAAGCGACGAGGTACAGATAAATAAATAAATAAATGAGTGTAGCATATATGTATAAAAATTTTGGTCACATCAGCAGCAGTTGCTCTATAAACTAAGGTTATGATTTTATTTTAATCATGTAATAATCTGCTATGATATACAATTATTTAAATATTGAAAACCGTGTATGGGGCATTCGATATTTTTACCTAGGTTTAAGATTTGACTAATAATTGGATTTCCGAGCACGGTGCCACTTGACACTTTTCCTTGTGTAAAGGTGAGGTCTATGATGGCACAATTCTCATCCTTCAACGTAGGGGTGGGGCAAACCCATGTTGATTTGGGCATCTTCCTTTGATCGCCACTGCGACCGCTTGGACATCTATTGTAACATTCCCACTTTCCCACTTGGTTTAGAGTACCTTATCCAGTTTGGTCTTTTTATTCAGACTCCAGAGCCTTTATTTGTGGCATCTTTTGTCTAGATTTTTACCTTTGACTTTTTCTTCCCAAGAATTTGAAACTTATTTTTTGTTAGGCTTTCACAATGACCAACAACAAGAGGTTTCCTTTTCCTCCATTGAGAATTTACATGAATTTACTGACTATTACTCAGACAACTTTTCGATTTTGACTCAATTGTTCTTCTGTTTTGGGAGATCATTCATCTGTATAGCGTGTCTTTGTCTTAGAAGGTTTAGGGGCGAAACAATAAAGTCCTTTGTCTAGTTTAGCCGCCTTTTTGTTATGTTTATGACTTTGTTATGGTATTAAGCCATTATCACTGTTTTGGTTTCCTAACTCTCTCAATGTCCACCTGGTAAAGGTCTGCATGGAGCTGATTGCTTTCACTAAAGCTTGGATATCGAAAAAAAATTGAATTTAACTGGTTCATACTTCTCTGACTTATCCTTTAACACACACTTATCTGAAAAAGCAAGGCACTAGTTCATCTAATCATAGTCCTGGAGTGGGTACTGGAGCCTTCGGCGTAGAAACAAAAAACTGGACGTTTCCCACGAAACACCGAACTACTATACTTTTCTCGACGCGAGTTTCGCTAACCAAGTTGGCATCTTCAGGAGAAGAATAAAACTAAGTATAGTAATTCGGTGTTTCGTGAAAAAACGTCCAGTTTTTTTTTTCATCTAATCATAGTCAAGGTTTGGCCATTTAGCCAGGATAGATAGCCAAAAAAACCGAAATGTAGAATCATAATCTTAACGACAGCAAAAAAAATTAATTTGAATTTGAAATTTAATTTTTTTGTTCGAAGTATATTTCAACCTGTTACGCTTACTGAAAACAGTAATCAGCTAACATCCGTGACATAATAAAGTTAATGTAAACGTTGGAATGATATGGCCTGCAAAAACAAATTAGTTAATAAGTTTATCGATTTGGCTGGCGACTTTTTCATTTCGATGTTCAAGGCAGCATATTAGGCAAATACATCTACGTTAACTATTTTTTTTTTATGTTTTCAGACAGATAAATGTACATTTCACTGTCAATTAGCGTTGAACCTAATAGAAAATATAGTTTTCCAATTATGAACTAATATATTTCAGATTTTGATACTTTATTATATTGTAACGTTTTGTCCACTCTGGGTTCCTTTAGGTGTGAAAATTTAAACTATTACTTTTAAAGTAGAAAACACTATTTATAAACACTATTAATAACAAAACAAAATAACGAGTTAAACTACTAAAACATTATTACTAATTGATGTACAATAATTTAATATTTGAATTTGAATCCGCAACGAGGAAAGCTCGAGAGGATTTCGCAGCGCGGTGAGGTGTCGCTGAGTCACCCTCTGACATCTCGTTGCAATATTATTTGTTCTTATGTATAAAATTATTCCAGTGCGAAAGAAATGAATTAAAAGTGTGTATATTTTTCTGTAAATTCCTATACGTAATATAGAGGATATTATTCCTGTACCGTACTCTTTGAGGTATTTAACACACAAAATTTCAAGGACTTGACATTGTTTTTAGTCATTTTTACAGTTTTCGTATAACTGACTGAAAAAACTCACTGCATTTCTGTTACTTTTTACTTTTGTTACTATTTAGATATTTAAAGGAACCGTACCATCAATCAGTGGCGGCTGGTGATAAAGGGCACAGGGGCACGTGCCCAACCCAAATTTCATAGATATTTCTTTTGTGTTAATTTACTATAAATTACTGTTCAATAATATCAATTAATTGTATACGACAAACTATTCATATTCTAATTATTATTCCTTTTATACCACAAATAATGATTTTTATCACATATATATAACAGACTATCGATCGAGCACCGAGCCACCGTACTCTGAATTCCTCGCATTTCGCGCGCGTGGGCGAGGACACACAATTTCCCAGCCCTCGTTTTTGATCGGGCTTTTTCGGTGACTGATAAAGTTTGGCGACGATTGCAGACAAAACGTCGTTAAATCAGTCGAAAATCAGCTGAACGGGTCACACTTGTTGAGTGACCGTTTTTAGTTTTATTGTTTATTTTCTTCGCTGTTTTTACTGTTTTTGATCGTGAAACGTTTCAAAATGAATTCGGTGGACTTTTTATTGACTAATAAAGATATTACATACGAGATCCGAACGGATATTAAACGGTTAGGAAGGCCGATACCCGATTTGATTATTTCCAAAACAGACGTAGGAAATTATTCACGAAATTTTAGTAGTAGTGTCTACGACAGATTTAAGTGGTTATGTGGATGTCCTAAAAGAAACAAACTGTTTTGTTTTATTTGTTTAGTGATGGGTAGCAACCAAAGTGCATGGACTCAAGAAGGGTGAGTGATTTAAAACATTTAAATGAACGAGCTAAGAAATATGCTAGCTACAATGAAAAACATTTACATAACATCTTAGATTTTAGTGTGTTGGGAAAGGTAGACATAAGGCAACAGCTTGATAGTGCTTATCGTGAAAATATAAGACGTCACAATGAAAATGTGGATAAAAACAGACACATTTAAACCAAATAATTAATTGAATTAAATTTTGTGAAACAAATCCGGGACTTTAATGAAAAGACGATTAACATTTTTGTGAACAATAAGGACATGCGAGCTGATTTCCTCTACAAATAAGGTAAGATACCTATATCAAATTTTTTTCACATGTTGTCACCCATTATTTTAATATATTTAAGCCCTCAATATTCGTGACTAAATATTATTTCAAAAAGCTACCAAATCCCAAAAAATTATTATTGTGAAAGTATATTTTTGTATAAAAGAATTTTTCATTGAAATTCTGAAGTGTCAGTAAAACGCATGACCTTGAAAATTTTAAAAATTTTCGCCTGCGACGCCATTGGTAGCTAATAAGTAATCCTACTAAGACATCCTGTGCCCATCCATGTAACACACCCACGAGCCGCCACTGCCATCAATATGACTAAATAGTATCTTACCTGAACTAATACTAGTGTCATATATCCAAGGTCAAATAAGTAATTTACTGAAATAATCATTTTCTTCGATTACTAACACACAAATCTGTTTAACGTAAATGTTGTTTAATAACTGTAATAAGTTCCTTGATTAGTCAATTAAAGGTCTTATGTACCTGTTAAATTATTCTGCTACGTCGACAATTGATGGGCATTTACAACACAAGATTTTAAGCTAAAATAGAACCAAAAAGGATCCCTACCCTTCCAAGGATTACCTTCTGAATTTCAGTGACTTTTTATATTTATCATTATTGATTATTTTGTTACTGTTGTATTTTTTTGATATAATAATATGTAGTAGGAGTAATCAAAAAAGACTATTATATAATTGGCAATAAAGCTAATATAATAGATAATAAAACTACTTCCATAATCCAATAGGATTCAACGGGATTTGTTGCTTACGTAATTAAGTATAAAAGGAAAATATCTTTGAAGATACGTGCAAAAAAATTAAATTTCATATCTCTATCGCGTAGACCCTTATGTCGTTGTTGTTGTCATTATTGTGGTGTTACCGATTTGAATATTATTATACGAATAAAAATTAAAATGGCCTCAGCAAATTTTCATATGGAAATAGAAAAGATGATGATAATAAGGCCAGAAGTCTTTGTCGCAAAAGTCGAAATTTCTTAGAATCCCCATTACTTAAAATCATAGTTTCAACACCAGTGGCGGTGCGTGATATTTCAGTTAGCCATATCTTGAAAACGACGCATGGGACCCACTTCACTTTTTAGGTGATGACTATACACCTCTTACAGAAAGGATTTATAGTGAAAAAATCGTCAGCAAAGTTTGCGAAAAAATTTTCAAAAACACTGGAGCACTCCCTGGGTTCTCAGTAACGCTCTGTGGGATATTTGCAGTATATTTTTTTTCATAATCTAGAAACAAATATAAGGAGACGTTTTTCGATTTGTTGCAAAATTTTTTTTTTTCAAAAAGTTATGGCCATTTTAATTTTAATTTTATAGGAACATTTTGTTTCCCAAAATTAAAATGGCCATAACTTTTTGAAACAAAAATATTTTGTAACAAATCGAAAAACGTCTCCTTATATTTGTTTCTAGATTATGAAAAAAAAATATACTGCAAATATTCCACAGAGCGTTACTGAGAACCCAGGGAGTGCTCCAGTGTTTTTGAAAATTTTTTCGCAAACTTTGCTGATGGTTTTTTCACTATAAAGCATTTCTGTAAGAGGTGTATAGTCATCACCTAAAAAGTGAAGTGGGTCCCATGCGTCGTTTTCAAGATATGGCTAACTGAAATAGCACGCACCGCCACTGTTCAACACCAAGTCATATGATAAGTAAGGTAAGTTGATTATTAGATCAACTCTATTTTTCAGAAGACGCTGTTTGACGGCAGAAAAATACGTTTTCATATTCTACAACCAGTTATTCCTTCTCTGAGCAATGTCTGTATCCAGCATGGTGGTACAGGAACTTTGAACTAACTGTCTAGGTATCCTGGTTTGTCACCAATTGAACATATGAACTGTATCGTATATAATAATTGGTATAACTCTTCAGCGAATGCTACAAATACCTGAGCCTTGAACCATTAGGAGATTGTGCACAGCAACTTGGGACCAGCTACCCCATGAAGACAAATCATGTGGTTCGGTATCATTTATTTTTTTTCCAAAAGTCTTAAGCCTTAAAAAAAACTACGCGCACATTTCTTTCGTTCCACAGCTGTTCCTCTAAACACTTGAATAATAATAGTCAAAGTATTCACAACCACATCAGGAAACTGTTCTTGAAACTGCAACTAATAGTCTGTAGATAATTATGTCCACTGTCCTTTTGCTTTCCATTCGTTTCTGAAGTAGTGTAAATATCATTTGAAGATTTTTCGTAGACTATTCACAAACTATTTTGGTCCAGAACTTCAACCTTGACAATGTGAAAACTGTCAAACTCCAGATCGCAAATTAACAGTTTTAGGCCTGAATCGATCAAAGACATTTAAATTGGCAAAGCCTACTTCGAGGTTAAATTTTGTTTGTTTGAGGTTAAAAAAGCACGTTAGTAGTAGACTTCGAGGAGATCGGAGTGGCGATCAGGACCATTTGACCAGCTGCCGTATATTCTAATCTATAAATAATCTGTACTAAAAAGGTAATAATAATGCCGTATGTCTTAATATTAACTAATCGTCAGTTCTTTCAAAAATAGTTGTAAATTATTTAGAAGTAATATACCTACTCTGTCCTAGGTAAACAATAAAGAAAATGTTGACAAACCAAATATTTCTAGAGTTAACAAATATGTTTTTAGCGTGTAGAAACAATCGCACCGCGATTTCAAATTCGAAAATATGTATGGATGTATATCTCGCCTTGAGGCTACCTCTAAGTGCGTATGTCAACAACAATGTGTTGATATTTGCCCGGGTTCCTCGATTTATTTACTGTTTTATTAGGCGATAAGTGACGGCTATTTGTATGAGCGTTATCTAACTGATGCCAGGCGATAATTACCGCTAAGAAACGTGGCACAAATAAGGCCGTCCTCCACCTATTATCACCTATCCTTTTATAAACTGCTCGTCAACATTAGCTAACACTTAGGCGATCGTTACATTCTGACTAGAAACTTGCTCTTTGAAGTCGCTATGCTGTGGCGTAAGGGCTTCGCCGTCCACATCCCAAAAAACAACTCCATGTCGAAATTTGAGTTCACAGGATTCTGAGGGCAATTCAGGGAGCTACCGGATGGACTGAAAAGGACGCTAGCGGTTAAAAAGCCTATCCCGGCACAAAATAAGGCATCCCCAACAAGCCCTGAGCGTTTGGTCACGGTTTCATTCTTTCAATCCTTTTCCATCCCTCGTGAGGCAACCCTTTTGCTTGATCTGACCTCTGTTTGGCGATTCCATTGATACAAATGCTGCCAAATCAATTGGTCTGGGGTATCACAACTTGTTTTAACCCTCTAACAACTCAAGTATCCCTCCAAGCCACACCTTGCATTTGTACGAATCGCTTGAGTTGTCAAAGGGTAAAATCGAGTTGTTGCACCCCAGATCAATTGATTTTGTACGTAGCATTGTGGATCAATGGAATTGCTTAAGAGGTCAGAGCAAGTAAAACAAGCGTAACTGCAGAGGGATGGCCGACAGGGATTGGAAAGGGGTTGAAAGAGTGGGATAGCGACCAAACATTCAGGACTTATTGGATATGTCCCAATAATGTGTGCCAGGAATTACCCGCTACCATTCTTGTCAGTTCTCAGCCCATCCTGTAAGTTCCTGAATTGCTGCTAGAATCTTCTGACCTCAAATTTCGAAATGGGGTGTGAATAGCGAACTCCTTAAGCCACAGCTACCATTCAGGTGATGATGGAGTAAATGGCACTCATCTAAAAAGTGTTTATTTTACGAGCAGTTTATTTTTTTGATAGCACTGTAATTCTGTGGCACTTCTGTGGCAAAGTCATTTAATTTTAATATTTTACAGACGTATGTACTTATGTCAAAAACTTTTTGGTACCGTTACGTAATCGGTGTTAGTTACGATTCACACTGTTTCAATTTGTCATTTCTTTTCGTGTATCGGTAGTCCAAAGTTAAAACAGTAGTTTTAAGTAAAAAAAGAAAAAAAATTCAAAAAACACGGGGATATGTTATGGGGGAAAAAACTTCAATCACGTGTATTTTTTGGTGGGTCGTTTATAAACTGCGCTGGCGTTCGCCGGCCGGCGATCGAGATTTAATTTTATTTTTCGGCGTTGGGCGTTCGTAGCAAACTCGTAGCTCGGACACCGCGACCAATCACAACGCATGAATGTAGTCACGTTATTATGACGTTTCATTAAATGACATTAAGCATATGATTTTAGACAGTTTCCGCGTTTTAACATAATTGTGGAGCAAGATTTTATGTATAAACATAATGTAACAGACAACAGTCCCATCAATTTGGTAAATATAAAAAAAAAAAAAAAAAAAAAAAAAAAAAAAGAAATTTAAAAGAATTTTTTAAAAATTTTTTTATAAAAAAAAAAAAGCCCCCCCCCATTAAAATTGGGAAAAAAAAAAAAAAAAAAAAAAAAAAAAAAAAAAAGGCCCAAAAAAAAAAAAAAAAAAAAAATGGGAAAAAAAAAAAAAAAAAAAAATTTTGATAAGGGGGGAAAAAAAAAAAAAAAAAAAAAAAGGGGGAAAAAGGGGGGGGGGGGGGGCCCACGGGGGTTGCCCAATTTTTTTGAAAAAATTCCCGCCTATGGTGGTTTTCCTTTTTTAACCCTAAAAAGGAGGGGGGGGGGGGTAAAAAAAAAAAAGGAAAAGGGGGCCCCCCTAAAAAGAAAAAAAAATTACTGTTTGTCAAATCCATGTTTACAAAATGAAAAACACAAACAAAATCGATTAGGTTAACATAACCTTAATTTATGAAACAAAAGAAAACGCGAGCGCCAACGGCAGTTTATAAATGGCATGTTTGAGATGCTACAGCGACAACGCCAACGTCGCTACGCCGACGCCAACGCCAGCGCCGACGAAGAGTTTATAAATCCAGCGTTAACTTTATATTTTTGAATTTTCGTATTATAACGAGGTCTGGAGCTGATTATACACTTATTTTTCTATAGATAATTCACAAACACTACGATTCACTTCAAAGGATGATAATTCCTAAGGCCTATTTTCGACCTCCTTCAAAATCAGTTGTAAATATTTGTACATAGTTGGAATCACTTTTTTATAACTTAAAAACTATAATATTCCGTCGATTCCAGTCCAAATGCAGCGTTTCCGAATTTTGTTGACTAGCGTATGTGTCCACAAACATACAAATGACCGTACATACAAATTTTCAGAATATTAATTTGACAATTTAATTTAATACCGAGAAGTTCTCGAATATAAACGGTATTCGACAATTAAATGAAGATCGAGTGTTCCCTACGACCTCACGACAGCGTTAAACGGAACAATTAAATTAATAATTAATGTTTGTATACGGCAATGCAACACACAGGCAACTCGCGTAGCTTCTGATGGGGATCGCCTCAATCCGTATTTATTTCAGTAGTCCCGTGATAGCTGGTGGTGTTGTACAACCTCCGCTATATGTAATATGTTG
Organism: Aromia moschata; assembly: GCA_029963805.1. Taxonomy (NCBI): domain Eukaryota; kingdom Metazoa; phylum Arthropoda; class Insecta; order Coleoptera; family Cerambycidae; genus Aromia; species Aromia moschata. Next base: position 417,821 of record JAPWTK010000122.1, on the reverse strand, counting down.
AATAGTGTGATATAATTTCGTAATAAACGATGGCAAACGTGCGAAAGGCTGCTAGTTATTATCACATTGACAAGTACATACATATTATGCGTACGCCTCTGTGGCGAGACTCGTTTCTACCAAGCTTAGTAATAATAACAAAGACGAATTCAGCGCGGTCTAAAAATGGAAATAAAACAGGCACAGTTTTAACATAATTTGCTAATTTACAAGTTACAAATACCAATTAACATCGATCCATAATGTTAGCCTGGGTGTGTATAATTGTCAAGAGACTGATGATAATGCATAATAGTTAATGGGACGTAATGAAAACACCATCTTTTTTCCACGATAGTGTGACAGTAAATAGATGAAATAAAACAAGCTAAGCATGTCAGTTGAGTAAACTCAACAGCAGCTGAGTGAGTCGCAAGTCCTATTCACTAATTCACTATTCACAAATTCACTAACCATATAAAAAATATTTTCAAAACCGGAAGTACATATTCAGACTAATTTTTTCATTCTGAATCTTTTTGTCATTGACACTTCTTCCAAAATATGCTTAATTCTCTATTTAGGTCAAAATTTGATCCACCTACGGCCAACCGGAAGTTTTTACAAGTCACCTAACCGACCTAGATATTGTGCAAAAAGAATTATCCGGATCGGTCAAGCCGTTTAGGCGCTACGCGGGTATCAGACACACGCACGGACACACGGACAACAAGAATACAGAGAATGGGCCACCCATTCAATAAAATTACACTCAATTTCGTTTTAGTATTCCGCAGAAATGACTAAAAAAGTAACACTATATAAGGCGCCCTATTTCTTGACCTGTTACATGGGTAATTTTGTTTTTTATTTGTAGTTTCTTTCATTTGAACTGTTAGTGAAAAATGTTTTAGATATTTTTTAGAGTATTTTTATGTAGAATAACATGAACCAGTTACTTCGTTTGTATCTCTTAAAATAGCCATGGAATAAAACAAATAAACATTTTTTAAATGAACGAATAGGACGATATGACTTTATTTGGAAGCTCTTTTCTTTCTCTTTCCAATGATGCAACATAGTCCATACTTTACTCTTAGAAAGTAACAATGATGTTTATTTTAATTTTTTTTTATTGTTACGTCAAGAATGCCGAGGAATAAAATATGGATATAGAAACAAAAAAAAGGAAAAAGAACAAAATGTACTATTTAATTAAATTTTCAAAATATGTGTTTTCTGACACTTCTTAAAGCTTTGTTTTTTGTATGTCCATTTTTGCTTCTAATTGCATCTTGTATCCTTACTTTTCGTTTTTCTTTACTAACTTTTCTAGCTTCCCCCCGTATATTGATTATCGCCCCACCATAGAATTAATAATAAGAAAACCCCACAAATTTGCCCATTTAAGCGTTTTTGTTTCTTTAATAATAACAAAATTACCCATCTAACAGGTCAAGAAATAAAGCGTCCTATATTAGTTATTAACAATTAGAGTAAATAAATAGAAAGGGCCTAGCCGGGAAAGATGGTGAAAATTGCCCCCAAAGGGTTTGGGATAAAAAAATACCCTCATTTAGTACATGTAAAAATACGCCTCTGGGTAAATTTTCAGACCCCTAGAGCCTCACATAATCTCAAAAAAAAATACAAACGCGTTCTTTCGTTTTTTGACGATATCTCCGGTTCTATAAACGCTAGGGGGGTCATTTTTTTTAAATCTAAGTGTTTTATAGAGCTATAACGTGGTATTTTTTTCAAAATTCTTTGGAGCGAAATTCAAATTGGTATTTCTGTTTTATTCTATTCACTTAATCACAAAAAAATTACTTTTTGTATTTTTAGACAAAAAATATGTGTGAATTTTTTTCAGATTTTTTCAAGTGGTAAAAGGGTTAAAAAAAATAAAAAACCGTTTTTTTTTTGTTGTTTTTGCCAATTTTAACGACAAATCACTATGCTGCATCAGTATTCTTTACACTTTTTTTATACGACAAGCCAATGTCAGAATTGCTAACAGTGATAACACGTCAAACCATACGTTAAAAATCAATTGTGGAACACTCCTAAGCGTTAATTTTCATTAAGAGAACGGGGGGGGGGGGGGGGGGGGGGGGGGGGGGGGGGGGGGGGGGGGGGGGGGGGGGGGGGGGGGGGGGGGGGGGAGGGGGAGGGGGGGGAAAAAAAAAGGAAGGGGGGGGGGGGGGGGGGGGGGGGGGGGGGGGGGGGGGGGGGGGGGGGGGGGGGGGGGGGGGGGGGGGGGGGGGGGGGGGGGGGGGGGGGGGGGGGGGGGGGGGGGGGGGGGGGGGGGGGGGGGGGGGGGGGGGGGGGGGGGGGGGGGGGGGGGGGGGGGGGGGGGGGGGGGGGGGGGGGGGGGGGGGGGGGGGATAAGAGAATAAAAGTGTTTTTATATTTGTCAATTTGAAGTTGTATTGCTTTAAGAAATAAAGATTGTTTAGAGAGTAAATTTATCTCTAAAATTTTAATTTTTCACGTTTGAAATATTTAAAATATAAAAAATATCACTTTTTTTTATCATAACTCAATTTGTTGATTTTGGCAGTTAACACCTTTGTTATTTTCACTCTTCAACTCTGACAGTCATTTGTCAAAAGTTTGACATAATCGAAAAGCTTAGATATGACCGCTATTTCTACATATCTCTTCGTTCACGTACGTTTTTTTATGTCTTATTACTACCACACTACACACCCGTATAAATGAGTCGAGTGATGCATTTATCAACGTATAACCTAAACACCTGCATTTAGAAACATAAAATATGGATAAAATATTTTTGTGTGTGCTAAAAGAACAAAGGATTGTTCAAAATTCAAAAGCTAAATTTTGCAAATTCCGCACATGAAATCATTATCATCAATAAATGAAAACATGAGCTAAAGGTTCTTTCTATAGATCATCAATATTGACTTTTACATCTTCTTTTTTGAGAAATGCCTCTCATCAAGACTTTTCTCTGAGAAAAATGGTCTGGGTTTTAGAACAATGTAAACAAAAATTCACTTGAATAAACTGACTAGCCATATTGAATTTATGTATAAAATTAGACAGAAAAAAATAGTTTTCCTGAATCTAACAAATATTCGTATACGAAAAGAGTATTTCTTTATTTCAAACAAATCTTTAAAACAAAGAAATCCGTCTTTTACAGTTTCGAGTTTTTTTTTTTATTTCACAGTACTGAATACGAAACTGAGTTGAATTACTCTAAGGTGAAGTGTAAGAAGTACTCACCAACGTATTCTGAAATCCAAGGCCATATTTTTCGTTGGCCCTTTCATCCACACGGCTAAGCTTTTCCATTTTGGAAAGTTCATACGAATAATTTTCACAGTAAAATCACAGCACTTATTCTCTGCAACGTTAGAACATACAGCAACGCTGAAAGGCGAAACAGAGCTTCATCATACGTCCTGCTTCTTCCTGAAATAAAAAAACTATCTATATTACATCCTCGCTTAATAAATAGTACTACTAAATCCTATTCATAAATATAAGTACACGAAATATATAAAATATATAAAAAAACAAACAAGGAATGTAGGTGTAGTCTTTATGGAAATTCATATCAATGCATCTACTAGTATTACAATACCTGTTAAGTAAATTTCGCTTTATAGTTTTAAATAACCTCTTGAAATCAAGGTTACAATTTTACTGTCTTCATATCAGAGCACACGTTTGAGTATATATGTAGAAGTGGCTTAGGATCCCAAGAATCCAAGTTAAAGAGAGCTTTATTATTATTATTATTACATCACGATACAACCTATGCATAAATATAGCTTAAATAACTGGTTTTTATGAAGATTTATTGCTAATATACGCAGAATTATTGTGAATTAAATAGTGTTTTTCACCTGGTCACCTACCAGGAACTACTAATCTAGTAGGGTATTAAATATCTAAAATCAGTTTAATTTTAATATTTTAACATGGTCATACTCAAGTGAATTTCTTTGAGAAGACGTTTTCTGTAGAGGAAGTAATTTTTTGTTTATTAATTTAGTATTGAAAAAAATTTAAAATACATAAAAATTCATTTATACAGTAGAATCCCGATTATCCGTGTTCGGGTTATCCGGGCTGCGGATTATCCGTGCCATGATTTCCCATTATTGAAATTCCATTTTTTTTAAGTTTTATCGAAATAGCGTTACCGTAAATTACTCGACGGAAACGATGGACGAATTTTAACACAGACCAAAGTGACAGACTTTTATTCAAATGTATAGCTACCTAAAATACATATAAAAAAACCGTTTTATGTAAATGCAAGTTAACCTACCTATCTAGAGTTTTTATTTTTCTTATTTAGTGTAAAAGTTTACTTATGTAGAATTCTGTATTTATGCAATTTTATGAGATTTTTTTTCTGTTATCTTTTTTATTATACATTTACATATACATTTTTATTATACATACATATGTAAGAAATAAATGTTCGGATTATCCGTGCTTTTCAATTTTCCGTGCCTCCTCCGGTCCCGTGGAGCACGGATAATCGGGGTTCTACTGTAATTGTAATACTCCCAACAGTTTTGTAAAAAATGTTGGGTCGGGCCATCTATAATTTCGATATACGTACCCATAAATTTATGATAAGATTTTTAAGTAATTTACACGTGTGTTGACGTATACAGTGCGGCTTATTAAGAACCAGAACACCACTGTAATTTTTTTATTCATTATTCGATTTGAATGATCTTGGTGCCAAAATGTAGGACATAAAGAAACTGCATTTTTAAATAGGACGGCATATTTGACGTCTTCAATCAGAGCTCTATTGTAATAATTTTAGTGGGTCGTAAATACAGAAAAAAATATAGATTTTTTTTAACAAATACTTCTTTTAGCAAACAACAGCGGCAATGTCGTCAGCGTCCGAGAAACTTCACTATAGACCCCTTATACACGGTGGAGACTTTAACTGGAATATATTCGCTAGCGGGGTGGTGAATGATTTTTCAAAAAATTCCCGAGGCACGTCAACTTTTAAATGTATTTACCTACATTTTGCAAGTAATGTGAAAAAATAGCCCCTTCAGGGGTGGCTGAAACCACCCTCGACATGATTTTGTCAAATGCAACCCTATGGCTTGTGACCCCTCATTGTAAAGCTGGTGGAAAGAGGAATCCAACGCACTGATCAAATTTTAATTTTTAGTATGTTTGTAGGGTTGCATACAATTAAAACAATTTAAAAATTAAATTTATTTTCAATGTAACAATTCTTCAAAATGTGCACCATTCACTTATTGGCAGCATCCCAGTCTGTGGTAGGTTTCGTCCCTTACATTATGCCACATTTGCGGTGTTATTTTTCCGATTTCCTCTCTTATCCTTTCCTGCAGATCTGCTATGTTGTTGGGTTTCTGAATGTAAACCCTACTTTTAAGATGTCCCCACAAAAAGAAATCCAGTGGTGTAAGATCTGGAGATCTTGCTGGCCACTCGATATTACCTCGCCTCCCAATCCACATACCGGGAAAAATTCTGTCCAGATACTGACGAACAATGGCAGCATAGTGTGGGGGGCCCCATCTTGCTGAAACCATAACCTCTCGTCGGTCAAGTTAAGGTTTAAGGGGTTTGGAAATAAATGACATAGCACTGGCATTAGTTCGTGCTGGAGTAAACGCAAGTATCTTGCTCCATTAAGAGTGTCATCAAAGAAAAATGGTCCTACAATTCTATCTTGTATTATTCCGGCCCACACATTAGTTTTCTGTGGGCGCTGAGTATGAAGTTCCCTCATCCAATGGGGGTGCTCTTCAGCCCAGTAACGACAATTTTGGCGATTTACGTGCCCATTTAATGTAAAAGTAGCCTCGTCCGAGAAAACTATCCACTCTAAAGATAACTGGTTTTGATCAATACAAGTCATCAATAAATCGCAAAATTCCACTCGTCGATCTGGATCATCTTCAAGTAGCTCTTGAACAGCTTGCATTTTATATGGGCGTTTTTTCTCATATTTAAGTATTTTTAAAACTGTTTTGTGATTAAGATTACTATCACGAGCCAGTTGACGGGCTGAAGTGATTGGATTTTCTTCTAGAGCAAGCAACAAATTCAACTTCGTGTCGTCATCAACAACAGCCTGCCTCTACGGTACTTTCTGACATGACCCATCTCTCGATATTGTGCCTCAATTTTACTAATGGTACCTTGATTTAGTGGTGGCAAGTCAGGATGCGTTTCTCGAAAAAAGCGAACAACTTCGCATTGAGTTCGCGCCCTATCACCATATCCAATCATCATCAAAATTTCGATTTTTAGTGATTTAGTTAAATAAGACATTTTCACCAATTTGAAATAACACTTCGTTTCAAACTCTGAATACAGCATTCAAACTAAATTACTCTTTGCGGCCGTGTAAAAACACTAGCAAAAAATAACAAATAACAGTTGTGGCAAAAAATTGCTTGGAATTTTTTGTGGGGACAAATGAAAAGTAAGGTTTACATTCCAAAACTAAACAACACACATTTTGAGTACGAAATTGTTGCGTTAAAAATAAATTAAACTATAAAATTACGTTTTAATTGTATGCAACCCTACAAACATACTAAAAATTAAAATTTGATCAGTGCGTTGGATTCCTCTTTCCACCAGCTTTACAATGAGGGGTCACAAGCCATAGGGTTGCATTAGAAAAAATCATGTCGAGGGTGGTTTCAGCCACCCCTGAAGGGATATATTTTTCACATTACTTGCAAAATGTACGTAAATACATTTAAAAGTTGACGTATCTCGGAAATTTTTTGAAAAATCATTCACCACCCCGCTAGCGAATATATTCCAGATAAAGTCTCCACCGTGTATATTTTGAGGTGCTGAACCCGAGTTCAGTGTCAGATTTGTTTCATCATCCTTAGGGTTTCCCCTAGGAACAAAAATCACCTAGAAAAATCACAAATTGGTTTATTCTTTGTTTATTTAATCTAGGTTTATTATAATACAAGAGAGAGAGAGAAACAAATGACAATACTAGATAATGTCACTTCGTTTACATTAGAAAATTCTTCACGAAGACCGGAGAGTGAGCACGTGCTCTTGCTTTAGAGAAACTTTACTTAAGAGAAACTTCCATTGTTAGACATAATTTTGCTATAGTAATCACGTTTCTGTTATCACGTTTCTACTATACAGACGCAAAGGAAACGAAAAGGCTGGTAAACTACGCAAACTTTCCAGGACAAAGACAGGCGAAATAGTTTATAAAAGAACGATCGAATAAATTCACACAAGACCTATTGAGTCAAAATCAAAATGTTGTCAGGATATAGTACAGGGCATTCCCCACTAATATAGTCGGCAGTAAGGCAATATGCTCATTCTGCCTAGAAGAAAAGGAAACCTCAGTTGTTAACCGTACTATGTAATTGTGAAGGACTAGCAAGACTGAAGATTCAAGTTCTATGGAAGGAGAAGCCAAAAGCTAACAGCTACTATTGAGCTATTGAGTCCGTGGAGTCTGATAAACATGACTAAACCCCAGTTTAGTTATGTTTATCAGACTGTTTTTTTTTTTGATTTTTTAGAGTGCTATATCCAAAGCACTCTAAAAAATCACTGGGAGTGCTACAATAGACCTAAGAGGTCGCGGCAGCTATTAGGACCATATCCAGCTCATCAGAACATCCTAAACTATTCTATTATGGAATTATTTCAAGAAGAGTTACATTTGTATCTTAGAGATTATTTATTATTAAGATTATTTATTTAGAGAGTGGACTGATATTTTTCACGAAAAATAAATACCCTAAAGTAAGGTTTTTGTGTACTCAGAATACAGTAGAGGCACACTCTACACTCTACATCAAAATACACATATTGGCCAATTAAAATTCCTCGCTCCAAATAACTTTCAGTTACCAAAATTTGTGAAAAAAATATTTGATTACTCTTATTTTTTAAACTGAGGTAACTCAGTTGACTCATTTTTAAAGCTGAGGTGACTTGGTAAAAATCATTTCAATGAAAAATCCTGTATAAGTAAATACTTACAGATAGGTATATATAATTTTTGTAACCTGTTAATGTATAGCTTTATTACTCGACATACGTACACGAGAGACGAATAATTAGTCGAAAAACTATTTATCAGTCATATTGATGATATCAAGTGATACTTATTACTTGATATTTGATAATTTAAACGTGGCATTGCTCATTTTGCATTGATTGACTTACTAGACTAGTTGGATAAAAAAATAATGTAAACACTTTTTACGAGTATACGTAAACACTCTACTGATTCTTTAAAATCCGTTTTTCTTATTTTATTGAAAGTCATTGAAATTTCATCACTACTGAATATTTAACCATAGGTACGACTTTTTCCTTAGTATGTTTTATTACTATCCATTTTTTAATTACGTTGGAATTATACAACTTTAAATGGAAAAAATAGTGTTGTGAGAAAATAGTGAGAAAAAATATACAGTAGCTGCCAACATGTTTGTATCAAATGCAAAAGGAAATTTATTATATATGCAGCATATAATGTCCTATATGAAAATTTAAAATATGTTATCCTCAACCAGCACTAAATAAAATATTTCTTTAATATTCCCCATAATGAGATTATGGAGAATAAAGTGTTACCAAGCCAGGTCGTTATTTCAATAATTTTTAAAAGCAAAAAGAATATGTTGTGACATCTCTGCTAAATTTAATATAGTACATATACTTATTGTTCTGTTTGTAACTGGAATTTTCGTAATAAATGACTTGAATACGTATTTTCAATTTATTAATAAACTGTTCTCACACTTAACCTAAATACTCGTATGTAGGTAACGTATGTAAGCGAAAAACAATAATCTCAACATACTCCTTATCTGGGAATGTAAATAAATTATTGAATAAAGATTTAAAATTATTGTACTTGATATCTGCTCTCCTTTGTTAAATCATAGATGTAATAAAAAAATCTGATTCAAAATTAATTATACTCGTAATATTAGCAAAATTTAGCGATATAGTACAAATCAAATGGTACCTGTTTTTTTTAAATCAATGTATGATAACAAACGTTAAATCTGACTCAATAAATTGTTTTTCCACTGACAGTGTGCCCCAGATCAAGAAATGTCTAGCTTAAACATGTTAAGGGTAAGATTTTTAAACCCTAATTTTAGAACCAGTAAAGCTTTTCTTGATCGTTTTTCGATACCTTAGGTGCTAATAAAATGTACCCTTTGTCAACTGCAATAAAATATATTGTTTTTGAGGAATTTCCATTGTATTTTTCGAAAGTTTCCTCTGCATATATGGTTTGTTTTACAAATGAATTTTTTACCTTTAATATTTTATATGTTAATCAATATTTTATTTTAATTATCTATTATACTTATTATTAATTATATTTAGTTATTTTAATTTATTATCTTGTATTAAAATTGTCAGGAGAATCAGCTAGTAGTTAAAGGAGAATAGTCAAAGAAGACTCAGATGTTAAATAAGAACAAAAACATAAAAAATAAATATTATATATTATTTAGTATCGCGATTATACCGTTTGTATTAAGAAATTAGAAGCCAGCTAAGAAAAAGGAAAGGGAGGAAGATCTAACTGAAGGATATAATAAGACAGATGTATGTAATTGCCACACCTATCAGGTATGTCCCACTCAGAGTAGTAAGGCGATTCGTCTTTGTAGGAGATTTTGTACCTTCCCCTATTTCCATAAGAACCAAATCCCCGCACCGCGGAAGCCAGCGACTGGAGCGGGAGCTGTTCGCTCTGATTTGTGTAATGTCACTGTAATATCTGTGTCCGTCTCACTTAATGAGTCTCTCTTCACATTTGGGGAATATAAGCTTAGTTTATATATGATATAAACTATAAATGTTATAGTTTATTCACATTTGTTCAACTAATATACGCCGCGTTTTATGATTTTTGACAATTTCACAACAGTGATCATATCTCGAGAGCGAACACTTATTATTATGCACGTTTTGGTCACATGACCAGCCTGGACCTGGTCTGTAACTCCCTTTCTGATTGATGCTGTTCAAATTCACGTATTTTCGTAAAGAAGCATGGGACCCACATCATATTTTAGGCAGTAACTATTAAACCTAAAAAGAATGCTATAATAGCAAAAAAAAAACTAGTGGGCAACTGGTAAATTACCTTTTTTGATAAAAAAAACTAGTATCAGAATACATGCATTAGGTATTTTTTGGAAAGCTCTCGACACAGGGACCTAGGTAAATTTCCGAAAATTTCGGTAAATTGCGTAATTTACCCATATTTAAAGAAAAACTTCAAATTAAACTTTCAAACAATATCTGTCACCAGAATATTTGTATTTTATTTTCTTAATCACCAAGTAAATAGGTACAAAATGTTTTTATTCTTGTTATTTTTTCGAAACCTCGAGATCTGTTAAAGCTGTGGGAATTCTAATTTGTATTTCATTCCAACATTTCATTTTTGATATTTTCTAACAGGTTTAACTTATACCTAATAAGTTTTTGTACTTACTTGATATACTTTACAAGCCGTTACCGAGATTTCTGTCAAGCAAGTGTTTTTCAAATTTTATGTTGCAAGTTTCATTTCATTTTTTTTTTGCTGTTAAAGCTTTCCTTTAGGTATAGTAAACACTACCCATATTTTTTCGAAAATACGAGAATTTTAATTAATTCCTACAACTGTCTTGCTACTCCTCCCCTTAGCGGTACTGTTAGAGTTCGCTATTTCCTCTAGTGATTACTGACTTCAGAGTCAGAGTAAAAAAAACTATGTTCATTACTGATCATCTTGTCAAAATGTACAGTTCGCAAACGGGTTCCTTTTTCATGTTTGATTTTATGCCTACAATTGTTCGTAATTTATTTGTTCCCAAATATTTAAAGTGTTAAACCGTATCACTAAAAACATCACGAATGGGGCTGTCTGTGTACATTATTGTGTATATAGTATTTTACAAGGTAAATAAAAAATTCTGTTGTATTCCATTACATGCTGAGTTGTAGTTTTATGCAAATATTCAACCACGGGTACTTCAACTAGCAAATAAAACATGTGATCGATGCCACATACTGTTCTGGAGCGCTCTTTTTTTATCGAAAATAGCTATTTATGATATAAGTGTTAAAAGTTACATTTTATTTTGCAGGTAAAGGACTTTTTAACACTTTCAACACAAAAATGTAATAAAATCTCTTTTTGTACACATGTCCTGTTTTGATAACAAAATATGTATATAAATAAAAATCTGACATCGTTTGACATTTTTTTGTTTTTAAAAAAAGCATATTGTGAAATCATAATTAAATGACATTAGGGTTGTAAATGTATGAAAATAAAAAATTTACCACTAGTGTTAGATTTGTTTTTAAGACCAGTGGCAAGAGAAAAATTGAGAAAAAAAGTAACTTATCCAAAAAATCACCCCTCTCGGTTCAACTTCGTTAATCCAGTTCTGATCAAGTCGGCCATGGAAATAAGTTGATGACATTTGTAGCTGTCAAGTAGAGACACCGTTCGTTGTCAGTTGCTTTATTTTTGTCAACTTTGTAAATAGTTAAAGATAGGAAAACTCAACAGTTTTGTAGTTTAGTAATAATTATTATTATGCCAGCATTGCTCTTTTTTTATCGAAAATAGCTATTTATGATATAAGTGTTAAAAGTTACATTTTATTTTGCAAGTAAAGGATTTTTAACACTTCCAACACAAAAATGTAATACAATCTTTTTTGTACACATGTCCAGTTTTGATAATAAAATAGGTATATAAATAAAAATCGTATACTTTGACATCGTTTGACATTTTTGTTTTGTTTTTAAATAAGCATCGTATATATTGTGAAATCATACTTAAATGACATTAGGGTTATAAATAGTGTTATATATGTTTTTAACACCAGTGGCAAAACTTTTGCCACTTTTGCGGGTGGAATTTGATATGCTCGTATTTTCGTAAGGAGGCATGTAACTCACACCATAATTTGGGGGTGGTTACTAGACCTAAGCAGAAGACTATAATGGCGAAAACATTTCAGGGAAAAACTTGCGAAAACTTTTTCCAAAAATGGCTGCCTCCGGGAAGATCTTGGAAACGTTTTGCAAAATATTTGCGAAATATTTTTTGTCATCATAGCCTTCTACTTAGGTCTAGTAATCACCCCCTAAATTATGGTGTGAGTCCCATGCATCCTTACGAAATTACGAGCATTTCAAATTCCACCGTCCGCCAGTGCAATGCAGCTATTAAAAATCACTTTTAAATACAATTGCACGCAAAAATTATTCAATAAAATAGTTTACCTGTCGTATAATGTAGGAATCAGGTACTAACTGACTGGTTGGAAAGAAAAATATCTTCTCTCTACGACAAGTATGTACAGTTCACGCTGAGGTTACCCGCGTATCACTGTCTAAATACGATAATTTTTAAATACTGCAACAGTTCGTGATTATAACAAGCGAAGTTATCGAATATCTTATATCAACAAGGACACATTTCTGCCACAGCGATAAGGATAGAGAACCGTAATGTATTTATATCATATAAATTTAAAAGGATTGTTCTGTCTGACAGCTGTAATCGTTCAATTGTGTCAAAAATCTGACTCCTGTATCACCGGAAATTAACAGAAAAATACATGATCGTGCGTGACGAATCTTCTCTTGAAAAACGTATATTTTTATTTTTTTAAAAATATGCTCTATATCCCAAACTATAACCTCAAATGTTTCAACATCAAGCAATGGGACGATATCCAGGGATCGTCTAGTCGTTTTTTTTTAGTTAAGTTTTCGGTATTTTACTTTAAATAAATTGCTCGTCAATATGCTCGACTTACAGTGTGAGTAAAAAGTAAGGAAATGTGCTTCTATTTATTTAAATATTTGTTATTTTAAAAAATGGTTTAATAAAACTTTTCGAGCATATTTTTTGCAATAAATTGGCGGCTTTCGATTTTTCTTAACGTAAACAAGGTTGTTGCTATGGCAACCGACGTTATTTTTTTTAATGGCTTGGTATGATTTTCTTTGTATTTTTTGGAAAGAGCATTTCTTCCTGGATATGGGACCAAAAAACTATAATAGGGTTTCAGAAGAAAAAATTGAGAAAAAAATAACTTATCCAAAAATCACCCCTCTCGGTTCAACTTCGTTAATCAAGTTCTCATTAAGTCGGCCATGGAAATAAGTTGATTTGACATTTGTAGCTGTCAAGTGACACACCGTTCGTTGGCAGTTACTTCATATTGTCAGCATTGAACGAAAATCAGAGAACTGAAATTTTAATGATGGTGGCCTATGGTGACAGAAAACGCACTTATCAATGTGTGCACCCTGTTTCATGAATTGTGTGCACCCTGTTTCATGGATCATTTATCCGAATCTGCCACAAATTAATGAAAGTACGTTTCAAAATTATTAAACACATTTCTGCAAACTGGTAGTGTAAAAGATAATGCACGAATGGAAAAACAGCTGTAGCCGGGAACAACGCATTTTAGATGTCTTGTTATCATTGCACGTAAATTCACATTATCTACAAAAGAAGTTGGTAGACTACATAATGTGACGCATGCAACTCGCGCAGTATGTAATGGAGGTCGCCTCAATTCGTATTTATTGCAGCAGTTCCGTGATAGCTAGTGCTGTTCTGTTACCTCCGCTATATGTTATATGTTGAATAGTATGATACAATTTCATAATAAACTATGGCAAACGTTTGGAAAGGTACTAGTTACCGTCAACTCATACAACTTTGAGCCACTTTTGAGGTTCTTTAACTGTGATTACTTTATTATGCATCGTATAGCAATGAAATTTTTACCCAACATACCTACACATTTCAGTTATCAAATGCCATGATGGTAAAAATTCAATCTTGTAGGTGAGGAGAGGGGGATTTTTTTGTAGCACATTTTTGTACCCCATGAGGGTACAACAATGTTCCACCGTTTTTTAGCTTGAAAATATATGATAATGGACCAATGGCAATTTGTTGTAATGGTTTTCTTGTTATTCGGCATGTTGGCTTTGCTAAGGGCCTAAGAAACAAATATTTCTCTAAAATTTACATTTTTTTCCAATTTACATTTTTTAGGTTACAAAGGAATGTAATACAAATAAATGTAAAACAGTTCTTTCTTTATCTCTTTTATTCAAATATAGTAACTATGTAGAAAATAACATTTTCCTCTCAATTCTTTTCTCAATCAAAATGTTTTTTAACGAAGGTTAGTACTTTCATTAGAAAAAATCACAATATTAGTAGAAAATACCACAATGGTAGGAAACTCAAAGGTTCAATACATTAGGTAACTATGTAAAAAATAATATTTTCTTCTTGAAGTGACCTTGATAAACTTTGCAAAATAAAATTTTTCAAAACTTTCAGTCTTAGCTAAAAATCAGTTTAGCAAGAAAATAAAAAAAAAAAACAAAAAAACAAGAAAACCTTTAATTTCAATGCATGAAAGGGGAATAGTTGGTTGCACAAAGTTGTAATTTACAACATCGTGCAAAAAACGATGCCATTAGGTTGCACCCTGACCACTTGACACTTTTTAGAAAACTCATAACTTCACCCCAGGAGCCACTAGAGCATGCAAACGTTCAGAAAACATGTGTGGCACATAATTAGTTGTATGGGGTGGCCAAAGTTGTATGAGTTGACGGTACTTTCGTCTATTAAATTTATGATGCGCACGCCTCTGTAGGGCGATTCGTTTCTGCCAAGTTTAATCATAGATAAACTTAACGAATATCCAAAAAATCTATTTTCAAATGAAGCTACTTTTACGTTTTTAGTGCGTTTTCTATCACCATAGTCCACCATCATTAAAATTTCAGTGCTCTGATTTTCGCTTAATGATGGGATAAAATTGGTGGGGTTTCCTATCTTAAACTATTTACGACGAATCTGACAACATGAAGACACCTGACAACAAACGGTATATCTACTTGACAGGTACAAATGTCATCAACTTATTTCCATGGTCGACTTGTGGGGGGTGATTTTTGGGAAGTTATTTTTTTTCTCAATTTTTTCTTATGAACTTCTTATGAAAAGTTTTATTGTTGTTCCATATGCAGGAAAATATGTTTTTTCCAAAAATATAAAAAAAACTCATACCATGCCATTAAAAAAAATAATGTCGGTTGCCATAGCAACAAACTTGTTTACATTAAAAAAATCGAAAGCGTCCAATTTATGGCAAAAAAATATTCGAAAACTTTTTATTAAAACATTATTTTTTAAATTACAAACATTTAAATAAATACAAGCACCTTTGCTTACTTTTTGCTCACACTGTATATGCAATTCTTAGGTTCAATTTTGAGCCGCTGCATTTTCAAGCATGTATTTTCATTTTCATACTACTTAAAAGAATTAAGAGAATTAAAAAAATACATTATATACAGGACGAACAAGAAAACGATATCAGAATTGATCCACAAGATCTGAACATGGATTCCTGTAGTTCCACCGTGGCCCGTTGATAATGGGATACCCTGTATTTCTATGCCGCCTTTTTTTGGGCGCTGGAAACGCCAAAAACGCCTGTCCTCGCATACTTTTCAAAAAACTATGACCATGAAAAATGTGTACGTAATTATGGCTAATACAAAAGATCATAATTTTTTGTCGCAATCTTCAATGTAATCGCACACTCTACAGTGTAGTGTAACAATTTCTGAAACAAAAAGTAAGGCTACAAGATTTCTCTACTCGTTGCCGAAAGACTGATGTTGACAAATCTCTGTAAATACACAAAACTGAATGAACGAATGAACCAGACTAAAATATTGTTATTCTGAAAGAACTTTTCTGTTGTATATCATATTACCTAAAAAACCTTTGCCTATCACTCGGTGTTTATTTGTTTTTTACTTACTAATGTGTGTAAAAAAACGACATTTTTTTTAATTTACCTTGTTCATTACTTTCTTTGTTAGAATCGAGCAATCAAAAAAAAAATCTTAAATTACCTTATTTAATTGTTAAAGCTGTCACATATATTTATTTTACAATTGTGACCGTCACTTGTCAAAAGTTTGACGTACCCGAACAGCTTCGACATGACCGATATTTCTATCTCTCTCGTTCATAGCCAGATTAGATGACGTTTTTTTGGACGTCTCTCTACTTTACTAGCTTTAGGAATAAAAACAACAGAAATTATAATTTTTAGTTGCTCTAAATAATTGTCAATAACGCTTATTGTAAACATGTTTATGAAACAGAATTTTCGAGGCAATTAGTATAGATAACGTCGAGAGAACAGTGTTATCGATTGATGAGTAGAATTGTAAAAGAAATTTTTGAATACATACGTTTAAACCACCTCACTGTATTTTATTTAACGGTTGTACCCACTACATCCTTGGCAAAGATCACTGGAATATGATAGAGAATTTTCGAAATTGTCTTACAATCTCTTACGCCTTTAGACGATTTAAGAGAAGATAACGTTGTTAAAATTTGATCTTCTAACCACTTGAAATTGATCACCATTGAAGTAAATGTATCAAATGACATGACACACAAACATGAAAACCGTATGTTTCAAGTAAAGGGCATGCTAAATTGTAATATATACATATGTATGGAAAGAAGATGAAACAACGAAGCAAAGGAAATCATAAAATATATCGTTCGTTCTATTTAACATAAGCGACTTAATAAAGGACAAAAGTTGGTTAATTCTACCTATTTAACACTCTATTTTAAGCACCCTGTACATTTCGCCAGATATCCACTATATTTCGCAGTAAGCTCAACATGTCATGCTCACATGGTAAAAGCATTAACCATATAATTTTACCACAGCTAAAGATTCTAGGGATTTGCAATTAAATTTTTGTTTATCTCAACAAACTTCTAATAGGTCACTCACCGTGATGCACCCTGTAGATAGATTATCATAATCATGCTATTTAACTAACATATACAATTAGCGAATAAAACTGAAGCCCAGTAATTTGGTCATACGAATTACTGAAAATCTGAAACTTAAATACCCAACTACTTACAAATTAAATAACGATTAAAAACGAAGTATCATTCGTCTGATTTCAACGTTATTCTTATTAATTCCGAATTTACAAAATTCACGCCTATTGATCACTGTTATTCTTTTGCAGGTCGAACATATACTCACTAATATTTAAAAGACGCACATATTACACCTTGAGAACTCTCTGTCACTATCATACTTAGACTTGTATTGTGTGTTCATCTGTACATTTGCTTTTTTCCCTCCACCAAAACTACCTGGCGAATAAATGTCGAATGCAGTTTTGAAAAACCGGTTGATATTCCCAAACTGAACGTTAAGCCACTGCAAGCAAGTGATGAATTAGTAAAATTGTAACTATTATTGACTGCTAGGCGAAGCGAAATACAAGGTAAAGAAAGAAACATACGAGAGACGAGATGCTTTATGTAATTTTCAACGTTGAATCCGAATTTGACCTTAAAATTCATGTAGCGTGTCAGAATTAGAAGATAGTCTAAAGTAAAAATGCGAAAAATGGCGTTTCTAGTTCTGCCCTGCTAAGCTGAAACGTCTTATCTGACAAAAAACCTTAGTCTTGTCCTACCTGTACCAAAGGACATATGCAGGGCCGTAGCCAGGTGGGGGCGGATCAGGGAGGAATTTCGCCCTGACAGAAGACTTCTAAAATTAGAGACGAAAATCTAATAAATATTTACTGTTTTTTGTAAAACTAGATAGAATTATTAAAAAATTCCATTGTTCCATTCCATTTATTTATTTTTAGAAAAATGTAAAACAAAACATATTTTAAAATTTAGAAAATTTTCTCCTGCGGCGCCAATGTAATCACTTTCTATAGACACAATCACCTTAACTTTCTCGATGAGCCCCCGGACAAGGTTTCAAGATCAAAGTTCAAAAAATTTCTTGGGAAAGTCTATATTTTTGCATAAATGATTTTTTTCATTGAAATTCTGAAATGCCAGGAAAACGCGTGACCTTGAAATTTTGAAAAATTTTCGCCTGTGGCGATATTTCCGCGCCTGCCGGCGCACCTTTTTTTTCGGGGTGCCCCCTTGTCTTGATCCCAAAAATTTAAGACATGCCCTGGCTATAAAAAGTAAGGTCCTGACAACAGTAGCGATCTAGCTACGGCCCTGGACACATGTATATGTGTTGCATCTTTTTTCTGATCTTATAAAGCTAAAATGGCATATCTGGGTTGTAAATCAAACCCTTCTACCCAATAATTTGGTCCTATCTTACCACCACCATGAAAATTTTGTTTTAACTGAGCAAATGGACAAATTCGTTAGTAACGCTTTATGCTTATATAGATATATACAGCATAAGGAAGCTTATCTGATAGATAGCAAAATCAGTTGGTAGTCTGAATGATTGCTTCACGAGATGTCTTATCTGACCTACCTATATGTATATATATATTTTGTTTCATGTAAATAAATGTTCACTTTGTTTAAACGTTTTGTCTGAAACCCCTTATTTGAATTTATATATATGTATCATCTGCCATTGCTAGCTGGTGTGTAAATGAAGTAATGAGACTGATTATTTATTTATTTTTTATTCGAATAGATTTACAATTTAGTATTGTCTCCCTCAAAATAACTTCCTTGGGAAGTCACACAGCGCTGGAGACGGCTCTTCTACTTTGGAATAGCCTTCAGCTGGTTGCAGCTGTTTGAACGTTTTCTATTGTCCCAAAATGACGTACCTTGAGGTGATTTTTCAATCTAGGGAAGAGAAAAAATTCATAAGGACTCAAGTCAGGCGAATAAGGCGGTTGAGGAGCCACAGGAATGTTTTTACTGGCTGAAAACTTGTTTACTGAAATGGCTGTGTGACAAGGTGCATTGTCGTGATGCAACATCCAGTTGTTCGTGATGTTTAGTCTCACACGCATGACCCTTTTTCGTAGTTTTTCAAGAACTTCTCTGTAAAACTGTTGATTTACTGTTTGGCCTGGAGGCACAAGTTTCCGGGACGTACTCAAACACCCAAGTCTCGTCACCAGTAATGACACGTTCTATAAAATGGGGATCATTTTCAATCGATTCCAAAAAGTCAAGACATCTTTCTCCTTTTTGTTCCTGCGAAAGGTTTTATGGAACCATTTTTGCGCAGATTTTTCTCATCTCTTCCGCTGCGTGGTTCATTTTTAATCGACTCTCTTCCTTTTGAGAATGCCTTAAACCACCGAAAAACCTGGGTTCTCGAAAAAACACCGGTGCATTACATGTTAACCTACCGGCTTCCAAAGTCCCGTCTCCGCAGTGTTGCTAGATCGAGCGCTACGTTGCCAGTCTCATTACTTAATTTACACACCTCGTATTTTCGACAAATAAACACGCATATATTCTACTTCTTCTGCTTCAATCACTTCAAGCAGGACAAATAAACAAATATATAAATGGAATTCAAAAAATCACTAAATCAATATCTCGGAATCATGACATATTAAGAGTGTAAGAGTGTAAGAATGGGACACTGTTTTAAACTTTGCATTTTGGCATCATTTGTTTCCATTTTCTTTATTTATAATATTTTTTTATGCCAATAAAAACGTATTATTATTAATTAATAATAGAGCAAATCTGAGATCTGATTTGGGTTCATCGTTAAAACTTATATGAGGAATGAATAATTTGATATTTATTTCCTGATACTTTACGTATATTTATAACTTTACAATACGCTTTTTTCAAATTTTTAGATTTAAGTCAGGACGAAACTTCACCCTATTATACCTACTTATCGCTTCTTTAGATACAACAGAATGTTGAGAACTATGACAGCAGAAAATAAATAAACTTCTCAACACCGTCTCGACTCCATTTCCTAATAACCCACAGAAATACGTTCACTTTCGTTGGAATTCCCCCGCAGTAAAAATATTCGGTATTTTTAAGAGGTCGTCAAACTCGACTCATTACTGCAATGATCTTGACATTGCGGCTGCGACCAATAAATGATCCGCGGCTGAAGCCTTTCGATGTTGATTTTGTTAATTACCTACTAATTGGAAGAACAATGTCAATGTCGGATGTCGGATACCTTGAGAATGTAACAGATATTGGAAACGTATCTGTCATTTATGACGCGTGATATTACACATTCAAATAACATTTTTTAATAACGTTTTGAGAAGTTACAGAGAATGAAAATATTCTGAAATTGCAGCATTTGCAGAAATTGTTGTAAGGCTTCTTCAGTGGTTATCATTAGCAAAAATTGGGCCAATAATCCTTCTACTTACAGCTGCCTCTACTACAATTTATTGCGGATGTACAGTAGAGTTTCAGAATAAAAGTGGGAATTCTATGAAAAATCCATTTCGGACTCTAAGATTTCATATTCTGAGAGTTGACAGTTGATGGTTGACTGGTTGATAAACCATTAAAAGAGCATTCGTCTGTTCTAAGAAGTTTACAATGTGAATGCAGACAATGTGGATAGAAGAATATCAGTTTTAGTAGAATTCATTGACAGATTCCATTATTGGCTCATCTTCGATTGTCAAAAGAGCTGTAAACCCTCTCGATTATCCTGTTCAGATGCAGGTTCCATTTTATTTCTGATGCGGAACTTAGGGCCCATTACCATTTAAACGTCTTCTTCTGTTCTTACTCTGGGTCTGCCACGTCCTATTCGATTTACGCTTCCAGTTTGTTTGTATAAATCGAGAAAGTCAATTGATTATCTGGTCAATCGTTGACGCTTTCGCCAGATACCAAATCATCGAAAATTCCAGGAAGATAAATGGTCGTAAACGATGACATATTTTTGCTACTATGGTTTGATTGATGACTTCTACAAGACAGATTAACTAGCTACGAGCATCAAACGGATTAAGGAGATTAAGGAGGATACAAAGGCAACCGAGACGGTTATCAAAGATGAGAGTAAATTTACATCAAAATGATATAGTGGCTAGTCACACAACTTATTTTTAAAAACGATAATCGCAATGGTTGATTTCCAAAAATAGTCGGGAATTATAATGTTTGCAGGATTTGTTAGGCGCTATTAATATCTGAAAAACATAATATACATATATGTGACGTGTTGTTTATACTTAATATAGGATACAGGGTGATTAACGGTGAGTGACCTATTAAACTTTTTGGGAGAACTATAAACGATATGGGGCTGAAAGTTTGAATTTGAGAATGTTGTGAAAATTATCCGAGTCAAAGATAAGGGGGATAACTTTTCTACAACATTTTTTAACCGAATTTTTTTGAAATATTTGAAATTAATGATATAGGCCTATAGTTTGATATGTGTAACTTATCGCCAGACTTATATATACATATATATGTTTAATATAGCGGTAATTAAAGCATTGGGAAAAACAGTTTTAAAATTAATTATATATATTATAATATACATAGTTTTAAAATTAAGAAATGGCCATTTCTTTCATTCATTTATAAAATTTTACTATTTTTTAAAAATTATTAAAAATTTTCCCCAACTCTAAAATAAATTAATCCACTATAATCTTGATTTAATCTAATTTAAATTCTTTTATTTCCATATCAGTTTTCTCACCTTCAATATTTTTGACCCATTGCCACATATGTTTGGGGCAGTTTTGATATTTTTCTATTTCCTTTTTGTAATAATCAGATTTTGATTTTTTAATTAAATCCGAGACTATGTTTCTATAAACCATGAACTCATTTAGAAGATTAATATCGTTTGGTCTTTTCTACAGATTTTTATACATCACATTTTTCTTATTGACGGCATTTACTAACCCAACAGTTATCCAAGAAGTTCGTTTGATATTTTGTTTTTAATTTTGATTTTTTTGCTACACGCTTTCAATACATTTTGTAATTTTGTGATAAAAATGTCAACTATTTGATCCGGATCAGTATTTCGGTAAAGCTCTGACCACTTTTCCTTTTCTAACTCTTCCCTTATTTTTTTGTCATCCATATATATTTTGTACAATTGATCTTGATGGTATTGCTTTTTTCAGATTCGGATATCCACTGAAGGAGAATGGAAAAGTTATCCGATATTGTTGTTTTAAAAATTAGGTACTGGCACAAAATTACTAAGTGAGATTTTTGTTTTTATAAAAATGTGATCTACCATATACATGTTTGGCTAGTACCTTGGACGCGAGTTTGAGGGTTGAATAATAATGCTTGAAGTATAGTAGCTTGAAGTCTAAAATTTCACATCTTTACATTTTGTTTTAAAATTGCTACATTTCGTTTGGTAACTGCTAAAAATAAGAGCAACCGATTGGGAAATGTTCGAAATTATTATATTCCGAAAATACGGGACATAATCTCGAGTTGGGCATTCCGGTTACAGAAAACTCAAATCCTGTACGAATGCCGTATAAATGGGGTGGGTGTCAAGGGCTGTGGCGAACTGGAGTACGGCAACTCAACTTTCAACTCATTTTTTCTACAAGATGATGAAAATACATTTTTAAAATAATTAAAGAAATATTTTATTGTTTCCGGGTACTTGTGGCCGGAATAAATGAGGCACCCTTGGCTCTTTGGTTAAACATATACAGGGTGGTACAAAAGTATCAAATAATGGGTTTAACTTTGTCATTTGCAAAGTTAAAAAAAAGTTCAATATAAAAGTTATTTTATTCATTACCATGTATGTTTTAAGTTTTTTTAGTTTGTTGATATCTTCTTTTGTTTTGTTCCTAAGTATGGCAACCAATTTTTTTTTAAATGGCACCCATACTTTTTTTTCGTTATGAAAAAAGCATATTTTTCTCTATTCAGTTCAGTCTCCAAAAAAAAATAAGTGAGAAAAAATTATTTATTACGATTCACTCGTCACCTCTAATAAGAGAAAAAGTCATGCAACATTACTTTTGCTAAAGAATGACATGTACATTTTACATTTAAATTAATACAAACAAAGTATAAATAATTATCGTCGGTTTAAAGCAGTTTTTGTTTGACATTCTTGCAAATTATTAAATTTGAAGCTTAAACATGGCACATTTGAGTGAGAGACAACGTATTGAAATATTAATGGGTACGGAAATTGGAAGCGAAATGTGTACTGTCTACTCAAAGCGAAATGTGTACTGTATTCAACGGAATTTACCCAGATACTCCTGTATCTCAAGGAACAGTCTGTCAACTAATTAATAAATTTAGAGAAACTGGTAACGTTAAAGACGTGAAAAGAACTGGCAGACCAAAATCGGCAACAAGTGAGGAAAAAGCGTTAAATGTTCTGTTGACAATTGAAGAAACGCCACAAGTGTCAACAAGGGAAGTCGCAGACAATTTAGAAATTAGCCATGTTTCTGTGCTTAGAATAAAAAAAAAATCATCATTATAAGCTTCAATTAATACATGAATTGAATGAAGATGATTTTGATAGACGGATGGATTTCTGTGAGTACACGATGGAACGATGTAATGCAGATGAGAATTTTGCTTCAAATATTGTATTCTCAGATGAAGGGACCTTTATGCTAAACGGCACATTAAATCGACATAATTGTCGGTATTGGGCGAGAGAGAACTCACACTGGGTGCAAGAAGCACACACATAATATCAGCAAAAAAGCAAATGTGTGAGCAGGCATTATAAAATATCATAGGCCCATTTTTTCTTGATGAAACCCTTACCGCTGATCGATATATTCAACTGTTACAAACTCAGGTCATACCTGTGATCACAGCCTTATTCCCGGGTGAAAATGATACTGACAATATAATCTTCTTCCAACAAGATGGAGCTCCTCCACATTTTGCGGTACATGTTAGAGAGTACTTAAATAATGTTTTTCGAAACAGGTGGATCGGCAGAAGAGGATCTATTGAGTGGCCTGCCAGATCTCCGGATTTGACGCCCTTAGATTTTTTCCTGTGGGGTCATGTTAAAAATAGTGTGTTCAAACAAAGACCTCGTAATTTGGAGGACTTAAAGGTGCGAATAACTGCTGAAATGCGCAGAATACCTGCAGAGGTGTTACACAGAGCTATTAAATGTAAATACCGTTTAGGTCATTGCTTGGCCGTCAACGGAGCTCAGTTTGAACATCTGATTTAGTATTGCTGTTTTTTTTAATATTCAGTCTACCTTTGTTACTCTTTAAATTTAATTTGATCTAAATTTTAGTTCTGTGAAATTAATTAATTAATTGTGAGTGAATAGTAATAAATAAATTTTTTCTAGCTTTTTTTTTCAAAAATTGCAAAATTTTGTGACTGAATAGAGAAAAATATGCTTTTTTCATAACGAAAAAAAAATATGGTGGCCATATAAAAAAAAAATTGGTTGCCATAGGAACAAAACAAAAGAAGATATCAACAAATTAAAAAACTTTTAATTTTAATTTACGACACATCGCCTTCTATTTCTTTATTGAGGAAAGAAAACACGCGGTTGGATCTCGCACTAAAAGATTGTCACTGAAAAAAAATATATATAAGTCTGGAAGTTTAGCAGCAGTTGTCTATAAACTCGAATCGCTACATCCTCAAGGCGACTGACGGAGAATGAGAGTGCTGTCGTAAAAAAAATCGGCATTCTTAGCGCCGCGTCTGCGTCTAAAAATAGTCTACTTACATAATCGAGGCTGTACGCCGATCACTATTTCCCGGCTTCGATCACTAATCGAACGGTCATGCACAAATCGCGTACGTACGCGTGTAATCTTCAGCGGAAAAACCAACGCACGGCCGCCTCGATGCCCGCGGCTGACATTCGGAACGAAAATAGAAGACAGTCGATTGTTGTCTTTTGGAGACCGTCCAACGCGTGCTAGATGGAGGGTACGCAAACTTGCGAACAAAGCACTCTCGAAACCGACGCTACTTTACGACGGCGGAATATCCCAGACGGCGGATTAGAACAGTTTAATTGATATGTAGGAATAATGAATTTTAACTACTGATGGCGTACGTCTGCAACTCGATTGTTGTAAACTTCAGTGAAGCCGCCGTTGCACCGGGGATAACGGTACGAGATGGAGTGCGAGGTTTGTCCGGCAGAGCTGTTCCTGATTTACGCGGGGAGGGCCCGTTTGCTCTTTTACTATAGAATGGACAAGATCTGTGTTGGGTCTCTTTTGTAGATCCAAAGGGGCAAGGGTGCCACATTTACTCCGGTTGCAAGTACCCGTAATCGAGGAAATATTATGCATTTATTTCGAAAAATTTTCTTCACCATCTTATCCTGTTGTGCATGAAAATCCTCCCCGCCAAACTAATGTGTTATTTCGATCATTTCTACCTCTGTAACCCTTACACTGACCTGTAAATTGTCACGTAGTAAAATCTAGAAAACATCAACAACACGTTTTATTGACTGAAAACCAGGTAAAATACATCTTATTGACTCTTTGAAGATAAGTCTGAAGGCAGTTTGTATTGTTTAATTGAAACGAACAACCATCTGTTCCCGTGGGTTGGTACCAGTGGCGGTGCGTGATCCTAAGATTGGGGGTGCACCATACATAAAAATAACGATAATCATAAGAATAATAAGAATATCCCTAATATGAGATAAATATTTATATGTTGTATTTAATATGAGATAAATATTTATCTCATATTAAGGTTATTCTTATTAACTTTATTAATTTGAAAACTTACCTAATTTTCTTTGTATAATTTGGATTTTTTAATTTCAATGGTTATTTCATCGTGACAAACTTCAAGCATGCACTGAAGTAGCTCGTTTTGTATAGTATTAGAAGTTCCTTTAAAAGCCGCCGCGTTTTGTAAATGATACTGTAATAAGTCAATAAGTCATTATTAAATGTTCTTACAAATTGTTTTTTTTTTCTTTCACGGCTAATTTTAAATTAATTTGTGGAGTGGGCCTACCTAGAGTTTCAATTTGCACTTTTTCCTCCAAACTCAAGCTAAAGAATGGAGTTTTTAATAAGTCTTGAATAGAATTCATTATTCCAAACTAGATTCTAACCGAAAACCCGAGTTTATATTTATAAAACGTGAGTGATAAAAGAGCGATGTACGAAAACAATTCACAAACTAACCGATTCTGACTTCTGTCACTCTGGTGCGCTCTTAAACTCCGCACATCATATCTATAGGATTCGCCCACTACTTTTCATAATTGTGGAGGGGCAAGCAGTAACAATACGCGTTCGCTTTTTCGTATTGCACGGAAGCACAATCGTATTGTCGATTCCCGTGCCGCGATCGGAAACCAGTAGCGTTGGAGATAGAGACCTAGCGTCTAGTGGATTCGTAACGCTGCGGCCAAATAATATTGAGATGGTATTAACGCTAGGGATGCGGAAAGGCGATAAATTAAGAATGCATCCATTAATTACTAAATAAAATTATTAATGCTAAATTGTCGGTAGTGCGCGCGCACCAGCGCACCTTATAGCCCACCGCCACTGGTTGGTACAATACGAAGATCATAAATGGAATATGTGCCGATCTAAAAGTTGTTGCACTACTTACAGGACTGCAGAGTGGCTACACCAAATATTGTTGTTTTTTATGCGAATGGGATAGCAGAGAAAGAAACCAACGTTAATGTCGTTAAAGAATGGCCGTTACGTGAAAACATTGTGCCCGGTCTGAAAAATGTCCTTAATAAACCATTAGTAGAGCAACAGAGAATTTATATACCTCCTCTGCACATAAAACTAGAGCTTATAAAAATATGTTAAAGCCTTAAATACAGAAGGTAATGCTTTTTTTTATTTGAGACGGAAATTCACGCGTATATGTGAGGCAAAGCTTAAATAAGGAATAGTAGTTATCAGTTGTGTCCATAAAATATAAGTTGACACAGGGATTGTTTTTGGGGATGTTGGACAAATAATGAAGCACTAATTTTTTTGCTGACGTTTCGTCCAATGTACTTAGACTTCTTCAGGGCTCAATTAGAGAGTTTAAGACATTGGACAAGACGTCTGCAAAAAATTAGTGCTTCATTATTTGTCCAACATCCCAAAAACAATCCCTTTGTCAACTCAAAGAAGGAATGTCCGTTGGACCGCAAATACGAGGACTATTTAAAAACGAAAATTTTGAAACTACACTTTCGAGAAAAGAAAATAGGGCGTGGACTGCCTTCAAAAATGTATGTAGCAATTTCCTAGGTAACAAGAAATCGGAGAACTACAAAGACCTAGTTGAGGAATCTTACAAGATGTTAGGTTCTTCCCTGACAATTTAGGTGCAGTTTCAGACGAACACGACGAACTATTTCATCAGCAAATTGCTCAAATGGAGAAGTGTTATAGTGGAAAATGGACCCCAAACATGTTAGCGGACTACTGTTGGGCCCTCAAATGTGAAACCGATCCCGGTGAATACAACCGAAAAAAATACAACAAAATAATTTATTGATTTTGTTATACTTGTTTCTATACAAAATAAAGTATATTTTGAGAAAAAAAGTGATTTTGTTTTTTTAATTCTCGAAAATTCACTGGAATATAAGCATTCCAGTGAATTTGGTTTGGGTTTCTCATATTTTATATTCTTCCCGTCTCTAAAAACTTATGGCTAATGGGTAAAAACCGAGCTCACAAGTATTTGAATTTAGCACATTACAGCAGGCACAAAAAAATATCAGAGAACGACAAAAAAGTTCAAAATGCAGAAGAGTGTAATCAATAAGACCAATTTTATTATTTGCCACACTATGAAGAAAACTGTTCAATATACCGAATAAAACTTTATGTCCGACCATGTTATAAAGGACTGTTTATGACATAGTTTTGCGACTATAAAGTACCTCTTTTTTATACTAGTAAAAAAAAGTTACTGTATTTTACTATTATGTCAAATTGTTACATAAATAGCTACTTTCATCAGTTTATTTGCCATGTTTCTGTCAACATAAAATTCACGTTTGGTTGTTATGGAGACCAACTATTTTTTAAATGACAACCTAAACGTTTTCTCTCGATACCTGAAAGGGCCCTTTAGAATTTTTGTGAAAATGGGAGCCCCATTCATTCGTAATTAAGATGTAAGTTTTATTTTGAGGAGTACCACAAAATAAGCAACAAAGAATGAAAAGCTTCCACATTATTTTCAATTTTTACCTTTACATACCTACATCATCATAATATATCACTTCTTGTACCGTTTGAAATCACTGACTTGACTACAGTTTGTATATAAGTTGAACTACCATTCTATCGTAGTTGATCTACCGTAAGGATTAAGAAAACCTAGACTGTGGAGCGCAAAAAAAAAACAAGTAAATAAGTTTGTGGAGCATATCAAACAAATAGAAAAATTGTTTTACAGGAAAAGGAAATACTGATTGTGAGTTATAAACGACTCGAATGAAATGAAATGAGTTATAGAAAACTCTACCTTATTTGGCAAGGTTTACTTGAATTTGAAAATTGAAAGGCATCCCTTCATTGAATATTAGAAAGAAATCAGAAAAAAAGGTATCAATATGAGGCTTTTCCAATACTCCCCCCCCCTCCTCCAGCGGTCTGACGCTTTTCATGTATTTCAAGTATAGAAAGTTTTACTCCAATCTTGTTGACCGCAAACTAAAAAAGTATTCGACACCTTAAAGTAAATTTTAATGCAAGGCAAGTAGGAAAAACTCTCAATGAAAAGTATGCATAACAGAATACTAAAAAATTAGTCTGCTTTTTAACAAAATGGAGTACCTAATTTCCGGGTAATCCAGTGGAATGTTTCAAGGAAAGTAAAAGTAGGTCGGTAATAATTTAGCAATGAAATAATATAAAACAGAACATAACTGTGTACAATTTCTTTTAAAAAAGTGTTAATGTAAAAATATGTAGGACAAAAAGGACCCTCCTTTTTGTGGTTGTTAAAATTAATGATTTTTAATTGTTCCAAAGATTAAATTTAATGTTTCTAATGAAACTCGATTTCAATAAATGTGGGCACTTTTTAGTTTATTTTATCTAATGAATGATTTATTAAGAAAATATATACAGTGAGGTCCATAAGTTACGGATAAATTCATTATCTACGTAATTTACAATTTATGAGTAAAATCCTGAAACACGTCAATTTTTACTTCTAGAATTACATTTTTTGAGTATAATTTTATACCAGCCCAAACGTTCACCTTCTCAGGATATTGAGTATTGGCCTCCATCATCCAATGTGGATTTTCTGTACTCCAGTATCTACAGTTCTGTTTGTTGATTGTTCCATTTAAGACGAATGTTGCTTCATCAGAAAAAATAATGTTTTTTATAAATAAAGGATTATCTTGGCATCTATTTGCATGATTTCGCAAAATTCCAATCGGCGATCAGGGTCATCGTCGTTAAGTTCTTGACCCAAATGCATTTTATATGGGCGGTGTTTTTCGTTTTTCAGAAGACGCAATATGAACGTTTTACTAACATCATTATCGGCGGCAACTTGTCTTGTAGGTTTATGTGGATTATCTTGAATATCTAACAATATATCAAATTTCTGTTCATCGTCTAAAATGCGTTTCCTACCAGATTTATGAATATCTGTGACATTTCCAAATTCACGAAATTTGTTTTCTACTCTCATTAACCGTAGACTGGGAAATGCGGCAGTAAGGATACTTGAATTTATAGTATTGAATATTTCGCATACCTGCTTCTGCGTTCTTGTTTTCTCACCACATCCTAATAATATCAAAATTTCAATTCTTTGGGTATCCGAAAGACTCATTGTTAAAATAATGATCAACTTGACGATCAGCGATAAATAACATAATATGGAGACATCCAAAAAAAACGTCATCAAAGTTGGCCGAGAAAAAAAATACGTATTTCTATTCTTGATCGAATTTATAACCTTATTTACTTGTCAAGACTGTCACATCATATGACAGCCATTGTTTATTTTATAAATTGTGACAGTCACTTGTCAAAAGTTTGACATAACCGAAAAGCTTAGACATGACCGCTATTTCCATCTCTCTCGTTCATAGCCAGAGTTGATGACGTTTTTTTTGGATGTCTATAGAATAATAAGTTTTCACAGATGTAGCAAATAAAGAAATTTAGATGTATAATTTTTTTCTGATACGTAAAAAGAAACCCTTTTTACTTCTTTCTTTTTGTTGGGTATTTTGCGCAGCGTATCAGGGACACCGATACATTTAAGTTGAAATAGGCAATACAATAACAAAATTAATTTTCATTTCCTAAATTAGACAAAATAACAAATAATCTCATAATATGGGTATATACATATGATTAACACTGACGAATTCAAATCATTGACAATACATACATATGACAATGCAATATTCAAATACGGCAATATGCAAAATGCCATTCATTTGCTTCTTGGCAATAATATAGTCGATATTCGATTTCATTTAACACAGTAACCACTATTTAATTTACACCTATTAATTTTGTATTTCAATTAAAAAAAAGTCATAACTCGAAGAGTAGAAAAAAAAAAGGACGTTTTCCACGAAACACCGAACTACTATACTTTTCTCGACGCGTGTTTTGCCAACTAAGTTGACATCTGCAGGAGAATATTAAAACTAAATTCTAACCTACACATTTGCTCTATTTATACTTAATTTGCCGTTACGGTTCACTGAACCGTAATATCTGTCTTTGTTTATTAGAGCAAACAGTGGACTGTTGGGTTTTAGGCCATTGTCCTTATTCATACAACTGTTACATTTTATGATTTCTAAACTTTCAAAAGCATCCAACTGTCTACTGTTTGTTACATTTCTAATTAATTTTATATTATTTTTATCTATCCTATGGTTGTTATAAAAAGCATTTTGGGCAAATTAGTTCTGCCATATTTTAAATGGCCTATGTTCTTAAAATAGATCTTTTTATTTGCCCAATATACTTTTCATCACAGTTGGGCAAACGTCCGATTTTTTGTTTCTACGCCGAAGGTTCCAGTACCCTCTCCAGGATCGAAGAGTAGATGAAGAATAGAGAATACAAACGATCTGCCTCGGCGTTTTGTTCCAAAAAATAGTCATAAACAAACTATGAATTTTATTCCAGACTTTTGCCACTCACTGTATACATTTCATTAAATATCTGCACAAGATTATTAATGTTATTACCTAGACAGTGTAACAATTATTTTTGTGTGCACCATTATTTTTAAATACGCCGAGTAAATTCTAATTACCAAAAAATGCTAATTACTAATGCTAATTGATCAAAACTTTGTAAAAAGTTAACGGGCCAATAAACTGGCTTCATTAACTGTAACGCTTTCATGAGCGTGGCCAACTATTTTTTTAGAGAATAAAAACCATTACCAGAAATGACTGGATAAAAATCATATTTACATTTTGCAACTACTGTAATTTTAAATCACGCAAAATATTATTACAACATATTTTTTTCAGTGTTTCATTTTTTTCAAATCTATTTCTGCCAGTCATCGACATAAATCTATTAGTTTGTTAATCTCTAAAACCAGTGGCATTTAACAGTTTGTAAAACATATTAAACCAATTTTTTAAGCGTCTTTGAAATACATAGATACATATGTATGTACATATATTAGGTACTCGACAAAGAAGACGCAGACTTATAGTAAATAGGGCAACGTGATTTTTCTTAATTAAACAATAAACCACTGGGCAAATATCACTTGAGGAGTTCCAACAGGAAACATGGTCTTAAGTGTGCATTATTTGACAGGATATCACTATTAGAATGGTCTGCGAAGCATGTTAAAAAGGATATTTACTTGGTCAGCTATTACATAACAATGGCGTATGGTTATTTTTTATTATGAACAGAAGGTAAAACATGATCATACACGATCAGACTAGGATAAGGAAAAATGTACATACCTTGGCCTTTATAAATTTTCTTCTATAACTTATGCACTAAATATACAGGGTGTTAATAAATGACATCGATAAATTTTCAGGACATGTTCAGGGAGTCAAAATGATACGATTTAATACGAAAGAGAAAAAAATGAAATGTAGCACACAATAGACAGATGCATTTGAAAGTATAGAAATTTGTTAAATGTAATAGTAACATGAATAAATATAATGGGTATCTAACAGTCCACTGACTATTCTGGTTAATAAACAAATGACAAAAGTTACAGTTCACAGAACCTCAGTTACTTAGATTTGACATTAGTTTTAATTATCTCCTAATGATGCCAACATGGAGTTTATTGGAAAAACATTGTTCAGTGCGAATTTGAAAATAGAAAAGTTGTAGGCCTTTGAACAGATAGATTGTAACCCCTACTTTTTTGAGTAGGAAGTTACGTACAATGTACGCAACTTACATTGTTTTCTGAGTATTAAGCCATGATTTTTTATGACGTTAAATATATGTATAAGTTTAATGGGGACAATAGGCATCTCAAAGTAATTTAATGATAAATGTAATGAACGTTTTTTAAAATGATTTTGTACATATCATTTATGATCTGATTATTAGTATCAAAATATTATTAGTATCAATTTTTTTTATTACAAATAAACGTTATATTTATTTATAGTTATTTATGATTTCTCTCGACAAATAGGCTCGAAAGATGGCAATTTTAATTATTTTTGATCTAGCTCCCAATAATCTATTTTTATATCTTCATTTCAGCACACATCCACAAGAAAATTAGGATGGTGTGAGATGAAAAACCAGTCGTCGCGTCGGTTTGCTACGGAATTTAGAGGTATAATACCCCAGCGAAGACGTCACAGACATATTCATCTATGACAAGAAAAACCTTACGCCTTGCAACAGGGATCTTTACAGGACATTGTCAGCTCAGATGCTGTCAGTGCAGTCAGCTCTCACTCTTCAGATATCTCATCAATGAAAACAGTGGCGGTTGGTGATATTTCAGTTAGCCATCCATATCTTGAAAACGACGCATGGGACCCACCTCACTTTTTAGGTGATGACTATACACCTCTAACAGAAAGGATTTATAGTGAAAAAACCGTCAGCAAAGTTTGCGAAATAATTTTCAAAAAAACTGCAGCACACCCTGGGATCTTAGTAACGCCCTGTGGAACATTTGCAGTATATATTTTTTCATAATTTAGAAACAAATTTTATGTAGAGGTTTTTCGATTTGTTACAAAATAGGTATTTGTTTTTCAAAAAAGTTATGGCCATTTTAATTTTGGGAAACAAAATGTTCCTATAAAATTACAATTAAAATGGCCATAACTTTCCCAAAAAAAAATATTTTGTAACAAATCGAAAAACCTCTCCTTATATTTGTTTCAAGATTATGAAAAAAAAATATACGGCAAATATTCCACAGAGCGTTACTGAGATCCCAGGGTGTGCTGCAGTTTTTTTTTTTATTTTTTTTCGCAAACTTTGCTGACGGTTTTTTCACTATAAATCCTTTCTGTAAGAGGTGTATAGTCATCACCTAAAAAGTGGAGTGGGTCTCATGAGTCGTTTTCAAGATATGACTAACTGAAATATCACCAACCGCCACTGAATGAAAGAATCCTAATTAGGAGAGCGCTGGACTTCCATGGCTGTAGTGAAGGCTGTAGTGATATTACCAACTTTTTTTGGAAGAATCACCTGGTTGGAGTCATAGCTCGGGAGTTTACCTCTGGGACTCTTTGACTCCATTAGGTTCAGATTCCAGATAGGATTTTCCTGATACGAATTCCATTTAACTGCCACTGGTTGATTATATAAACTTACTGGTTGAAAGGAACGTACTTCGAACCATAAAAACGTTTATATCGTTTCGTTTTCTAAAGTTAACGTAAGCCTCTTATTGAAAAACGAATCGGACAAAAGAATAACAGTCTCTTTCTTAATGTAATTAAGAAATCTAATTAAAATCGCAATTATTTGCAGTAACTACATACAAGTATACGCGTTTAGTTTTTATTTCAAGTCGACACTTTAATTCACATGCTGAATCATAAAATATATTTTAAGACCGTAGTTAATTTTTTTAAATTGGGGGTATAACTTCAAAATGTAATTATCGACAAATGAAAAAATAAATGTTGTGGGAGAATTAACAGAAAATAATTGCCTTAATTGATTCCAGTACATAGTATAAAATGATTTAAGCAATATAAGTCAGTATCAGTAACATTTTAGGCAAAACTGATAATCCAGCTATTCTATACTATCTATTTCCAGAAAAAATATTAGGTCGTCGGAAAAGTCATGACGCATTTATTGGGTGATTTTCAAGGCTCATTTATTAATAATATAGAACAAAGTTCAATCAATGATGTATTGCCCATTTTGATCGATGATCTTTTTACCATCTTTCTGGAAACTGCATGATTTCGCGCTCGTAGAAGGACCGCTCTTTTCCAGCGAAGAACTGGGCGAGATGCTCTTTGATGGCCTCTTCAGAATCGAACGATCTACCACTCAAGTCGTTCTACAAGGAACGAAACAAATGGTAATCTGATGGTGCAAGGTCCGGTGAGTAGAGAGGATGAGGCAAGACTTCCCATTCAAACTGTAGCAAATTTTAGCTTGTCACTTGTATGGGGTCTCGTACTTGTGTCGTAGTGGAACACTGCGCCAAGAGACGTATTCAAATCATCCAGTTGGCGACAGTACGCATCGTAATCGATCGTCTGGTTCCGCGGTAGGAGCCCGAAAAACACCACGCCCTTATAATCCCACCATATTGAGAGCTTTCCTCTGGTAAAGATCAGCTTTGGATTGTGTTTGGGATCGCTCAGTTCCACTGCACTACGATCGCTTTCGTCGAATATTGTTGCAAACAATCCATTTTTCATCGCCTGTTACCGGGCACTGCAAAAACGGATCGGTTTTGTTGCGCTTGAGGTGAGTATCGGCGATATTGATGCGATTGGTGAGATTAATTTCTTTGAGTTCATGAGGAACCCATATATCGAGCTTGCTGATGAATCCCAGCTTCCGTAGGTGATCGTGAACGATAGAATAATGGAAGTTTTATTGTGTCCGCAATGTTACGAGTGGTCGAATGTGGGTCTGCTTCGATCAGTGCCTTTATTTGGTCGTCATCAGCCTCCATGGGCCTTCCGGAGGAGGAGTATCGGTGACATCAAAGTCGCCAGCACGGAATTTGGTGCCCATCTCTGGCATTGACGCTCTTGTAGGGCATTGTTACCGTAAATTTTATGCAATTTTTCACAGGCCTGCCTTGCGTTTTTCCATTTGCGAAAATAAAAAAGCAAAATAATCCGAAAATGCACATTTTGATCTTCCATTTTCAACTTGGTGTAAAAACCAAACGACACGACCAAATCGATTACATGGTTTTCTCAAATGAAGGGTGAATTGTCAGCTGTCAAATGGTATAGCACTCGAGCCGATCGTGATGACATTTCTTACGTAAAAATACATGTAATGCCATCTGTTGCCATGACTTTTCCGATAACCTAATATTTAAAGCATGTTTCACTGTTTGAGATGTGACTTTGGAATACATTAAAGTGGCTCTTCAGAATTTCATAATTATTTATAATTTTGTGTAGACCAGACTTTCAATTGGATACTTTTATTGGGCTACTTTAGTAATCATGTTATTAATAACTTACTTTTTTACCTGACAACGGATGCAGTTCAGATTAGACTTCGTGTATCAGTACGATCATCAGTTGATAAGGATTAACGTGAAAAAAACACAACAAAAATAATCCGACAAATGTTCATGAAATTAAACTTTTTATTTAAGGAAAATGTTATCGATCTCGAACATATTACTTTCCTCGTCGCCGTTTGCTGATATGAATAACTAACATTGCCAGTGACGTGGGTGTTAACCGAATTATTTTACATAGTCGCAAATTCGTTTATATTTATCAGATCATGCGTTTATCCAGTTTAACTTTAAGTGGTCAAAGTTTGATAAAGAAAGTGGCCGTATTGATAAAATGTCATTTGTATGTAAATATAAAACCAGTAACTATACATAAATATAAATATAATACAGTAAATATATGTAATATCTATACTATGTATCTCTTCTTGCTGAAAAACCTCTACAAAAGGGTTTTTCATTCAGCTTCACGTTGTCGAAGTGTTTTCTTAGCCGACAATGCCCAGTGACAAAGACGAAATGAAAATTTTCTTACTGGTCGTCGCCAGCTATACTGTTTCCACTTGTTGTTGTTGTCAGTGAATATACATATAAGAGGCAATCTGATGAGGGCGACATTCCATAGGCCACTCCTGGTCACACTACCCACCTTTGTCTTTACACCAACAGCTTTGAGGCATACCATTGTTATTGTCGTTTCAGCTAGATACACATACAAGTCCGCATTGCACCAGTCATGATTAGACAAGCAATTCTTTGTACTTGACTAAGTCTTAGTTTTGAGCACTTAGTTTTGGCATTTGAGCCACCAAACAGCTTCATAGGTTATAAACGGTCTTACGATGGCAACATACATTCACACGACCACTTTGGGTTTCATACCCCAGGTTTATCATATGGTTCTGCCGCACTCCTCATAGAAGATGTAAGCTTTCTTGAATCTCTTGTCCAGATGCAGCTTCCAGGTTAATTTGCCATCAAATGTTGCGTCAAAGTATTTCATATCTGACGCAAAACTTATTTGACACCCTTCTTAAATGTCTTTAAGCATAAGCGTCTCTTATTCGCTCTCATAGTTCTTCCAGGTCCTGAGGTTGTGACTTCTTGTACACTTAAATAAACCTGGCCACCTTGGCGGCCAGTTATGTAATTAAAGGGCTATCGAGCCTTACCCATTTGTTTTCAAAATTGGCATTTAACCATTTTCTTAAACTATTGCTCTATGTATTGAAATTTAAAATGGTAATGAAATTAAATTCAAACGGTTTTGAATTTAAAATTAACTAACGTTTTGCGTCTCGCTAACAGTCCTCTCGTCTAACAGTTGTTAAAACTGGTTTGCAGCATTTCAATTACCTAAAATGCACCAACAATGTTACCATAAAGTAGGTGTACCGCAGCGCACTTCCAGTTTGTGGGAATATTGGATTTTGGCATGTAGGTACGACCCTTTCTGATTTTTTCAGTTGACCACTATTGACAGGGTGTTGTCGATAAAAGTATTTACTTATTTTGTTTTTTTTTTTATTTTATGTTGTTTTTTTAAATACTTCTTTTTTTTTTTATTTTTTTTTTAAAAACCCCAAGGTTCGGTTGTTTTTTTTTTCTAAGCATACATAGGTAGTAGATAGATAGATAGATAGATGGCGCGGGAAGCGACTTTCAGTTTTATAAAATATGTTAATATGTCTTGTTTCAGTAATAATTTTTTTATAAAATAAGATATTGTCGGACCTTTCAGGCATTTGGTACACCCTTTTTAGGGAATGCTGAATTCAGTGGCGTATCCAGATTATTTGCATAAAAAACCAAAAAAAAAAATTTTGGAATTAAAAAAAATTTGGGGGGGCCGGGGTTTTAAAAAGTGTTTTTAAGTTCTGTGGAAAAGTTTTTGACGGGGGGGAAACCGCGGGCCTGCTTTTGTACATCAAATTTCCTCGAATGACGAGATTTCCCAAAGACTTCCCTTGAATTCCTTGAGATTTTCCCCTCATTTCCCCCTAAGATTTCCTCTGAATTCCCCGAGGCTTACCCTGAATGCCTTCGGACTTCCTAAACCTAATTTCTCGCTCGGTGTTGGATACCCTACTTTAAAGAATCCAGCAAAAATCGTACAATAAGGACAGAAAAATAAATTATGTAGGAGATTGTCGAGATTTTAAATGAGTTACACTGTTAATTATCATCAATTACCATTACGGTATAACACATTAATCATAAAGGTATTCATCAGCTATTTCCTTTTTTTCCACCCTCCGAATCACCATCGGGAAACAAATTGATCATGATGACGGAATCCAAACAGACGATGCAAAAGAACAAGTTATTGAACATAACCATACCTGACATTCTTCACAAAATATTCTAATTTCTAACCCTGTTTCTAGCGCGTATTCCAACACAAAACAGCTACATAAATACACTATCCAACGTTGTAGCGGTTTTGTTTGCCTTTTGATCATAAAAGTTTTTATAGTTTCGAGTGACTTCTATGGTTTTGATGCAAATCCGGTTCGATGCAAGTACGATTCATAGTGGTAAAGAGATTACCGATCGTGATCTCACCTGAAGTGGAACTGGGGATGAATCCGGTTTCAAGAGAATAACGTATTTAGATCCTCACGTGTTACAGCGCATTAAGCCTGGTTCTCAGAGCTTCATCATGTCGCCGCGACACTACAAAAAATGGTTAAGTACTACTTGCAGTCGCCGCGACACAGAATACCACAGTTTGAATTTGAAATATCGCAATTTCTCACAAAACGTGTAAATACAGTTTGTAATTGCAGAAGTACTTCCTTATTTGTCACACCGAAACCATAGAAAAATGGCCATTTACATAAACAAAGTGAGAAGAGCGGCATTGACGACAGATTGTGTAGTTGAAATAAACTGCTAGTCAAAATTAGCGTAACACTTTGATTGGCCATTTGCGTTCTATTCGGTTGAGATTTGCACATTTTAATTTTCGGCTAGCCTATAGGATTGATTTTCTCGCCCCGAAATCGCTACGCTGTGACTTAAACGGTCCGCTGTCCACGCCCCAAAAACCAACCCCATGTCGAAATTTGCATTCGCAAGATTTTGACGGTAATTTAAAGCCTGGTTCTCAGAGCTTCGTCGTGTCGCTGGCGACACATCGCCGACCAATAAAAACGTTTTATTTAATTTCCCCTACATCCCACCAAGTTTATTTTACTGTCGCTGCGACTGCCGTGTCTGTTTGTCTGTATGTCGCGAGTCGCACTTCTTACTTTGTTTATTTACGTGTGCAGGTACTTCCATATACGGACTATCTCCAAATCGTTTAAGATTTTGTAAACGGGGTTTTTTTGGTGTGCTGAGTACGAATCTGCGTATAAAAATATCCGCAAGTGTCCGTAAGTGCCCACAAGTAAGGTTAAAATGCGTCAAAATCGCTAAATGAAAGTGTTGGATATCTCGCTTATCAGCATGGATTTCAGTATTCGGCGCTATGTGTTTTTTTATTAAAGAAAGCAAAGTTGCTTCGTCTCTCTTATTCTCTGGGCAAATTTCGATCCTGTATTTTTCTGGTTCTCCGCGTACGATCATTCCGAGAAGCTATGATCCTTCGACAACTCGTCCACGTTCGTACTTTCGACGTCCACTTTTACACTCGTCAATCTCAAAAATAACACCCTCACCTACAATTTGGCCTTCTCCTACAAAAATATTAGTAGTTCATTGAAAAAAAGTAGCATTTTCAAATTATCCATTTCAAATACCACATAGAAACTGGTATACGCCAATATTACAATTTAAAACTTCCACCTTCGATATCTCGAAAACCAAGCGAGATATCGTTTTTACAAGAATAAAAAGTGTTTATTTTAGCCTGTTCTATATGAATATATAGATCCTGCGCCTATATAAGTGTTTATTTTGCGGCGCCACAGAAATCGTAATCGTGCATATTTTAACCTTACTTGTGGGCTCTTCGAGGCACTTACGGACACTTTCGGGCACTTGCGGGTATTATCATACGCAGATTCGTGCTCAGCACATCAAGAAACACCCGTATACCAAATTTCAAGCGATTTGAAGATAGTCCGTATACGGAAGTATATCCAGAACTTCCGCAAAATACAAACTGTCTATTTAGATGTTTTGTGACAAACTGCAATATTTCAAATTCAAACTGTGGTATTCCGTGTCGCGACTACTGCAAGTAATAAACATTTTTTAAGTCGCGGCGACATGACGAAGCTCTGAGAACCAGGCTTAAGAGACATACAGGATCGACTAAGAAGGACGCTGTCAGGTAAAAACCCATCCCGGCACACATTAAGACCTCCTCAATAAGTTCCGTGTATTTGATCGCTGGTCCATATCTTCAACCCAGTTCCAGCCCCCCTAATCCACCATTTTGCATTTACGCAGGGTTTTGCGTGGTTTGACCTCTGTTGTGTGATTCCATTGATCATAATGCTGCCTAATAAATTGATGAGGGGTGCCACAACACCCTTTCACCATTTGAAAACTCAAGCACTCCTCCAGACCACACCCACACCGACCCCCACTCACCCCCTCTGATTGCGCCCCTGTAGAATGCTGCGTGGGATGTCGTTTTGTCTCGAATTCATGTCAAGGCATGAAGGCTCTCGAAGTTGATGGAACACACTGCGGACGGCCAACTGAGCGCCAAAAGTGATGTTCCAATTCCATCCCACCTCCTGAAAAGTTGACGCTCTTAGGGGTTGATTAGGTGCCGCTAATTTTGACGAAAAAGTTTATTTCAACCACACACGGCAATCGCTGCGACAGTAAAATAAACTTGTGGGATGTAGAGCAAATTAAATAACACGTTTTTATTGGTCGATGAAATGTCGCCAGCGACACGAGGAAGCTCTCAGAACTAGGCTTTACGATCACGCATTCGGAAGCGAAACAAAACGACTATTATACAATTGTACACTCTCCAAACGCTACACAATGGGTACAATTGACGCGTTCTATAAGAGGACGATAAAAAGTATATTAAAAGTTGCATGTATATATGGCAAATGCAAAAATGTTCTTTGATATAAACACTTAAGGTCTTTAATCGACATTTCGTGTTATTCATTCGAATCCATTTTTTATTCCACCTAGGTATTTATGATAAAATATATCGTTCAAGTTTGAATTGCATAACATTCGTTATCTAAAGACCCTCATAATTTTAATACGAGCGATTTCAATTATCTGGCCTGGTACTAACAATTAAACTTCTTTAAATAGCAAGGTTTGTTAATGACTAAAAACTGTGTAATTTTTGCTTTTCTAAGTACAAACTACTAATTTGAGAAATAAATAAAATCAACTATCGTTAGATATATACGTTATAATCCATACTTATAATAATATTCTATCATCATAAATCAATATACCTGGAGCCCGGAAGATAGCGACAGAAAGTGCACCATTTGACCAAAGCTAGAAATGCATTGTTTCGATAACATAGGACTATACATGAATAAACTGTCAGTCTTAAAAAATTAACTCCATTATTGGGCCCAGCAGTAAGGCCTCAAAAGTTGCATAATACGATTAAAAATGATCAAACATGAAAGCTATTTTAAATGTTGAATAAAAAGTTATAAAAGATTTGTCGTTCAAAATAATGTTGCAAAATGCGTCTTCCTGATAAACAAACATTGCAAAAATAACACTAAAAGCGTATCAATTGACTAGACTGTGCCTTTGCAATCAGATAGCTCATTTGATAGATAAATAGAAAATATTGTTTGAGTTGAACGCGTAAATCGAACGACTATTAAGGTGGACGTAACATTTTTTGAAGTATGGGTAGCTGAGGCCAGTGGCGGTTGGTGATATTTCAGTTAGCCATATCTTGAAAACGACGCATGGGACCCACTTCACTTTTTTAGGTGATGACTATACACCTCTTACAGAAAGGATTTATAGTGAAAAAACCATCAGCAAAGTTTGCGAAAAAAAAAATCAAAAAAACTGCAGAACACCATGGGATCTCAGTAACGCTCTGTGGAATATTTGCAGTATATTTTTTTTCATAATCTAGAAACAACTATAAGGAGCAGAAAGAAAGAGAACTGCAGTTTTTTTTTATAAATTTTCGCAAATTTGTATTTTCTCACCCTCACCATCCCTCTCCTTGTGGCTCAAAAAATCTAAAATTTTAGGTAAGTTAGTTTTTTAGCAAGTACTATCGATTGTGATATGTTTCAAACAGAAATTTTTTTTGACCTCACTTAGTTGGCGTGAAATGCCCCATATATTATTATGAAAATTTCACATGTGTGTTTTTAAACCAATTGGATGTTATTGTTTTTAGCAGTTACCACGGCAACGAAACAAAAAATCAGAAATTTTAGTCCTGCTGAAAACCCTAGGCGAAATTACACTGAAAATTTTTCTGTCAAATTTTGACAGGATTTTACACATATTTGATTATTACTCACGTCTTGTCTTTTATTTCTACACGAGTATGAATTATAAATAAATGTAATATCTATTACTTACGTAAATAACTATATTCTAAAAAGAAAACAATATATTTTCGTGTGTTATATTAAATTTCAAATGTAATAAAATCACACTTAAAATACGCAATATGCGTCACATTTACCTACAAAACATTTAGGTCAGCACAGATATATAGGTTTAAAAAACGTCTCGGGGTCAGCATGCCTACTTCTTAATTTTGTCTCATTTTGTATATTATATATCGTCTTCGACTCGAGATAATTATTTCAACATTCAAGACCTCGAAAAAATGTTTGGTAATATTTCAAGCACTAGTGAAAATTATATGGTAGATATACATTGCGATAAATGTAAAACATACATGTTATACAATAGATACCTACTTATAGCATATACTATGTACAGCGTCAATCATATAAAATTGATACCCCCTTTATTTTTCCTAATTCTCCTTGAACTGAAAAATTAAAAAGTTGGGTTTTACACGTTTCTTTATGGATAATAAAATTTCTTTCTTCTTGCAAAAATGTATTAATGATTACATAGGCACGTAAACTAAAAAAAAATCAAACCACGGGTCCAAACCACTTATTCTATACGTGTTTTGGGTGACTGAATCTGAATCCGGAGTTAGTTTTGGTGGGTTAGTCTCTGTCAAAATGTATTTTGATCACATGTCTTTTTGATCGTCGAATCCGGATTAAGAGTTATTTTGAACCATAGAAAGTAGTTATATTTATTTCATGAAAGTGCGAGAAAAACGCAAAAAGTAGCCAAAATGGCAAAAGTGTCGCTTTTGTGGGAAAAAATCTGAGAGTCGGAATTTTTTGAGTCCAATACCAAGGGGGGGCGATCGCCCCCATCGCCCCCTTCCCCCCCCCCCCAAAGGGTCAAGTAAAAACCAAAATACTCGGGGAATGCCGTTGCCGTTGCCGTTGCCTCCAGTAACCTTTTTTTTTTTGGCTTTTTTTTGTTTAATATTGGCTACGCCCTTGCCAATACCTAGCTCATCCTTTGGTGTTTGGGTTGCCAAATTCGAATTCAGCATAGTTTCCAGCCATGGTACGCACATTATTTCACATGAATGCGAAAAAATCCAAAAAAAAGATGCAAAACAATGAAAATAAAACGCTAAAATGTGGCTTTTTGTAAGAATGGCTTTTTTGTATTTCAGGCTAGGAAATAGGATTTTTTTACCTAAATAGCTCGTTTTATATGTTTTTTGGATTGTTCAGTTCCTTATGATGGCTGACTATTTCTGCATGGATGAAGAAAAGAGAATGTAAGCGCAAAGAAAACGGAAACGTCTGCCATTGCATAGATATTTTGAAGGGAAAAGAACTCATTACAACAACAGGAAATAATGTGAATGGTGGGACATGAATTCTCACAAATTGGTTCTGACTGCAAGATTCTTTTCTACATGATGATGTACTTGGCGGATATGGTCACTATTTTGCATTTGTTTTTTTTTGCATTTTTACAAAATTATATTGTTTGAAAGGTTAATAAAACAGATCTATACCGAATAGTCCAAAAAACATATAAAATGAGCTATTTCGGTAAAAAATCCTATTCCAAAGCTATTCTCACAAAAAGTCTCATTTTAAACTTTGTCTTCATTGTTTTGCTTCTTTTTTGCATTTTC
This sequence comes from Aromia moschata, assembly GCA_029963805.1. NCBI lineage: Eukaryota > Metazoa > Arthropoda > Insecta > Coleoptera > Cerambycidae > Aromia > Aromia moschata. The sequence goes on along the minus strand of JAPWTK010000122.1, from coordinate 374,205 downwards.
TTCGCATTGTTATAAATTAATGTGTGTACCCCACCCAAACTAACCCCGGATTCGGATTCAGCGACCCAAAATATGTATAGAATAAGCGGTTTGGACCCAGAGTTCGAAACTTTTTTTATTTTGTGTGTCTGTTATTCTATGACAACTCTTCCTGATTTATGAACTGTTATGCTAATTTTGCAAATACCTATTCTATTAAATACGTACAGTGCACCAACAGTAGCTTTGCCTTTAGCGGGTAGACAAAACTTTAAATTTTGGCTCATTTCTTTCGCAGCTGCAGAATAAACGCTTCGACAAGTTATTGGCTGTTATTGTTTATTTGTGTGTATCTCTTATATCACTCGGGTATGGTCGTGCTACTTCGTACTATGTTCGTTGTGCACAATTAGCGGGCAAAGCTATTCTGGGTGGACAGTAACAATATATCTCCAGTTAGTTGAATTAACACAACAACCATACAATTAGTACAATAATCATACATTTTTGCGATCAGGAAACTACGAATCATAAGTTAAAAGGTGTCTAAAAAAATTAAATTTGCTTCGTTACAAATTTGAGTTTTTCAAATTAAAATATTTTAAATCAGTACTCATAGAAAAAGGTGAAAAACCTTTTTTTTATTTTCGATTCGATGAAAATTGAGAAAAACAAAGGGGGTCTCAATTCATGAAACATTTTAGGTGACTAACCCTGTATATCTACTACCTACGTATACTTGAATATTGTAGAAATTCCTATTCCGCAATACAAACTCCAATTTTAACCATTTACTGAAATCGAACGCTATGGGCAATTATAAATTATTCATCGCATATTTTACCAAATGTTAGTGTTTTTATTTATTGATTCTGGAAAACACTAAAGCAACATTTCTAAGAAATTCACATATGACATGTACATAATCTAATAAGAATCGGTAAATTACAATGACGTTTATCTTTCGAACGAGCTTGATAACATTGTAAAATAATTAATAAGCAATTCGAAAAATGCGCACCGCTCAGCTTTGAAATTAATATACCACTCTCATTAACAATCGTTTGAAACGGAATCAATTTTTGGCGAAAACAACGATTTTTTTGCATTCTAAAGTACGATGAACTTATTTTTAAGTCTACTTTCATTCATGATAATATTATTTATAGCATTACAACCAATTGATTAAGAATCTTATTATGTATGTATATATCTTATAATGTAAAAAAACATGATATTGTAATAAAATGTATTTAAAAACATACCCAAATGGAGACTCATCCACAGGAGACGATGTAGAATATTGAATGTACTATAAATCGCTCAACAATCAACAATTGTTTATACAAAAAAAAATCAACAAGAAGTATAACTTAAGATAACAATTATCTTGAAGGGAATGGCACAATGTTGTATCGGAGCACGGATAACAGTCTTCTCACAAATTATCACATACTGTTTAATAACACATCGTCACTGGAAAAAAACACAAACAAATGTGTTAATTGAATGCCGACAGGTAAGTAAATTTTGTTCACGCATGCATCCTGAGACACAGTAAAATACTGTTTTGTTGAAGTATTTCAAATTGACAAATTAAAACAACTGAAAGGTTCGAGGTGACGCGCTGGAAGATCCCGCGGGTCTCCGCAACACGCATCACTTCTGTGCTGCAGGAATGGTTGCCTATATTTTTTAAATTAGCAGAAGCGCGAATAACATATTTATGTTGAATGAATGAATACATATGTACATTTATGTCGAATGAATGAATACATTTAACATTTAACAAATGATCAATGAAATAAAAAAATCCAATTTGACGTATTTAACACAGTTTTAAAAGTTTCTCTTCATTTTTATTAACTCCGTACCAGAAAAAAAATGTATATTGTACTTATCGTTTCGGAACCGTTTCGGATAGCACACCGTTGATCAAAATTAATGTCATTTTTAAAACGCACTAGAAAAAAACCGGTTTACGAAAACAGTCACAAAGAACAAACAAATTCCTCTAACAATTTCAAATTTGTACTGAACTTCAAACCTGTATCGCCCTTCCAACTCTCGTCTCTGCAGTGTTGCGAGAGACTGGCGAGAGACTGGTAATGAGTCTCATTACTTAATTTACACACCTCGTAAATATAGACTTTCCATGAGAAGAACAGACCTCAAACATTATACCGGATTTTTCGGACGGAATATCCGTAACTTTGGGAACAGATGGTATGTCATTTGGTGAAAAAAGTTAATGTACCTACAACATACAGGTACTTCTAAAAGCGCGTTGCTACTGAGATAGAGTGCTTAAAAAAATCAATATTTTTTAATATCTTGAGAATGGAAAAATATTTTTGCCTGTTTTATGTGGTGGGGAATTCAGTCCACAATAGACTATTTACAATCTAGCACGGTATTTGTATCGTGCACAGTGGCGTAGAGGGAAGGGGGTAGTCCGACACATTAAGCCCTAACTTCTATGCCAAAGATTAAAGTATTTTCTGATAACAAAAATGGCACTTTCCGTACAAAAATGGCGCTTTTGTGCGAAGTCGATAATTTGACGGTTTTCGAGGAATTTGCTCTGGAAGTAGGACTGCTACTATACAGGCTGGTGCACTCCTTCCCTAATGTTCACGAAGGAATGCCAGTAATGTTGGGACGGATAAGCAGATAGTATATGGCAGTCATTTTAATAAAAAAAGTATTCATTAGGCAAGGCACAATTCAAAGCAAACATCTTGTTCCACTGTGGAGATAATAACAAAACGTTGCTATTTTTCATAACTTCTAACACCCTAAATCTCAGTAACCACCCACTTTAAAAGGTACGTTGTACAATAACTTTTTTAATCGAATGGATCATACTATATGTCTCCGAAGTTACAAACATTACTCCCGAAACACCCGGTAGAGTTTCTTTTTTATGAATCTTCAGCTCGTGTAGATATCTTTTTAACAGCTCCTCTATAATAGGCTGAAACTGTCAGTGTAGGTTTAATTGTAGACGAATACGTAGATACATTCAATACTAATTAATAGGCTATATCGATTTGGCACGTAGGTATGTAAATTGACGATTAAAATCATTTATATGGTTTGATTTGTGGTACTTATCCATTTTCGTTTTGAATGGTCTATCATCAAAATACACTGGCTAGAAATTGCAATAGGTCACTTTCAGACATGAATTGTTTGTAACCAGATATTTTTGTATATTTTTTGGGCGTTAGCACACGATTATAACTTAGTGTTGGTAAAAAATTTTTTGAGGAGTGGTTGTCTCGCAATGACGTTTGATTATTAAAATGAATTTATATTAGAAACTGTATACAAAAGTGTTTATACAACAAATGACGACTTTTCCTGAAGAAAATATTGACTCATCCAATTTTTTTATGTTTTCTTTATGAAATACTCGTATGTTCGCATAGCGCAACTATTAAGGTGAATTTATATTATCCGGTCAGACACGGTGCGGGAATGTAGCGTTAACGTTCCGACAAAGACGGGAGGTGTTTATATTATCAGTACCATTTATATCACTCGTCTTCAGACACAGTGGCGGTTAGTGATATTTCAGTTAGCCATATCTTGAAAAGGACGCATGGGACCCACTTCACTTTTTAGAAGATGACTATACACCTCTTACAGAAAGGATTTATAGTGAAAAAACCTTAGGAAAGTTTGCGAAAAAATTTTCAAAAAAACTGCAGAATACCCTGGGATCTCAGTAACGCTCCGTGGAATATTTGCAGTATATATTTTTTTCCATAATCTAGAAACAAATATAAGGAGAGGTTTTAGTCCCTTTCCATCTATTCAAATGTACTTTGCATGTCAAGACAACATATATTGCTCGAAAGAAAAAATTAACATGAAGAGTGAAAATCGCTGAACTGACCCTTATTTTATGTCAAGCAGCGTATATACGCATTTTATACTTTTAGCACATGACTTTGGCGAAGCAAAACGTCGGAAGTTTGTATTGCAACTTGTGGACTACAGGTGGTTCTTACGCGAAAATATTAATTTGCAAACAATGTATTATTATATGGTAAGAACTAAAAAAAGTATATCTTAAAATTTTCATATGATGGTCTATTTCTAAATTTTACCAGTGTACAAAATGTTTTATGTTCAGTAACTAACGTGGCAGTGATTTTATTTAGTGTCTGTCTGGAGTAAAGGTAATTAATATTTGTTAGACAAATAACACAAAAATACATTACTTCCACATTCACGTAGTGGAGAAGTACAATAGACATGTGTATTTTATTTTTAATTATTGCTTCCTAATAGCTTTAAAATATTCTGAAACGTCGAGATTTTATATTTGAACCAAAAATCTGTCTTTATGTCCTTTTAATACACGATAATTCAATGAAAGTTCAAGATATCAGCTTGAAATTTAGTATACATACAAAGTGCCAATTATAAGATGTTACAAAAGTGAGAATCTTCCTACAGGTTCAAATAATGAATTTTTGTTGTGCAGCGAGGACGCAAAGGTTTGAAAAACTCATTCAAATATTTTTTTAACTCATTCAAATTATTAATTTACTTATACGCTATAATTAGAGGTAGAAGAGACGTCATCACCTTAATTTGTACATGACGATCATTGATCTATCTTTTTTTTAAATGGAACACTTTATTTTTTTCTATTTTTGAATTCTCCAGTAACAGCCAATTACAAAAATGTAATACTTATGGTCTAAAGTGTTGCGTTTGGGAATTAGAGACAACTGAAAATCATAGACATTAAAAACAATAAAAACATTTCTGTAAGTGCTACCGACTCGATAAATAAATTCAAAGGTTGGGTTCGGGGAACCTTTAAATGAATAAATAAAATGAACGAATGAATGAATGAATGAATGAATGAATGAATGAATGAATGAATGAATGAATGAATGAATGGCAATCAATCAATCAATCAATCAATCAATCAATCAATCAATCAATCAATCAATCAATCAATCAACCAATCAATCAATCAATCAATCAATCAATCAACAAACGAATGAATGAATAAATGAATATCAATAATAGTGATTACATTTTCAATCAGAGACGTAAATTTACTTTAGATTTTCTGTGATATAAATTACAGATTCCTGAATAAATGGCATACTTTAAAGCATTTCTTCAGTTCTGCACAAATAAATCAAAATATTTAAAATTCAAGATACGACATCGCCAAAAAATGAGTAATTTTTTGCAGGTAAACTTTTTAAACACTTTAGTCCGACCTTATATTTTACGTCACATCTTCAAAAATGTGCACAAAAATCAACAACTTCAACTTACTTACTATAACCAAACATATCGGAAAATATTTGTACCAATTTGTTGCTATTTTGAGCATGGCATATATCCTTATGTGCGTGTGTGTATATTAAATTAATGACTCAAATCAAATAAGATCTACATATACATCGTAAATAGGTGGATTAAAATAACCAGATAAAAAAGTTTAATGTAATGGCCTGATGCACTATCAAAGTGACGTAAGCTTACTACAAACTACGACACCGGTTTTATTGATATTTATAAGGGGTATCAAAGTGGTCGGCGATTTTGATCAGACGAGAACACACAGCGTCTTAACATTTTTATATTAATTTAGTAGGTATTAGGTAAATACTCCTTCTGAAACGCTAAATATTGGTTTCCTGCCTTTATCAAATAATTACTTCTACGTCACACTTTTTGAGGGGATCTTTATCGATTTAGTTCCTTTTTTTATTTTTTATTTAAGTTTTATTTAATTCTGTAACATAGAAAAACATACTATATGTTTAAATTATATACAATCCATAAATGGGTTAAGTACCTGTATTGATTGTCAATAAATAAATAATTAAAGAAATAAATAAACACATATGTGTCCATATTTCAATTTGTATTATTATAAATCAAATCGATTTTGTTTCGAAAAATCGAGTTTTTTTTGTACTTTTTTTTATTACAGTAATTTATTGACGTTGATTGGAATTATTGGTATTTTTCAAATTATTTATATGCTGTAAATTACATTCCTTATAAAATACGCCCCTCGAAATAATCTCTATAAATATAAAATAAAAAATGGTCTCGAAATAATCAGGCAAGTGACAGGCGGTCGAAACAGAAAATTATGCCCGGCAAATAAACGAAAAATCTAACCAAAAAACGGACCTATTCAGTCAGGTTTTAAAGAATAAATGTCCTGTCTTGTCTGTCTGCCTGTTTGTTAACTTTTTTTTAATTCTCTAATATATCAACTACCAATTTGGAATTCTTACGTTTTATATCGACATCTGGATCTGATTAGATTTTGAGCTTTCGTCGTTTCAACCTTCGTACTTTAAATAGATCATGAATATTTTCTAGTTACTGTAGTTTAGTTTACATATATTATTTGCCTTAAAATTATATATTCAGCCATATATCATATGATGGCAATTGATTCTTTACTGACAAACAAAATGTATCTCTTTAAAAAAAGTCGAAGTGTCTATGACGAGATGGTAAAATCAAAAAACCGCTAGTAAGTTATTAACATAATTTTTAAAACCCAATTCATTCAAGCCATTCATAAATATTGTTTTTTTTTTTAGTTCTGAGAAAAAAAGTTGAGTAACAATTGACGTCATTTCAAAAACTAAGGGAGGAAGACTATTTGTATTTAACTGGTTGGTAAAGTAACCAATTGACTTTTAATAATCAGAGTGCTTTCTTCGTTGTACAAAACAAAGTGTGTATACGACTGTATCTTATAAGTAAAGCCGGCAGAGCCGGGCCAGAAAATTCATGAAAACAATAAACTGTTGCAATTTATAAAGAGATGTGTTAAACTTACCCTGTTATTTACGTTGAGATGTGTGAAAACTTTTTGGGCCGCCGCGCTGTTTAGCCGGCTTTACCTACTTATAAGTGAACAACTGACACTGAATAAAAAAAAATTATACCTATTTGACTTTAAAACCAAGCGATTCAAACATTATAAGTTAATGGGGGTAGTTACTACTAATGTTCAAAAGGACATAAGTCCAATATAAAAAAAAAATTATATGAAAATCTTATTAATAAATAACGAAATTAGAGGGAGCTTGCTACAGGACCCCGATTTCAGATATACCGGGTGTCACGGGGCAGTTGAAAATACATATTACTATATATAGGTATGTATGGATCAGTATTAGGTATTATAATAATCTTTAAGAAACCTGCAGTAGTCCTTAGATGTACCGGGTGACAAGGGGCCTTGTAGCAAGCACCCTCTAATTTGGAGTTTTGCACCCTCTTATACGAGGTGTGTAAATTAATTAATGCATCGGGCGCTACGTTACCACGTAGCGCCCGATCTAGCAACCCTGCGGAGACGGGACTTGGAAGGGCGGTAGGTTAACTTGCAATGTACCTTCAGTACAAGTTTGAACTTGTTAGAATCATTTGTTTGTTCTTTGTGACTGTTTTCGTAAACCGTTTTTTTCTACTGTGTTTTTAAAAACGAGTGACATTAATTTTGAGCAACGGTGTGCTATCAGGTTTTGCCTCAGACTTGGACACAGCGCAACGAATACTTTTGCAAAACTTCAACACGCCTACGCAGACAGTGTTTTTTCAAGAGGCCAGGTTTTTTCGGCGGTTTAAGCATTCTCAGAAGGAATAGAGTCGATTGAAGATGAACCATGCAGCGGAAAGCCTTCATCTTCAAGAACCAATGAAAATATAGATATAATACGGGATCTTGTGGGTTCAGATCGTCGGTTGACGACAGGAATGATCGGAGAAGAGTTAAATTTGAATCATACCACTGTTCATCAGATTTTGACTAACGAATTGGGGATGACCCCATTGGGGGTTTGAGTATGACCCGGAAACCAAGCGCCAAAGCACGGAGTGGCATACTTCAAGCTCTTCAAGACCCAAAAAAGCAAGAAAGAGCAAGTCGAAGATCAAATGCATGCTGATTTGATTTTTTGATAGACTCCCTGTCTATTGTTCACAGTTTGCCTCCAGCCAAAGTAAATCAACACTTTCACACAGAGGTTCTTGAAAAACTTCGAAAAAGAGTCATGGTCAAGAACAACGGATGTGCATCACGACAATGGCCTGTCAGATATGTTTTAGATATTTTTGTATTTTAGATACGAGGTATGTAAATTAAATAGTGAGACTACAACTACTTAAATAATGAAACTGGCGCTACCCGCGATCTAGCAACCTGGGAGACGGGACTTGGAAGGGCTGTAGGTTAACATTTAAGCACCTTCAGTACAAGTTTGAACTTGTTAGAGTCATTTGTTTTTTTTGTTTTTTTCGTACCGGATTTAAAAATGAGTGACATTAATTTTGAGCAATGGGCTATCAGGTTTTTCAACTTGGACTGCGAGTAGAACAAAGGATACTTTTGCAAAACTTCAACACGCCTACGGAAAAGTGTTTTTTCCAGAGCCCTGGTTTTCGGTGGTTTAAGGCATTCTCAGAAGGAAGATAGTTATGGAAGATGAAAACGCAGCGGAAAGCCACACTTCAAGAACCGATGAAGCGATAGAATACGGGATTTGTTTGAAATGTCATTGACGACAAGAGTATCGGGGAAGTTAAATTTGAATCACACCGCTGTTCATAATTTTGACTAACGAATTGGGGATAATACAAATCTGCACAAAATGGTTCCAAAAAACTTTCCAGGAACAAAAAGACATCAGGAGAGAAAGGTGTATTACTTTTGGAACGATTGAAAAGATCCCATTTTATGGAACGTTCATTACTGGTATGAGACGTGGGTGTTTGAGTACGACCCGGAAACCAAGCGCCAAAACAGGAAGGTACACTCAAGCTCTCAAGACCCAAAAAGCAAGAATGATCAAGTCGAAGATCAAATGCATGCTGATTTGCTTTTTTGATAGCTAGGAAATTGTCCACAAAGAGTTTGTGCCTTTAGGCCAAACAGTAAATCAACACTTTTACAGAAGTTCTTGAAATACTTCGAAAAAGGGTAATGTGTGTGAGACCAAACATCAAGAACAATTGGATGTTGCATCACGACAATGCGCCTTGTCACACAGCCTTTTCAGTAAACTCGTTTTTAGTCAGTAAAAACAGTCCTGTAGCTCCTCAGCCTCCTTATTCGCCTGACTTGAGTCCTTGTGACCTTTTTCTCTTCCCGAGATTGAAAAATCACCTTAAGGGACGTCATTTTGGGACCACAGAAAACATTCAAATGACTGTAACCGACCAACTGAAGGCTATTCCAGTACACGAGTTCCAGCACTGCTATGAGGAATGGAAGGACCGTCTCCAGCGCTGTGTGGCTTCCCAAGGAAAAAGTTATTTTGAAGGAGAAAATACTGAATTGTAATTCTATTCGAATAAAAAAAATTAAAAAACCAGTCTCATTATTTAATTTATAACACCTCGTTTTATGCCAAATTCTAGTCTCAGATAGTAGGAACGTAGCACTTTTTGCAGATTGCAATTTCAAGATAAAACTGTACATATATGTATGTATATCACAAAAATTGTCAGATATAACCCAACAAAGTTTTATATTGCTGAATTCGGAAAAATGGTGGATTAAAATGTTGCAAAAATATATTCCATTCCTTATATTCTAATCTATGTGTTCCATGTAAAATAAAATGGCCTAAAAGTAAAAGTCTCTTCACTCGATTTTTTATCTCTGTTAACTAATAAAAAAATACAATAGCTTAATTGTTTCTCAAGACGTTATCGCAAATATTAGGTGATCAATTCTCAACCAATCACCCGGTACACGTATGGATAATATTAGCACACACGTGAAGATGTACATCGCGAATTATCAGAGTTTTAACAAAAAAATTAACTGCCGGACAAAACTGATTGACACTATCTGAAGACCTTGCTTTGTTTTCTTTTATAGTGGAGGTAATTTGACTCCGTACGTAGATCGCACATTACAGTCCCGTCCAATAAAAAAAGGGGCAACAAAATTCGCCAACACCTCCTCACCGCCACACAAGACTTTTATGTTCTTTTATTATTAGCAAATATTAGTTTAACATTCAGTGTACACCTAGATTGCGTATTGTAACTAATTACCCGATTGTTTTGAACGTTCCGTATACGTCTCGCACTCTCAGTCGGCCCAGAATGCCTGGCAGGTGAAAAGGGGCGATTTTTTTTTGTACATTTCCTGAAGATGAGTTCTCGAGATCACTTAAACATCGGGCAGTTGTATGATTCCCGATATTCACCGGTGCAGGTATTTATTGGATTTTTTTTTTTATTTTGATTCTCACAAATATTAGGACAAAAGAACAATGTTAAAAAATGGATTTTTTGGCCCCTCAAGACCACAGCGTGAAACTAGCATTTTTGTACTAATTTTTGGGTGGTGAATGCGAATCATTTATTCATTTTGCCCAAAAATGACGGGACCACCCTCTAACCAACCCCTGTATGGGGATGAAAAAGGAATAAATGGTTTGTTTGTGCAATTTATTATTTGTGTACTGGTTTGAATAATACGATTTATTTTTTATTGATAACAACTTTAATCAACTTTAATTAACACTTAGCTTTTTATTGAAAGGTGTAACTTGGCGCTTACACAACTTTGTACTGAAATTATTCTCGCAAATGAAATGACTTTTTAGGTCTATATAAGAGATGCTTCCAACTCTTTTTCTTGCCGTCTGATTAAAGTTGTTTCTAAAAAAAATAATTATATTATTCAAACTAGTATACAAATAATAAATTGCACAAACAAACCATTTATCCCTTTTTCACTCTCATACAGAAGTTGTTTAGAGGGTGTTCCCGTCATTTTTGGGCAAAATAAATAAATGATTCGTATTCAGCACCCAAAAATTAGCATAAAAATACTAATTTCATGCTTCTGTCTTGGGGGGCCAAAAAAGCCATTTTTTTAATATGTCCATGTAACAATGTCCGAAAACGTCCGAATATCAGTAGTAAAAAAACTTTTTCAAATACCCGAAATATTCTATGGCCGCTCTAACGAATTATTCAAATTATTCTAAGTAAGACCTAAATAAAGTACTTTATTGGTGAATTGTTTTATTGGCAATTACGATATTATGAGAGATAAGAAAAATAATCTCTTGGGTTATTACAAAAAAGAAAAAAAATGAGCATGTGCTTGCCAAGAAAGATAATATTATATATATAAATGGACTTACTAAAAATATTATTTCATATTTACCTGGATACGTACAGGGTTCTTTCTTATAATTTGCCACCCCTTTAAAAAGATTATTTATTGAAAAAAATATTTTTCCTGAAAATGTTCAATATGTTAACCAGAAAAAACAAAAAGACTATCGCAGTTTAAAAAAGGTTAACTTACTACATATTGTCACATTTTTGAAATTAAGTTAAATTTCCCCTTCCAAAAACATATAATATACCTATGTTTGGACCAGCCGTTTTTTGAGTTACTTCACTTTAAATAATTCCATCTAATTACCTGTGCCTGACGATTCGAAATAAAAATGTGACGTTTTATCGCACTGATCATAGATATGGAAACAATTACTTTTATTCACTGTATTGACCCTAAACCTTCCGTAACTTTTTTTATATATAGCATATATATAATGTCATAGTACAATTTATTTGTTTTGTTTTCCTTAGTGAACCATTGCCAGTGCGATAAAACGTCACATTTTTATGTCTAATCGCCACGCTAATTAGATGAAATTATTTGAAGTGAAATAACTCAAAAGACAGTGGTCCAGACATACATATATATATTTGGAATGTGGAAACTAAGTTGATTTAAAAAAATATCACAATATAATATATATGGTGTTCTATTTAAAAAATAACAAGTATTTTTTTCATTTTGCGGTCATCTTTTGTTTTTCGGGTTGACATTTTCAGGAAAATTCCTACAATTTTTGTATTATTTTCTTTCTACCTCAAAAAAATAAACTTTTTAAAAAGGGTGGCAAATTGTAAAGAACAACCATGTACATTCAAGACATGGTTAAGTTATCATTTAAAGCAATATCCGAAAATATTTGTGAACATTTGTCGTACTTTTTTCGCATATTCCCTTTTATAACAACAAAGCACAAATTTTATTGTAAAATTCACTATAAATACCTACATATTATGTTATTGATGTTGAAATTTTAATATTTTTTTAAATTAGAAGAAAAACTTGATAACATTTCCGCCAGTCAGTTGAATTTAAAAATTGGTTTTGTAGGGCATATGTTCTGTAACAGAAATATTTACAGACGCAAAAATTATTATAACAATAATTTTTCTTTTCATTCAGTTTATCTAAAAAAAAGGTAGATCCTGGAATAATATCCAAATGGTGTGAAAAATATGTATAGCGTATATTAGTTATGTGATTTCAGAAAATAGTGTATATTTTTAACAGGAATGTTGTTTTGTTTTTGTATTTTGGTCGAACCAAGGGCGTAGCCAGGGGGGGGAGACGATGGGGGCTCATTAAAACACATACATATTTATTGTAAACAGTTTTAGTCTGCTTATAAAGATAAGCAGATATAATAATTTCACTGTGTCAAAAATTTCAAAAAAATCTTCAGAAGACACTTTTGTGTTCATTTTTTTGCTCTTCTATTTGAAAAAAAATCCATGTGATATTTCTATATTATGCTATTCATAATTGAAAATACTAGAGAGGACATTCTATAAGATTTCTATAAAAAATGTTGAAATAATAGCTCCATAAAAAGACTCTACTAAAATCCATAAATGCTCTCAAATGCAACATCTCTTACAAATAAAAGAAAATATATGTAATGCCAATACTCTTTCCTATTTAATTTCAAGATGCCTTAAAGTACATATGACTAACAAAAAATAAATTATAGAAAACAATTTACTTTATATTGAGGACAGAGCTATTTTACAACCAGGCAGTTCCATTCCAAATATTTTGTTTGATTCTTAAAAAAAAAACGTAGTGGACCAAAAATTTGGAAAATTTCATCATGATAACGATCTTTGATATAACCATTGGCAAAATTAACTACCTACTTAAAACTTTCCCACAGCTTATCTTGTCTGCCAGGGAGTAAACAACCTCATTCATGAAACAAAGATAATGCCATGAAAGAATTAATAAATTGGCCGGAAGAATCTTTACTTCGCTCTTAGGGTTTTAGTTTTTATAGATAGATTTTAGATTTTTTTGAGGAATTGTTGTAAAAGTGTTTTAATCTGATAAATTGAAGACTATAATGATAATTTGTTTCAAAAATTTTGAAAACGGGCTGCAAAATATTTGCGATTTTTTTTTTCAAAAATAACGTGATTATAAAAACTTTTTTATCTTTTTATCTTTAAAAACGAAATGCGGGTGTCAAAAAAATCAAATTTCCATACCTACAGCAATTTCGAAAGTGAAAAGAAGAATACAAATACTGTATTGATTGAATATTGTTTCTAGGACTGGCTGGGGTGCGCCAGATTTAACAAAAAAAATTGGCCAGTTTTGTTCTAGCGATCTCTTTGGGTTTGGTAATAATTAGGCCAGTCAATAGAGCTTTTTGACATGACACGATTGATACCTGAAATCCGACTACGGGATACTTTTAAATTCAGTCCTTAGATGAAAACTTATAAGATTTGGACTAGAAAATAGTTGCACTTTTTTTTTTAATAACAAATTAGTGAAAAAAAAATGGAGTTTTTTCAGTTTTTTGCTTATAGAAGAAAAGCTATTGAAGCAATCACATCGCATCCAACAGGAAAGTTGTAGAGAATTCAAAAACCTTTAAAATGAAGGAAAAGTCAAGTCAATCGATGTCTGGAAGTCGAACTCGGAAAAACCGCGAAAAATGACCTTTCCTTAATAAATTCGTAATTCGAGTATTTTTGCATTAGAAGAGTCAATCTTGTGGGAAAATGTAGGTAATATCACGAAGAATGAGTGCGCAAACACTGGATTATGTCGGATGAATAGTTTTTGCACAATAGTCGAACAAAGATTTTACATCGAATTTTTAATATTCCATAACACGTCGAGCGACAGCTTAAATAACATTTTCTCGACGGATTCAGAAACTACAGTGTAAACTACAATTCGTCCATTTAGTTTGTTTCATTTAAATGCCATTAAATTGGTGTAAAACGCCTCTCAACACCGCGCAAGGCTACGGGAAGGCAAAGCAAGGCAAGAACACACGGGAGGCAGCGGCCAGCAAATTTCGCGCGGAGCGTTTTACACCAATTTAATGGCATTTAAATGAAACAAAGGAAATGGACGAATTGTAGTTTACACTCTGTAGTTTCTGAGTCTGTAGTTTCTGACAATTATTTCTTTAAATTGTTTTTCTGATAGCATATTTATATATTCTAATAAAATAGTTTCAAATAAGTTATCCTTGTAAAAAAAATCGTGGCTGTAAAAATAACGGACAAAAGGCAATTCTCACGAACCCACCCTGTACATAGGAAACATATGTAAATGTAAATTAATAGATTTAAATGTCAAAAGTGCTAATGGCACATACCTAAAAATATAACACAGTTACAAAAAATTACCATAGTCTAAAATGAACTCTTGTGACGAAAAACAGACAAGTCTACCTACGTAAATTTTTGCAACCTACTTTAATATGCGAAACAAAATTTAATTTGTCAGAAACGACAGATTTTCTGATTACTTTGCGCATTCCGTGTAATGTACAATTAACACTCAGTTCAAACAGAATCAGATCAACACGTTTCTATGAAGATTATTTAAATTCTATTGTAACAAGTTGCTGTATTCCTGAAACAATTACCGACACTTAACGAGTTCCACAAACATGTCGACATTAATTCTGTTTGCCGATCGAATTCTATCATTCACACCTCTCGGAGAAACAATACTCATAATCACTAAAATACACGCATTAATAAACAAGACGAAAACATAAATAATTGTTCCTAGTTAATGTTTCCGCGAGATTGTGGGATTACGTTCGGTCGGAATCTTAAAAGGTGAAAACAGCTTTCGGGCAAATATTTATTTATTGTCGGTGGGGTGTAAATTTTTTTACAACAATGAAGTCAAATATTTATTTATGCAAATTACATCGTCACACTATTAGGAAGGAGCTGTTAAAATATTTGATGTGTGAGAATTATAAGAGCAAGTAAGCTGAATATTAAGTAATGTCTTATTTGAAACAAACGCTAATCATTGTTGCATGTGTTTGTAATATTTTTAGCGCCATATTGTTCTTGGCGAAGTACAAACATATTTAAGGAGACGATGATATTAAGTACTGGAAAACAGTCACTTTCTCAAATACTAGGTGTGTAAATTAAGTAATGAGACTGGTTTTTAATTTTTTTTAATCAAATTACAATTTAGTATTGTCTCGAGTTCCTCATAGCAGTGCTGGAACTCATATACTGGAATAGCCTTCAGCTAATCGGTTACAGCCGTTGGAATGTTTTCTATGGTCCCAAAATGTCGTCCCTAGAGGTGATTTTTCAATCTCGGGAAGAGAAAAAAGTCACAAGGACTCAAGTCAGGCGAATAAAGAGGCTGAGGAGCCACAGGAATGATTTAACTGGCTAAAAACTCTTTTACTGAAATGGCTGTGTGACAAGGGGCATTGTCGTGATGCAACATCCAATTGTTCTTGATGTTTGGTCTCACACGCATGACCCTTTTTCGAAGTATTTCATGAACCTCTCTGTAAAAGTGTTGAATTACTGTTTGGACTGGAGGCACAATGCGTTTGATCTTCGACTTGCTCATTCTTGTTTTTTTTTGGGTCTTGAAGAGCTTGAAGTGTGCCATTCCATGCTTTGACGCTTGGTTTCCGGGTCGTACTCAAACACCCAAGTCTTATCACCAGTAATTCCATAACACGTTCCATAAAATAGGGATCATTTTCAATCGATTGCAAAAAGTCAAGACACCTTTCTCTCCTGATGTCCTTTTGTTCTTGCGAAAGGTTTTTTTGGAACCATTTTTGCGCAAATTTTTCTTATCCCCAATTCGTTAGTAAAAATCTGATGAACAGTGGTGTGATTCAAATTTAACTCTTCCCCGATCATTATTGTCGTCAACCGACGATCTGAACGTACAAGATCCCGTATTGGCGTATTCTATCGACATTTTCATCTGTTCTTGAAGATGAAGACCTTCTGGTGCGTGGTTAATTTTCAATCGATTCTGTTCCTTTGGATAATGCCTAAAAATCTGGGCCTTTGAAAAAATAGTGTCTCCGTAGTCGTGTAACTTTTGCAAAAGTATCCGTTGCGCTGTGTCCAAGTCTGAAGCAAATCCTGATAGCACACCGTTGTTCAAAATTAATGTCACTCATTTTTAAAACGCATTAGAAAAACCGGTTTTCAAAAACAAAGTTCAAATGACTCTAACAAGTTCAAACTTGTACTGAAGGTGCATTACATGTTAACCTAGTGCCCTTCCAAGTCCCGTCTCCGCAATGTTGCTAGATCGGGCGCTACGTTGCCAATCTCATTACTTAATTTACACACCTCGTATACAGTGACCGCCAAAAGAGTTTGCGTCAAATGCAAAAAAATATATATAATTTGATATTTATCGGTTTGTCACACTTTCCAATAGTACAATTTCCCTTAATTAGTCGAACATTTATCATTAAATGAAGTATTACTGTCAGTATTTTTCCTTAAATCGGTAACATTTTTCTTGTCACATTTTGTTCTTAATAAAATCCCTAAAATCGATAATAATTTTATTTAGGGCAAATTGGACTATTGGGAAGATTTTAGTGGGTGATTACAGAGTCTAAATAGAAGCCTATAACAGAGAAAAAAAAACAAATGAAGCTTGCGAAAAGAGAAAGTTAAAAAGTGTTTGTCCCGCTGGAAAATCTTGGAAACGGTTTGCAAAATATTTGTGGATTTTTTTTTCATAAGATATTTCTAATTTTATGCTTTTTGTACCAATTTTATTTCTCTCAAAGTTACAGCTGTTACCAAATCTCGATACGAAATACTGTATGAAAATTAAACTGATATGCAATTAAAATTAAAATATTTTCCATCACAGATCTCGAAATTTCGAAAAAGTTGCAATAATAAATATACTTGGTGATTATTTACTTATTATTTATTTTGTATTTACTATTACAATTATATTAATTATTACTTGTGTTATAATATTGCTTCAATTATTTATAATTAATATTTTGCAAATATTTTGTTTTTCCAAAATCTTCTAGAAAAACAATTTCCAAGATTTTTTGATGCGACATACCGATATATTTTGATTTTTTTTTCACACTTGTTTTTAAACTCATTGGTAGATCTCATGTCCTGTTATGAAGTCAGAAGAATTTCAAATTCCGTTAGTCGCCTCTCTTTAAAAGGTGCTATGTCCCAAACGAGATATACGTGACAGGGATGATATATTTAGATGATTGATTTGGGTTTCATTTGGAAAATAGAAAGAATCCAATTTTTAGTGCATTTGGTGTCATAAAAGAGTTTTCAATGAACCTTTATTTTTTTAGACAAGGCACAATTATGCGAAGTCAATTCAAGAAATCCACAGGAAAATCAGAAAAGAAAAGGAGGATGAATACAAGAAAGAAAAGGAGGAAGAGAAGCGAAGACTGAAAGAGCTAGAAGTTTATCAGGGTATGATGATGTACATATTATGAGTATATATTTTTTGTTCATTGTAGTTCAGGCTTCTTAGATATAGCAAAAGTGTCTCTTTGCCAAAAAGATGGATAATCTGAAATCCTCGAGCAGGTCTGTAACTGAAATATTTTTTCAGGAAAATATACGCGCTTATTCTGGAGGATATGGAACAAGACATTTGCAAAGCTAGGAGAGGACTGGGTGTTTCTAGCATTCCTAGGAACCTTCGTAGCTATCATCAGTTATACAGTAGACAAAGGGACGCAGATGTGCACCAAAGGTAAATACGTGTATTATAAGTATTTCAATATAGAAAATATATGTATGTTCATGATGAAATTAGACAGCTGATTAATGAATTCAGACTCTTTCGACCTACTTTAGAATGTAAATTGTCATGCCAGACAAAGTACGTATGCATTAAAATTCACCGTAATAGACAGATTATGTAATACATTCACGAGTCAGAATCAACTGACATAAAACAATTGATTGAGCGTTTGTATGATAGCTTAGTAGTTCATACATGCAGCATACTAATACTATTAACATCTACATTTATATTAATAGCTGTTGTATCTTCCATATTGAGGAGTAATACATGTAAATGACGCGTTTTTACCAGCGAGATGGAAATATGTCTATTCCATGATCTATTAAATATACATGTGTAAAAGTGTTTCTCAAAAAGTTGACAAACCATGCAAAAATAAATTGTAGCGATATATTGGGATAGATATATCCCATTAACGCCTGAAGTTACATATTTCACATACGTACAAGGGCATAGCCAGTAGTTATGTTTGGGGGGGGGGGGGGGGGGGAGCGCTCAATACAGTTCAAACAAATAAGCTAAAAAAAAAGGTCACTACAGCCAAGGGCAACCGCATACCCCCGAGTATTTCGGTTTTTACTTGACCCTTTGGGGGGGGGGGGGGGCGATCGCTGCAGATGAAACAAAAAAAGTTAAAAAAAAAAAAGGTCACTACAGCCAAGGGCAACCGCATTCCCCCGAGTATTTTGGTTTTTACTTGACCCTTTGGGGGGGGGGGGCGATCGCCCCCATCGCCCCCCCTGGGTACGCCCTTGCATACGTAGGTAGCTTTAGAGTAATGTAACTCTGCGATTCTCTTTAATAACTTCGTAGAAATTCATATACAACTATTTTTGAGGGTGCTCTACTCGATTTTGATTTCAATGCGTTTTTCCAGGAAAATTTTAGAGATTAACCCGTTTCGGCCGAAAACGCTAGTACCGGTACACCGCTCTTCAGAGCCTCATAACTAATACTATTTGCGACAGAAAAATTTGACAGGGACATATTTTCGAAGTTTAAGACGTGCCCTTTCCGATGGTGTCCATGAAATTCCTCCAAAAAATTATTGATTATGAAAAAAAGCAGTTTATTTAAACATGATTTTTTGCACATTTTTTTAAATCAAATTTTCAAGGGGTTTCCGGTCTGCAATGGACCTGGAACCTCACTAACTGGTGGAATAAATGTTTGACCTTTAAGTATACGTGGTTTAAAGATCGATTTTTTGCCTTATGCGTTCAAAATGACACCTGAACTGCAAAATTTTTTGCGTAAAAATTCAAGAATTTTTTATTGGAAAATGATGCACTTTTACAAAAAATTGTCAAGAATAAAAAGTTCTTAAAATCACACATCGAATGCACTAGAATTTTTCTGTTTTTTCAAAATTTTTGAGCAATTTTTTGGATTTTGCAAAAATTAAAAAAAACAGCTTAAAAAATTCTGAAAAATTCTAAAGATCAAATTAGTATCGAAATTTAGAGTTTTTTTTTTCTCAAAAACAACGCATTTTTACAATAAATTGTCAAGAATAAAAAGTTCTTAAAATCACATAAAAAAAATCCACTGGAATTTTTCCAGAATTGTTTAAGCAATTTGTTAAATTTTGCAAAAATCGACTATTTAAACGTCCAAAAAGTTGTTCAAAATTTTTTTGAAAAAGTCCATTCTTTGAGTGATTTTAAGAACTTTTTATTCTTGACAATTTTTTGTAAAAGTGCATCATTTTCCAATAAAAAATGCTTAAATTTTTACGCAAAAATTTTGCAGTTCAGGCGCCATTTTGAACGCATAAGGGAAAAAATCGATCTTTAAACCACGTATACTTAAAGTTTAAATATTTATTCCACCGGTTAGTGAGGTTCCAGGTCCATTGCACACCGGAAGCCCCTTGAAAATTTGATTTAAAAAAAATTCGTGTTTTTAAAAAAAATGCCTTTTTTTCATGATTAATACTTTTTTTGGAGGAATTTCATGGACGCCATCGGAAAGGGCACGTCTTAAATTTTAAAATTATGTCCCTATCAAATTTTTCTGTCACAAATAGTATTAGTTATGAGGCGCTGAAGAGCGATGTACAGGGAGTGGCGTTTTCGGCCGAAACGGGTTAAAAATAAAAAAACGGTTTCCTGTTTGCGACTCTTTGTGAAAAATGGCTGTAAACGACCTCCAAAATTTTTTCAGTTGCCGTCTTCTAGTGAAAGATGTAATTGGATATCAACCTTCAATAATCTATCGCGATCCCAAAGGATTTTTCCCCATCCGGTTTTATATCGCGACCGGAATTCGAAGTCCGAAAATTTTCAATTTCACTGACAGCTTTTGATATCTCGATCGTGCGTATCTTCATTCGCTTTCTTGACATGTTAGATGTTGATGCATTACTAGATGATTGTTCAGACTGAGATTCAGACTGAGAAGATTGTTCACTGAGTTAACTCTTTTCTCCGAGTCAGAGTCAGTAGTTTTACCTCACTAAAAAAAAATACTTTGTTCTACAAGGAAGTTCATTGTATACACATCCAAAAACAAAAACGTCATCAAATCTGGTTACGAACGAATAATGGCTCTCACATAATGTGACAGCTTTGACAATTAAATAAGGTTATAAATTTAAGATAAGAGAACAGAAATACGTCTTTTTTTGCTCAGCCAACTTTGCTGACGTTTTTTTTTTTTTGATGGTTTAATATATACAATTTTTTTTTTTTTCAGGACGAATGTGGTTGTACACGGAACTTGCGGAAAGAATGTTTGCGAAATGGGTAGCGTGGGTATGTCTACCAGTGTGCTTGATATTGTGGGATGTAGGGCTGACGCATCTAATAGCTCCACAAGCAGCCGGTAAGTAAAACATGCGAAGTAAAGCAGACTAATAGTCCTTGAACCTCTTTCTTTTGTTTCATGTTTATTCAATTCCTGGACAAAAAATTGCATTGGAAAATGAAAACCCAATAGCTAAAAATCCTAAGTATGTAAATTTCGGTACATTTCTGATATCACTTAAGAACAGAAACACAAATACTCACAATTATAATGTATTTCGTTTTGTTTACTATTACAATTAGAAATTTACTATGCACGAATAGATGGTCTGCGGCAGCGGTTCCTACCTAAAACTTGTTTTGCCTAGGCACCCTTCTGGTATAAAAAAAATTCACGGTATTATTCTTCCAAAATTTAACGTATTTAAAGTTGTATCAACTTCTCTGGGACCGAGTTATAGAAAAAATAAAGTATTTTAAAGGACTCATTGAAGTGTTCATTTCATTCTTAGGAAAAAAGGTCCTAAAGTGAAACCCGCATTGAGAAAGAATATATCGAACCAAACGACAGAGCACGCACTATAAAGAATCGGTTTCTCCTGAAAGGGCGCTTTACTTATTGTCGATCTGATGTCCCTAATCAGCACATTTTGGGACTGCTTTACCAACACCCTATTCATACATGTATGGAACATATTCGTGCTGCTGAAATGCAAGGGCGTAGCCAGTAAAAAGCAAAAAAAAGGTCATTGAAGGCAAGGGCCACTATTTTTCTTTTTTTTGGGGGGAGGGCGTCCAATGCAGGTTAAACAAAAAATTAAGTAGGATATTAAGGTTTTATATTAATAATAATAGTATTAATTTATAATAATTTGTAGTAATAGTTTATTCTCATATGATTTCTTTTACAAACTTCACCATTTTTATATTGATGCCGCGGCACCCTGGGACCAAGCTTACGGCACCCATTTTGTGAACTGCTGGTCTATGCTACTCTATTCAGTGTAGGAAATACATTGTTCGAAATTAAGCAAAGAAGAGTTGCTCGACGTCTTGTATGGGTGACCATAAACATTCCTGTGTTTGTCCATTGTCCATGAATATTTGTATATTCCCTTTGCACAGCTTTCACAGAGGGATAGTCTGTTTCTATGTGGCTATTAAATAACCGAACTGCTGTCATAACACTTTTTATAAGTTACAAAATACAGTAGCAACTTTTTCGCCTTCAATGTACTCTCCTTGGCGATATCTACACTTCTCCACACGACTTTTCCATTGTTGAAAGCAGTGCTGGAAGTCCGCTTCTGTCAGCTCCATCCCTTTTGCTTTTACCGCTGCCACACTTTCGAATCTTGTCCCGTTCAGCGCCGATTTGACCTAAGAAAATAAAAAAATTCACAGGGGGCAAGTTCGGGCGAGTATGGTGGATATTCCAACCCAGTAATGCCGTATCAGACAAAGCAGAATGGGCCGGTACATTGTCTGGTGAATCTTCCATGATTTGGTCTTTCACAAATCGGGTCTTCGTCTTCTCACACGCTCACGACGGGATGTCAGAACCTCGATGTAATAATGTTGATTGACCGTCTGACCCTCAGGAATCCAGTGAACGTAAACAATGCCTCGAATGTCAAAAAAGACGATCATCATTGCTTTGAATTTGAATTTGCTCGTCCTGGCTTTTTTTGCCTTGGCTAGTTTGGGCTCTTCCAATGCATGCACTAGCGCTTTGTTTCGGGGTCGTAAGTAAAAAACCACAATCCATCACAAGTAATCACCGTGTTTAACAAGCCTGGATCAGTGTCAATGTTGTTTAGAATGTCAGCGCAAATGTTTATTCTTGATTCCTTTTGCTCGGGAGTGAGGAGTTTTGGCACCATTTTTGCGCAAACTTTGCGCATGTTGAACGATTTATGCCAAATCTGGCGAACACATTCTTTGTCGATTCCTATTATTTCAGCTTCAAGTCTTCGGATGCTTACACGACAATCTTCGCGGATTCATTTACCAATGTTTTCAATGTTTTCGTCCGTTTTTGATGTTGAGGGCCGTCCGGGGCGCGGTCCCTCTTTAAACCGTTTAAACCATTCAAAAACTTGTGTGCTGGATAAACATGCATTCCGTACACTTCTTTTAACATTGCATAAGCCTCAGTTTAACAAGAAACTTGAGATTAACCCGTTGCTCCATTTGACCACTTCAATCGACTGCTACAGTCAAACTGAGCGACCCACTGGTTTGTCCAGCGAGCTCGGGGTGGGGAAAGTATCGTCAGACACAGTTCTGTTGAAACTCGACGCGACACGCTCGCAGCGCGCTGGTGGCAGCATCAGTTCGGTTATTTAATAGCCACACCTCGTATGTGTTTTCTATATTTACCACTTTCACTACAGGTTCGGGCATACCGCAGATCAAAACCAGTCTCCGGGGAGTGATAATGAAGGAATTCCTCACCTACAAGGTACTCATCGCCAAGTGGCTGGGGATAACCGCAACCCTAGGCAGCGGCATGCCCCTGGGCAAGGAGGGGCCCCTGATCCACATGTCCAGCATCATAGTGACCAAAATGGGCAAGGCCATGTCCACCTTCAACAGGATCTTCATCAACGAGAGCAAGATGATAGAATTGCTGGGTGCCGCTTGGGCCGTTGGAGTTGCGTGCACTTTCAATGCTCCCATAGGCGGTAAGTTTCGGTTCAAAATATAGAACAAGATATATATTTGTTACGCTTCGAAATCCTTAAGAGAAAGGCAATCATAATATACTAAAGTATATTAAATGACACAACTTTTCTTCACATTTGGTTAGTTCCATTTCTTTTTTATTGTCACCTTGATGGGATATGAGAATTGTTAATTTCTGTTGTGATTACTACATAGTGTAGGTCTTTTTAGGCGTGCTTTTCAGCGTGGAAATCACCACGGCTTATTACGCCGTAAGAAACTATTGGAGAGGATTCTTCACCGCTGTCTGGGGAGCCACCGTTTACAGGCTTCTGCTCGTGTGGATTGACGGTGTCGACACCATAACCGTCGTCTTTCCGACTAGCTTCTTCGTCGAATTTCCTTACGATCCGTTCGAGTTGATATCGTTCGCGATCCTTGGGTGAGTTGGAAGTGAAAATTGTTGGCTTAGGGTTTGGTACAAAAAAAAGTGTTTAACACCATAGACGGGGAGGAGTATTAGAGACTAAAAAGTGTTATGATTTCAGTCTTATATGCGGTTTTGGAGGTTCGTTTTATATATGGTGTAAGACGCATTTCACCCGATGGGTTAATGAGACCAAGATTATAAAGAAAATAAAGAAATTCAAGTAAGTATGAATTGAAATTGTAGTTGACTACTTTGCGCCAGTGGCGGCTCGTGGGTGTGTTACATGGGTGGACACAGGGTGTGTCAGTAGGATTACTCATTAGCTACCAATGGCGCCGCAGGCGAAAATTTTTAAAATTTTCATGGTCGCGAAAATTTCGCGAATATTGAGGGCATAAATATATTAAAATAATGGGTGGCATTATGTGAAAACAATTTTATATCGGTAGCTTACCGTTATTTGTAGAGGAAATCAGCTCGCCTTTCCTTATTGTTCACAAAAATTTGATACAATTAATTATTTGGTTTAAAATATGTCTGTTTTTATCCACATTTTCATTGTGACGTCTTATATTTTCACGATAAGCACTATCAAGCTGTTGCCTTATGTCTACCTTTCCCAACACACTAAAATCTAAGATGTTATGTAAATGTTTTTCATTGTAGCTAGAATGTTTCTTAGCTAGTTCATTTAAATGTTTTAAATCACTCACCCCTTCTTGAGTCCATGCACGTCGGTTGCCACCCATCACTAAACAAATAAAACAAAACAGTTTGATTCTTTTAGGACACCCACATAACCACTTAAATCTGTCGTAGGCACTATTATTAAAATTTCGTGAATAATTTCGCGATTTTCCTACGTCTGTTTTGGAAATAATCAAATCGGGTATCGGCCTTCCTAACCGTTTAATTTCCGTTCTGATCTCGTATGTAATATCTTTATTAATCAATAAAAAGTCCACCGAATTCATTTTGAAACGTTTCACAATCAAAAACAGTAAAAACACACTTCTCAGCGAAGAAAATAAACAATAACACTAAAAAAGGTCACTCAACAAGTGTGACCCGTTCAGCTGATTTTTGACCGATTTAACGACGTATATCTGCAATCGTCGCCAAACTTTACCAGTCACCGAAAAAGCCCGATCAAAAACGAGGGCTGGGAAACTGTGTGCCCACGCGCGCGAAATGCAAGGAATTCAGAGTACGGTGGCTCGGTGCTCGATCGATAGTCTGTCATATATATGTGATAAAAATCATTATTTGTGGTATAAAAGGAATAATAATTAGAATATGAATAGTTTGTAGTATACGATTAATTGATATTGTAACAGTAATTTATAGTAAATTAACACAAAAGAAATATTTTCTATTGAAATTTGGGCTGGTGCCCTTTATCACCGGCCGCCACTGCTTTGCGCTATGATTACTTCTCATTGCTAGCAAGTACGAGTAGGTTGGTTAGTATATACCGGGTGTAACAGGACCATGGTACACCCCCTTTTCTCCTTTAGTTTTCAAGATAATTGATTGAATTTTGGGATATCCTATATACATAATAAGCGGCACTGTCTGACATACAGGTGATTTTTTTTCCACTTCCGATTTCGCCGGAAGTGATACTAACTTTCAATTTTTAAATAGAGTACACTATTTATTATTGCATTTTTGAATTCTGCGTAATTTTCTGAATCCAACGAAACCAATAAGTGACATTTCAAACGTCAATATTTTTTTACAATTATAATTTTTAGTTTTGCATTTAAGTGGGCCATGACGGTGTTCCGATTTATTCGAAATGACCCATGTAATGCTACAAAAATCAAAATCCCGTCAAAAATACTAAATTATGTGATTTATGAGCAAATAAAGTTCATCAAAATTGTTTTTGGAGGAGAACTCAATTTTTTCAAATGGAACCATATTGGTACCGTAGTACCATTTATTATTACTATTAATAAGTAATTTATTCTTATGTCGTATATGTGCGATAAATACAAACAAAATTACAGCTAAGAGAAATGATTTGATGAACTTTATTTGCTCATAAATCACATAATTTAGTATTTTTGACGGAATTTTGATTTTTGTAGCATTACATGGGTCACTTAGAACAAATCGGAACCGTCATGGCCCACTTCAATGGAAAACTAAAAATTATAATTGTAAAAAATATTGACGTTTGAAATGTCACTTATTTGGTATCGTTGGATTCAGAAAATTATGCAGAATTCAAAAATGCAATCATATACAGGGTGTTCCATTTAAAAATCGAAAGTTAGTGTCACTTCTGGCGAAACTGGAAGTGGAAAAAAAATTATTTGTATGTCAGACAGCGCGCTTATTATGTGTATAGGATATCCCAAATTTCAATTAATTATCTTGAAAACTAAAGGAGAAAAGGGGGATGTACCATGATCCTGTTACACCCAGTATAGTACGTTAGGTATCATTTACAATGCTTATATCCATAACATTTGTTCCTACTACTTGTAACTACTTGTATCTTGTATCTTTGACTACTTAGTCAAGAAGTCATGGAACTTTCATCGGGCATTTAACATTTTAGTCGATTGTTTTTATTTAAAAGCTGACAAGGGAAATAAGGTTGTTATCTTAGACAAAAAATGTTACACTTAATAATTAAAGATAAATACCTAAATTGTATTGTTTACCAAAAATACATAAACCAGGAAAATTTGTAAGACCAATTGTCTCAGCGATAGGATCCCCAACTAATAATTTGTCAAAATGGTTAACGAATGAGTTCGAAAATTTTTTCGAGTTAAAAAAAAGTTTGAGTTCGAAAAAAGTTTTTCAGTTAAAAATTCTGGTGAGTTCATTGACAATATCAAAAATACCCAATTGCAAGAAGGTGAAATTTTGGTCTCGTTTGATGTATGCTCATTGTTTCTAAGTGTTCCAATCCAGAAAACTTTGGACTATCTCAGGGAATCACTCGAATTAAATGGTTTAGACGATACAATTATTAAGGAATACATTCGGCTTACTAGTATTTGTACGAATCAAAATTGTTTTCAGTATAATGGTGAATATTTTCAACAACATGAGAGAACGGCAATGGGCAACTCCTTGTCACCTTTCATTGCAATTCTTTTTATGAGTAAATTTGAGACAGAAGTAAAAGATAAATTCGAGTATTTTCCTAGGGTTTGGCTCAGGTATGTGGACGACATCTTCGCGGTATTTGATACAAAAGCAATTAGTTTAGATAGTTTTGTTGTTGTTGTTAAAAATCGAAAGTTAGTGTCACTTCCGGCGAAACTGGAAGTGGAAAAAAATTATTTGTATGTCAGACAGCGCCTCTTATTATGTGTATAGGATATCCCAAATTTCAATTAATTATCTTGAAAACTAAAGGAGAAAAGGGGGATGCACCATGATCCTGTTACACCCAGTATAGTACGTTAGGTATCATTTACAATGCTTACATCCATAACATTTGTTCCTACTACTTGTAACTACTTGTATCTTGTATCCTTGACTACTTAGTCAAGAAGTAATGGAACTTTCATCGGGCATTTAACATTTTAGTCGATTCATCTACCCCGGTTTCATTGTCCTGCTCGTTTCCACTGTCACGTGGCCACCCGGCATAGGCCAATTCATGGCAGCCGACATCGCTCCGGGCGTTCAAGTCAAGGAACTCTTCAGCAACTTCACGTGGACCAAGGAGAACCTGACAGTCGGCCAGATGGAGGTGGTGTCCCACTGGACGACACAGTGGACCGGAATTTACACCAACCTGGTAGTGTTCTTCTGGTATCAGGTACAAAGTAAAATCCGAATTTCAACGATACATGGCGCTTCATAAATTACGTTTCTGTTCCAGTTCATATTTTCCATACTAGCCTCCTCGATGCCCATTCCCAACGGCAGTTTCATACCGGTTTTCAGGGCTGGCGCGGCGCTGGGTAGGATTGGAGGGGAGTTGATGCATCTTTGGTTTCCTCTAGGTAAGCTACTCGACTCAGCAATACTAAGTTTAAATTCCATTCAATATAGTATGAGGGTACTATACTCAGATAAACGCCAACTAAGCATAAAATGTGATATAAACCGACCGCGAACGAGGTGGTGGGAAGATTCAAACTCGGAAGCCGGTGTAGTCTCTATTAAAATAACATTTAGTTCTCTTTAGAGAAGTGCGTCATTACGAGTGTATCCAAATGTATAAAGATTTCAACGAAGATGCAACGAATGAAAAAAGTGTTCAACGAAGTAATGCAACCGTTGGTCGCTGTTGCTAATTCACCATATGAAACTCCTACAAGCAGTTTAAAAATTGTGAAAAACGTGTTTCACTGCCATAGTAAAGTTGTAAAATGGTAACGGTAAATTCTAATATACACAAGACAGCTTGAAAATTAAATTCTTAGCTCGTGGTTTTATAATAATTACTGAACTAAAAAAAAAGACTGGACGTTTTCCAGGAAACACCGAACTACTACACTTTTCTCGACGCGCGTTTCGCCAACCAAGTTGGCATCTTCAGGAGAAGATTAAAACTAAATTCTAGCTACGGTTCACTGAACCGTAACTGTCTTTGTTTATCAGAGCAAACAGTGGACTGGTGGGTATCGGACCATTGTCCTTATTCATGCTATTGTTACACTTAATAATTAAAGATAAATACCTAAATTGTATTGTTTACCAAAAATACATAAACCAGGAAAATTTGTAAGACCAATTGTCTCAGCGATAGGATCCCCAACTTATAATTTGTCAAAATGGTTAACGAATGAGTTCGAAAATTTTTTCGAGTTAAAAAAAGTTTGAGTTCGAAAAAAAGTTTTTCAGTTAAAAATTCTAGTGAGTTCATTGACAATATCAAAAATATCCAATTGCAAGAAGGTGAAATTTGAAATGTGAAATTTGAAATTTGAAAACAACAACCATAGGATAGACATAAATAATTTAAAATTAATTAGAAATGTAACAAACAGTAGACAGTTGGATGCTTATGAAAGTTTAGAAATCATTAAGTGTAACAATAATATGAATAAGGATAATGGTCCGATACCCACCAGTCCACTGTTTGCTCTGATAAACAAATACAGTTACGGTTCAGTGAACCGGAGCAACAAATGTGGTATAAATAGTGCAAGTGTGTAAGCCAGAATTTAGTTCTAATCTTCTCTTGAAGATGCCAACTTGCTTGGCGAAACGCGAGTCGAGAAAAGTGTAGTACTTCGGTGTTTCGTGGAAAACGTCCAGTTTTTTGTTTCTACGCCGAGGGTTCCAGTACCCACTCCAGAATTACTGAACTACTGTTTTAGATGACTTCATATGTTTTCATAACATTGCGTGATACGATTTTTGTGCCCAAAGGATTGATAGCTTCAACAGTTTGCTCGTACTAATTACTAATAAGATAAGGAAGTACTAATAAGATAAGGTAGTAGCTAATATACCAAATGTGTTTATACATCGCGTTTTTGGGGTCTTCGAGTTTTGTGTCAAGTCACGAGACTTACATTTATCTCAAAGGCAAGCTGAATTACTTAGTTCTAGATTACAAGACCGGAAATTGTTGGGACGTGACACAAAACTATGTGTAGGTACAACGAAAACGAATCAGATGGTTGCATTCCACTTAGAGATTTTTTTGTAACAAGTTAATAAAGTTTCATGGAAGAGTCCGAAATTCCTCACAAGTTAATGAATTGACGTCAATGTATTGATGGTTCCAAAACAAGTCTGAAGGCAGTTTTACTCCAAAACGGCAATCAATATCCGTCACTACCGCTTAGTTTAAAAACCTGCCTCACATTTTTAGCACTTATTTTCATTCTAAAGTCGCTTTAGTTATCATTCAGAGTTACATGATCTGGCAATATTGCTCAATGGACTTGTATTAAGAGATGGCCTGATTGTACGTAGGTAAACTCTCTCGAAGTGACTGATCCAACCCATATTCGAATCAGCAATAACCGTGTACATTTTTCAAAAGCGAAATTCGTGTTTCAGGCATCAGATACAAAGGAAAAATCACACAGATAATGCCCGGCGCTTATGCGACAGTAGGCGCTGCCGCATACGGAGGCGCGGTGACCCACACGATGTCCGTGTGCATAATACTGTTCGAGATGACGTCGCAGATAACTCACGTTATTCCGGTCCTGATATCCGTGCTGATATCGAACGGGGTGGCCAGACTGCTGACGCCCAGCATATACGACCTGGTGATCTACTCGACGAAGTTGCCGTACCTGCCGGATCTGCTACCGAGCACCAGCGGTAAGTCAACAGCAGCGCGAACAATTGGAAAATTTGAAATAACGACCCTCCTACAAATTCTATTGATTTTGAAACTGATTTGAGAGTGAACACAAACGACTTTATGGAATCACTGTACCACGATATGCAATGGTTGTGCAAAAACGGTGGATGCGACCGAAAAACTAAAGTAATATTTGTAATAACTTCCCATAACAGATATGTGTGCAATATAGTTCTAAAAAAAGTTTTTTTCACTCTTAAGTCTCTTTCCTAGTGAAGAGATGATGACTTTCGCAGCACATCTTAAAGAAATAAAAATTATGTAGTTGACAATAATACATGAAGTTTGTTCTTCTGTTTACTCATGCATGGGATTATTGAAAACCACATGTAGGCCTTATCCTCATAGATGATCTTTTTCTTTGCAGCAATATACGAGGTCTACGTAGAAGACTTTATGGTTAAGGATGTGAAGTTCGTGTACATCGGAATGAGCTACAGTCACCTCAAGAAGCTGCTGCTGGAAAGCAAGAAGTTGACCGTGTTCCCCTTGGTCGATCACCCGCAAAATATGACGCTGCTGGGGTCCATCCCTAGGGAGGAGCTGGTTTGGCTCATCGATAAGAAGATCGGCCTGGGAAGACGCAGGCGAATTTTGCCGAGTCCCGTGCCCGGCGGGAGTAAAGACGGAGAGGAGGGGGTCAACGGGCAGTCTACGAACGGGAAGGAGACTGTACCCGTCATAGACGATTCCAGCGATTCCGATAGAGAAAAGGAGAAAGAGGTAAAATAAATTTAAACGTGGTTAATCTCGGTAAAATTTCGGCAAAATAAAACTCAATAACTTTGAAGTATTCTACCTTAAAACGCAGCAATAGTCAGTGTGAGTTTCAGTAGGATTTTGCAGTGTGAATTACTTTTGTTTCACTTGACTTTATTTTGCCACATAAGCTATCGTAACGTAAAACGCTGTAGGTGTCAAACTTATTCTTTAAGTTCATAATGTTCATCAGCTCTAATTTTACCAGCTCACATATTATTTAATTTATAGTTTATTGATTAGTAGGCATGTCTGAGAAACTTGTAATTGTCTGTTTTACTTCAGGAAAAACGAAGACATATCTTTGACAAATGGACTATAGGTAGAAAGATGACAACGCCTTCGTCATCATCAAAAGCATTATCTCCCAAATCACCAGTACCGAAAAGAAAGGTGGAATTGGTATGTATATTATGCTTTCAAATGACGAGTCGAAAGTATACACAGATTAAATGTCTTAAATTTGATTTCATAAAAATAAACGGCAAGCATTAAGTGCAATGTTTGTAAGCGCGTTTAAAAATACTGAAGCAGCAAGGTTAGCAAAGAAAACTAAACAAATATTTTTATTGCGCGACATATTTAATTAGAGTCTAGGGCTCAATGTTTTGCCATTCCTTGATTCGGATTTCGATTATTATTTGGCATATATCAGCTCTGGACTAGTGATGTGCGTAATCGAATGTTTTTAATTACATTTTTAGGTAGTGAGTGATTTTACTGATCAAAAAACTCGAATTAAAAATAATTCGTTAACCACCAGAACTATTCGAATTATCAACATTCATAATCGAAATTTGGGATTAATTTAATAATCGGATTATGAATTATTTTTAATTCAAATTATCCCATCACTACTCTGGACCATAGGAATTTCGGTTCAACATCCTGTGGTTATGAGCCAGCTTAGTAAGTGCTGGATGTCGTTAGATTACTGATATGAATGTTGTGGGTTCGACTCTTGTCATAGTTGTTTTTGCAAATTCATGGAATTTGGTTTTTGTATAATTACTGGTTATCAGGTGGACAGGTAACGTGTATTAGCAGTATTGCCACTTTTTTTGCATTTGTATGAGTTCTGGAGATATTTTTAAGTAGTTTACTATTAGTTTAAGAGCTAGCAACATTTGAACTCACATGATTTTAGTATAAGTGGAATGGTGAGCGCATTCCCTCTGGCGGAAGATGTTGCTGAGTAAAGTGTAAGTGAGTAAAAAATGTAAAATAATTAGGCGATATTATTCCATTTTTTGTAACTCCCTGGACCAGCAAAGTCTCCTGCTAACCAAACTGCCGTTTTAGCCATCAGATACTTGAAACGAGTCGAGAATGTCGACAATGTCGACGTTGTCTACATTGTTTCCATTATCGACGTATATTAAAAATTGTCGACATCCACATCAATGTCAACGCGTCGAGAATACAATTATTGTCGACATGACATTATTGACATCGCCCATCTCTGCCCACCACATACGAGTTATTTAAGAAGACTGCAAATGTAAAGCAATTAATTCTGTCAGCGTACTAGCGAAACAGGTTGGGGGTCGGTGAATTCGTGGAGGCACCAACGTTTCTGTTTGTAATCAGTGAGTTAGAAGCTCTAGTGGTGATACTCATACATTTTAAAGCTCTAGGCGCGTATAATGTGTAATACGTTTACAAATTATAATACGACAATACATCTTTCAGAATATTCTGACAACTTATGTCTAAATTTCAGTCTGTACTTCGAGTTTGCGACTTACCCGTCAAGGACCAGATGGCCTGGGAGGACGAGCAGATGAAGCACGAGGTCGACTTTGCCACCGTTCGCATCGACCCGGCACCCTTCCAACTTGTGGAGAGGACCTCCCTGCTCAAGGTGCACACCATTTTCTCCATGTTGGCCATCAACTTCGCGTACGTCACCTCCATCGGCAAGCTGGTCGGCGTGGTGGGGCTCAAAGAGCTGAGGAAGGCCATCGAGGAGGCCAACGCGGGGGAATCCCCCCAAGAAACCGCTGAGGCCTCCATCGTCTCCGTTGCCGATATTGGCGAACACGCCCATCCTCACCAGGGCGGTTTCTTTCGACTCGGAACAGCACCGCGTCTGAAAAAGTCTTGCTGGCATCATTAGGGTAATTAGAACTTCGTCAACATCAAGTTTGTCAAGGAAATGTACTGGATTCAGTAGTGTACCGTATTCTATTCTTGTATTCTGTTCTTAACCGGTACTTAGCGGACAACTGATGGTCCTTGGAAGTACCAGAAAGTGGTTCGCGAAGCCATATTACGACAATTGGAAAAATTAAACAACCTTATCATACTTAAGCGGGTCAAAATTAACCCAAACGACCTAAAAAATATAGTTATTTTATCACTTTTCTATAACATTTATAGTTTGGGGAATATGCTCCCAATATGGATTTTTTTGAAATTCATTTTAAGTTATGAAGCCTAAATGGTTGCGCGAATTAAGCAGATTAATCGGAAATAAATTGTTCTCAAGTATCCGGCTTCTAAATAATAAGCTACATTTTTCAAACACTACTGAACTGATTCTGATCAGATTTGAATGGTGTGTTCAGAACATCTACAGTTATGGCCTGAACTAGGATAATAATTGTGATATCTCTCATTGTTTTGTTTTGGGCTTTTACTTTCAGAACCGTGTCAAGTAAAGAAGAAGTAAAATTGGGCTTTTACTTTCAGAACCGTGTCAAAAGTTTAATTGTTAATGCTGTGATACAATCCTAGTTCAGACGATAGCCAGTAAATTAAATTAAAGTCTTGTAAATTAATCAACAATAAATTAAATCAACTGTCAAGAACCTTATTTTCAGCATGTGTCTCTTCCGAAAGCTCTAGAGTCGATTCCATTCAAAAATTTTACTTGAAAATTTTATGGAAGATTTAAAGTATTAATAAACACATTGTGAAGAAACAAAGATTGTATATTTTTATGGTTCGTATGAAAAAATTACCAAATGAAACGAAAAAAAAAACGTCAGTTACAGTAAACCCCATAGTTATGGTTGGTCCACGATGAACAGGAAAAAAGGTCAAATGGTCCCTCATTAGTAAAAGGTTAATAATAACTATTTTAGATAAATATACATATACTCACATTTCACGAATGCAAATAAAATATATATTAGCCCTCTTCAAACTAAAATGTCGTTACTTGATGTGAATTTAAAAGGATGTAGCAAAAAAAAACTGTTCCAAAGCTCCCATATAGTACTTCAATTTTAAAACGGAAACTTTGCTTTAGGAACTAATAGTTAAATAACGTTTATCACCACACTCACTCAAAAAACAAAAACAAAAAAATAGGAATGGTCTTTGGCATACTTTTTTTTATATAACATTAGTTGCCTACAGATATATGAGCCAGATAGATTAGTTACCTACAGAATTCAGATACGAGTTATGGCCATAGGATCAGTGGCGGCTGGTGATAAAGGGCACAGGGGCACGTGCCCAGCCCAAATTTCAATAGAAAATATTTCTTTTGTGTTAATTTACTATAAATTACTGTTACAATAATATCAATTAATTGTATACGTGTCGTATACAATTAATTGATATTATTGTAACAGTAATTTATAGTAAATTAACACAAAAGAAATATTTTCTATTGAAAATTTGGGCTGGGCACGTGCCCCTGTGCCCTTTATCACCAGCCGCCACTGCATAGGATATCCAATCAAACCAAATGTAAATGCTTCATGACTATATTAAATTTATAAATACTTGTATGCTGTCCTATGCAGACATATTTTATTGAAACAGAAAAAGTCAATATACATACATATTATGTGCATTCGCAAACATTTCTCTTAGTGTGTATATAAGTATACAGGTCACTGGTACTGGATTCTGGTAAGTTCCTCTGTGTTATACTTTTAAAACGGAAGAATAACTTTTGTTGATTAACATTTTTGTATTTCTACTATAATAGACGTTAACATTATTTCTGTGTGGAGCAGAAAATGCAATTTATTTCCGAAATAAAGGTTTATTCAATAGCAAGTCTAATTTAATAGGTTTTGAAACTGTAAAGACATTTGAATTGTAAAACAGTACTAACTTAATGTAAAATAAATAATAATAATAATAAAGTTCTTATGTACTTATATCAAATAATAATTAAGGAAATATTATTTTTCCACTGTTAACAATTTAAAGACAATAATTAACAATTACTTTGTCACACTTCATGGGTATAACGGAGCTCCCGTTACCAAAAGGCATAAGTGACAAAGTTGTTAATCTTAGATTTATTCCACAAACTTTATTATATCATGTATACTATGCTGGAATGTAATTGTATTACAGTGGTTGCGTACACTACCACTGGTTACAGCGACAGACATTTTTTTTTAGATGCAATTATTTATTAGCTTTTAATTCTAATCTGCAGTATTTAATCTGAAAATCAGATAGGTATGCCTTTTGGTAACTACAACGAGGATAAGTGCAATATATTATGTGATAATATTAAGTTATATGACATTATCTGAGTTCTTGTTAACTGGTGATGATTGATCTAGTGGTTATACTGTTGTATCTCGAATCTCGAGTAATCAACAAATTCTAAAATAGGTACCTACCTACCTGTAATCTCACTGTAAAAGTATATAACACGCAAATGGCCTCATATATGTAAATGTATAACAATAAACTCATTCAGTGTCTTGAATGATTCAGCTTTATTTGCGTTTTGCACTTTTGAAGTTATCAATGTTATCATATCATAAATACCGATTTCAAAATTAATTATCTATTACAAATATGTTTGTAGTAATAGCAGTAAGTAATAACTACAAATGCAATTATTACTGTGATTAATTGTAGTCTTTCGCGTAATTTACGATAATATAAAATTGTTTGTTCAAACGCTGGATATACATATTTTACATAAGAATTAATTTCGTGGTCTATTCCCTAAGATATAAAACTTTGTAGACAAATCCGTCCTATATGTGTGATAATTTACGGAAGTTACCTCACTATTTTTCTCCTTATGAAACTGATAGTACTATTGACAATTTAAAAGTAGTTTTGTATGTAGATGTTTACTCTCTGTATAGGCATACTTTGCGTCAACTGTATATCGTGTGTGTAAAGCCGATATCGGCCAGTTATGGAAATGGACAAAAGTGAGACGACAGATTAACAGAAGCAACCGCATACGCATCGAAGGTAGTGAGGGAATAAGACCTGCCCTCTCACCACCTGCGGTAGTCGTTAGAACGAGAAATGTAGCATTTGTCCTTTTTCACAACCGGCCGATGTCGGCTTTACACATACTGTATAATACTTATAATAGTTAACTGTAATGTGTAATGTAATATATTATTATCTAAAAATACGATTATACTAAAAAAATAAATTAAATGCAATTGGTGCCTCACATTATTTATTTTATGGGTTTTCCTTAAGCCATACCTACCATTTTTGTTTTCTTCAGAATGTCTTTCTCTGAAGACTATAAAGAGCATATACATTTACTCTACATTTTACAATTCTTTAAGAGCCGCTTGCATGTGTTTCAGCATCGTAATCGCAATATTATTTTTTTTTAAATATGGTATTGTGGTAATAGCCCAGTTGATGCGTAGCCTCAGAAGGCTTCAATTTGCATTAATTAGGGCAGATTATTTTTTTAGGTGAAAAGTGTGAAACTAAGTTTTCGACCTCGAATGCCGGGGGCAGAACTTTTGCCAGGCGAAAAACCACGAAATTTTAGCACTTTTTCTTTAGTTTTTTTGCTTATTTCTCCTAAACGCCGCATGCTACAGAAAATTTTATAAGCTTCGAAATTAAAGTAGACAAAATTCCCATTTACAAAATGCGTTGATCAAAGTTGTTTGATGTCGTATGGTTAGTATTCTACGGAAGTTCGACGATATTTTCTGTTTGGGTATTTTCTGTCTGATATATTCTGGTTGTTTCTGACTGGGAAACAAGACAGCCTTGGTCTCACTCCTGTGCCAATGAAAAAAGAAGCGGTAGGTACGCCAGTCACTGCTGCAACTGGTGTACTAATCTTGATGAATCGCTTATACCTTATCTTGTCAAGTGATAGCTCTATGACTGCATCGGCGCCATACAATGCTATGAAAATATTTGCCCCTGCTCTACTGATTTGATCAATTCAGACAATTTCGAAACGTATAAAATTTTCTGTAACATGCGGCGTTTAGGAGATATAAGCAAAAAACTAAAAAAAGTGCGAAAATTTCGTAGTTTTTTTGCCTGCCAAAAGTTCTACTCCCGGATTTCCAGGTCGAAAACTTAGTTTCACACTCCTCATCTTATACCACAGTCTTAGAAAAAAAATCTTCGGCCCTGATTAATGCAAGGTGGTGTTTTTATTGATTGGACTATAATATGTATGACTTAGGAACGTTTATATATATTTTTTCTTTATCACTATTCTTTTAATAGGTAGGTCATTTTGGCACCATGTGTTACGTTTTTGAAAATTAAAACGTTAAGAAGTACATGCGACAAACAAAAAGCGCAAAAAAAAAAACAAATATCTGCCACACCAGAAGACCTTGGAATGATTTCAAAAATATAAACACAACACTTTTTTTTTCATAATTACCAGTTGGATACAAAAACTTTTTTATTCTTGCACTTTCCACTCAATTATTCTTAAAATCACATACATTATACTCTTTTTTCAGACACGAAATAAATAAAAAAAAGTTAACATACAGATTAATACTACTTACTTATACTTTTGTAATTTATTTTACAAACGCTACACTGTAACCTATTTAACATAGATTCTTGATATTAAAAATTATAACACAAACAGTAATGTACAAACATATAGGTATAGTAATTATTATATTACTATTTTCGCTAAAATACATATTATGCATCACTTACATACATTTGCCTCAAATCTCATAGAAATAATATTCAACCGCATACTGTTTTGATTGCTGATAAGTCTTTTATTAAAAAAAAAATAAGATCATAGCAAATGTTATAAAGCACTTTTCACAACTTAACAACTAATTTATTCAAAAAATTGCATAGTACTTGATGAGTACTGATTATATATTTAATTTTTTATGAATGTTTAGCAGATCTAAAATGGATTTAATATGTGCTTTGTGGCAGTCTTTTTACTTATGGGTTCAATCAACTTTATTTACTTTTATTTAATTAGCAATATTCACAGACACCTAATTTTTTCCTCACTAAATTAGAGTTATTAAAAATATTTTCATTTTAATTTATAAGTAATTGTCGCTGTCCAAAAAAAAATGTAAGAAAAAGAATATTGTCACATAATATTTATTGCTCATTTAACAGCAACTATATTTGTTATTTATTGAATCTTTGATTATCAATAAAAAAAAGTAAAACAAATCTAAAATATAAAAATAATATATTCTAATATATTATTTTGTTTTAACATTCCTTTTAGGACTTTGTAATTATATCTAATATAGAAAAATAAAAGTGTAAAATATAATAATAAAATTAATACTTTATAAAAACAAATAAGTAAATAAAAAGTAATCTACGTGTTTAAAATACCAGTTTTGATAGTCAGATATAAAAAAAATTAAAGCTTGAAATTAAAACAAATATATATCTCGAATATAATCATTTAACATTTTGGTTCTGAATATTTCTAATACTATACCTAGATTATCACATATACGAGATTATTTAAAATCACAAATCTTTGATGAGTTATCAGCCACCAAAACTTTACTTTTTATACAGGGGGGAGGGGCATTTTTATCTCCCCCACCGGAATTTCCCAGAACCTAAACCAGATACGAAAAAAACGTTTAGACAAAATTTGGAGGGGGCAGAGAGAACGACGCACTGGTGCCAATGACTTTGACCTTGAACTTGATTTTGAAGGTCAAATTGTTTTTTTAAATGGGAACACCTACTTTTGACTCAGGATTTGAAAAGAGCGGGAAATTTTACGTCCAAAATGGTACTTGCCAACAAGGTCATGGCGAGGTTGAATGAAGGTCAAATTTTCGAAAATTGTTAAATAACGAGGGCTAGCTCGGGATAGAGATTGGAAACAGTAAAATTTTTCTGATTAAAGCTGTCAGGGTCGAATAAGTCACTTTGAATAAATCACTCTGACCTTGAAATAACCTTAAAAACCGGATTTAACGTCAAGGTCATTGGTATCAGGAAGTGATCTTATTCGACCTTGACAACTTTATTTCCAATCTCTATCCCCAGCTAGCCATAGTTATTTAACAATTTTCGAAAATTTGACCATCAATCGAC
Organism: Aromia moschata; assembly: GCA_029963805.1. Lineage (NCBI taxonomy): Eukaryota > Metazoa > Arthropoda > Insecta > Coleoptera > Cerambycidae > Aromia > Aromia moschata. The sequence goes on along the minus strand of JAPWTK010000122.1, from coordinate 335,089 downwards.
TTTGCCATGACCTTGTTGACAAGTACCATTTTGGACGTAAAATTTCCCGCTCTTTTCAAATCCGGGGTCAAAAGTAAGTGTTCCCCGTTTAAAAAATCACTTTGACCTTGAAATAACTGAAAATCAGGTTCAAGGTCAAAGTCATTGGCACCAGTGCGTGGCCCCCTCTGCCCCCTCCAACTTTTGTCTAAACATTTTCTTCGTATCCAGCTTAGGTTCTGAGAAATTCCGGTGGGGAGATTAAAATGGCCTACCCTATATAATAATGTATCGAGATTTATTTCGAAAAGACGAATAATAAAATATAAATAATATTTTGGAACTGTAACCAGGCGAACAATACTTCAAACTCGACATGAGCAGATCTTTTCGCTTAGTCAGATCACTCGCTACTCCTTCAAAATTATCGATCAATAGCTGTAATAAACTCGGTTAATAATAATAATACTTTAACTATCCTAATATAAAGCCATGAATCAAACAAATATATCACAGAAACGAAAATCTATTCGGTAGCGTGGCCCATGAACTCCTTGGCCTCCCTGATGGCGTTGCTGATGTCGTCGACCACCTCGGAGAGACTGACGTCGCTCCTGCAGTCGATGTCCTCCAGGCCAACACCGTGGTGGTACTTCTTCAGGTGGCCCTTCATCTGGTACGGAGACACGCACTTGTAATCGCAGAACTCGCAGTTCCTCGGCTTTGGGTTGTGTATGAAGACGTGCTTCCTGGAAGTTGCTCCTGTCCCTGGAGGAGTACGAGCAGAATTGGCACTGCAAAATGGTGTTATCGTCGTGCTTGAGCTGGTGCTTGCGCAGGTGGTACTCCGTCGTGCAGCGGTAGGCGCACAGCTGGCAGGTCAGGTCGCTGCCCACCATGTCGGGGTGCACATTGCGCTTGTGCCGACGCAGGCAGGATGAGTCGGTACTCCTGTAGGTGCAGAAGTCGCAGGTGTACCACACGGCCTTGGTGTGCATCGTGTTGATGTGTTTGTTCAGCGCGTACTGCCGGTTCGTCACGTGGGGACAGTGTGGGCACTTCCTCTCGTTCTTGTCGAGCTCGTTGAGGCATATCTTCTTGTGCGCGACATGGAAGTTTAGGTTAGTCGTTATGAACGTGCAGTTGGGGCACTGATATAGCTCCTGGTTGTGCTCTCCAGGGTGCAGGAATACTTCGTTTTCTGGTGGTGCTCTAAAAATAAGTGTTCCATAATTCCGTCATGTGAAATGTTTCCAAATTAAATAAAGACACAACAAAATATATAATTCAGTACATTTACTTATCACAGTAAATAGTGAAGTAAGAAGTACAGTGTCAGCTGGTTATTGTACAACGTCCACTGTATGTAATACTCTATGGGTGCCTTATTTCTGCCAGCTTTACTTATTTGATATCCTTGGAATTACTAGGACAAAGTAAAACTGCTTTTGTTGTTTAAATAAAAATATATTTGCCACGTGAAGTTCTCAAAGAATTCTTTTCCGGATATTTAACATCCCTGTATTTTAAGCTTTAAAGTCTTTCAATTTTATTAGAAATCACACACAAGGGAATAACCTTTGTGTATCATTTATGTAACAAGAATAAAAAAAACGTACATAGAACCAACATTTAAAAGCAAAAAAAAGTTTTTAAATTAGTCTGGCATATCACATAAATTACGATTGAATTTCCAAAGAAACATAATTTTCTTTAGAAATTAAATCATAATTTGTGCGATATCACAGACCAATTTAAAAGAAAATTATTTTTCTGTGGAAATTAAATCATAGTTTATGTGATGCCAGAGCAATTTAAAAGGGTCCAGTTAAAAAACCAGGAACAATTAAAAAACTTTCATATAAAAAAATAAGTAAAACAATTCCTTATATCTTATTCTAAATTAACTAATTTGAAATGTTAAAAATCAGAAACAAATTTGAACTTACATTCCATTTTCATCTGCATCCTCACTCATCTCCACGTCATCCTCCTTATTTTCCTTCTCGTTTGAATCTTCGTTCTTATCATATGGCGCATAATTCTTTATCCTGCTTTTGTCTATTCGCAGAATTATTCTCATTTTATTTTCTACAGGCTGACCATCTTTTTTATCTTCTTGAGGACTATTATCTTTAACAACATCCTCTTTAGTAACATTTTCATTTTCATTACTTGGTTGTACTTTTGCAACAGTGGTCTGCACATCTACTTTCTCAGGGGAATCCCCAGCCTTTGTATCTTTCTCTTTATCTATCTGTGCTGCTGCAGGTTCTGTAAGAGGATCTCGATCCCTTATGGATCCCTCTGGCTGAAGGCTGTTTTCTTCAATTTTCGTTTGTGGGACAAAATAAATTTTGTCCATTTGATTCGGTGGCATAGAATACCTTGGACCTTTCTGTTCTACAGCAAGTGGAAGTGGAGCATACATTTTGTCCTTCATGTGATCCCCCGGGATGTTATAGTGGGTGTGTCTGTGCATCAAGCTATGCGGATGTATGAAAATTCTCTCCGGAATATCTCGTGGCATATCGTGGGGTAGGAACCTGGGGTCCATATTAAGTGGTGGCAGCGGGCAGAACTTTTCACCTATCTGAGGTCCTGGCGGGTTATATATGGGAGGTCCAGGCCACATGTTAAGAGGGGGGATGGAACAAATTCTTTCACCCAAGTTATAAGTCGGTAAGTTAAAAGGTGAAAATATTTTCCTATCCATCGGTTGCGGAAAAGAAACATGCCTCGGTATGTCATTACATATTTGCTTCTGTGAAGCCTCTTGTTCTCTCGTTTGAATGTGGTTTTGTTCTTCAGTCTTAACTTCTGGTGCAGCCCTTTTGAGTTGACCATTAAAATCTCCATCATTGGCGAAATTTGTTTCTTCCTTTTTCTTTTCATCTTCCAATTGCTTGGAATAAAAATCTGCATCTCCGATTTCCATTTTGTTTGGTTCTACACTATGTTTTTCTTTCACCTGATGGTGAGTCATGTTTTGCTCCTCTGTTTGTACACGTGACGGAATCTGACTTCCTGGTGGGCCACACTGATTTTCTTGTGGTGGCATATTATGCTGTGGTTCTATCCTATGCCTGTTCATGTCCCGAAAGTAGTTGTTCAATTTGATAAGATCGTGAACGATGCAAGTTAGGTTTACATGATTGTACTCCATGAGGTTGTTTCTTTGTATGTAGGAACGAATTATTGTTTCGGTATTTAGACACCTCGTTTTGAAATTGTATACCGCTACCAGCTGCTGTATACAAGGGAAACACATCACTGGATTTGTCGACACGTATATGTCCTGAAACAGATGTTACATCAATTTGCAATTTTTTTCATGAGCAAAAAATGAATTACGAATTCAATTACTATTTTTCCAAAATACTGCAATTAAAAAATGTTAGATGTGTAATATTTGTATTTATGGATCCCAGCCCAGTGATTCTTTTTAATTAGGTATATCATGAGGAATTTACATTTTTCAAAATAATAAAGAATATCTTTGGTATCAGTATTCGTAATATAGATGAACAAAAAAAATTATAGCAATGTGTAAATCTGACGATACACACCCCAGGAATAAAGTAGAATTTGTATATTTTTTAATTCAAATGGTAATAAATATATGACCAATATATAATAAGTAATATATTCTGCTTATTTTGATTTAGTTAAATTCAGTGCCAAGCATAGTCAATAAATTGTATAAGTTGTAGGACCACATTATTTTATTTATATACTTATGTATAAGTATGTACTATGCGATTTTACCATTTCAGGCACACAGCACATTATCATGTCTTTTAAGTTCCCATTCGAGTCTTCGATGTAACCATAGCTTTGAGATTTATTTTCCACAATTCGAAGGCATGCCCTACAGACTAGCTGCTGCTCCAGGTATCCATCCATGTCCTTTGGGGTGCTGCTACAAAAATACAGTGCGAGAGGTCAAGGGTGTAGTCTTGTATTAGTTGATTCTTCCTATAACCTAACTTTTAAATGAAAGTAAACAAACATCATATTTAAATGAACAACTTTAACTACGAGTTAAGTCACGTGCTCTCGAATAAATGCATTTACCTATACAAATTATAATTACTGATTTGCTGGTATACCTTTTATATTTACACTGGAGTAAACATTTCTCAACTTCGAAAAAATTTGCTTTTTCGAGACACGCGAGACATCTGTAGGCGACGTGCTGTAGCACAATTCGCACGCAGAGGTATAATACAGGGTCGCACCATAAAACAATTTCAGAATAACATAATAATATGATTGAATTTTTAAATTTTAAGATTAAATATGGATTGCCACAAAATATTGTTAAGCATACAGAGCCAGAATATGAACTGAAATTTTTTAAAATGTTGTTTTAATGTTAAGTAACGTAGACCTTATTAACGTGTATACATTTTCGAGCATGAAAAATATGACGTTATTATCGATCTATAGTAAATTAGATACATGTGCAGTGTAACCACGTACCTAATATGTATATGAACGGCACAGAGAGTCAATGGTGACTGTAGAAATTTAAAATGTTCATTTACTCTGGGAGCCAAATAATTTGCAATCAAAATAATCGAATATGTTGAGGAAACACCCTTTCAGTGCTAGAGTTGTAGAAGCTAATGACCAGGGATAATGATGTTATAAAAAACATTTTTTATAACATCAGCTTTTTTTAAAGTTTGCTGATGTTTATCTAATCGATTTGGTAGTACTTTTAATTCGTATTACGTCCCATAAAAAATAATGAAAATAAAATAGGTTTTACAGAAGGTAGGTATTACAAAAATTATATAAAGATTAGTGACTCTTTCTACTTACCTGTTAGTTGCACACCACACTATGTTTTACAATAAGCATAGGATAAATCCATTATCCATTACCTAATGTCCAAACCGAAGTTTTGGGTACTAAGCTACGAGCTAGTAGGTTTAGGTACTACCTTTACTTATAACTAGAACCCAGATTTTAATCTGACATGGTGTTAAATATCAGAATAGGACTGCGGTTCTCGTATTAAGGAGCTTAGAAATAATAAATAGCAATATATTACCTTAGACATCTAAATTCACTTGTCTATGAGGTCGCATTCAACTTCTGCACTATAAACTAATATAACTACTATGTGGTTTTAAAAATGTTAACAATTCGTTTTCACTTCATCGGGATCTCTTGTTTATTCCGTACCTGGAACGTATGGTAAAGATCCGAGTTTTACTTATAACTTATTTATATCTAACACATAGTACAATTGTGGGTACAACAGTACAAACACATCAGTACTCTATTTCCATTTTAAATTGAAAATAGGTAGAAAAAAGCAAGGTTGTCAGATATATTTTCTAAAATTGCTAAGCTCGCTATACAAGTATACTTCATACTGTTAGTTCGTGATGTTCTTAGAAAGCTAGTTTGGAAATATTTTTAAAAAATACAGATATAAATGTATTACTTAGCATTAAAATAAAGCGTTTAAAGTTGCTGGAAAAAAATAATTATAAATTAAAACAACTTTATGTATATTACTATACTTAAGAAAATTTTTAAGAGCTGGCAACGCCTGAGCTGCCGGCAGCCGCGAATGCACCAGCAAATGCCGACCATATGTACTATAGGATTGCTTTATATGTAATACATCCAAATACTCATTCGGTCCACTGTGCATTAAATTTTTACGACGTCGTTAAAATGATTTACGACTTATGTGCCAGTGACGTGTATTTCAGCTAGGTTTATTAACACAGACAATTTTTTGAGATTGTCTAGCTAAATGAGCATTATTTACAGCAAATTATATTACAAATATTAAGAGTTTTGTATGCAGGCTAATTTTAACCTCCTATATTGATTTGAATGAAAAAAAAATATTTCACAATTTTCGAATTTATAAAAGATATACGCACGCCCATGGAATCATAAAGTTGCACCGCTTTTTTTGTTCCCCAGGCGTATTTATCATTTTCAATTAACATTAGAAGGACTATACATATTGATAGTTGAAGCAAAATATAAAAATAAAATAGAAAAGATTGTAGGATGAAAGGGAGAAACACAATAAGACGAAAAACATCGCTTCAACTTACGTTGTTCGTATACTTTAGACATCATTGATTACTTAATATGAGTGTTATGTACAGGGTCATTGTTTGATCTTGACCACCTCATTCTATTCGTAAACGGCTAAAGAAAATTGTAATCTGCAAAAAGTATTATGTTACTAAATTTGGAGACTAAAATTTGGCGTGTATAAAAAAACTGTACATCAGGCGACGCCAGGTTTTCAACATTTTTGTTTTGTTTTTGTTTTTTAACGTACCAGTTTTAAGGCATCATTGGAAAGGACTTTTAATTTGGAGTTTATTTTCAAATGATCATATTTTAATATTCTCGTGTCTTGCAAAATATTTAACAGTAAGCCATAATGTTCAATGTACCAGTTACCGTAAATTTGGGTAACACGTCAGTAAAAATATACTTAATATTACTTTAATATAAAAATATAATACACACGTATTGGGTCATAACTCTAAGAATTGAGGAACTGGTATACGAGGTGTGTAAATTAAGTAATGAGACTGGCAACGTAGCGCCCGATCTAGCAACACTATGGAGACGAGACTTGGAAGGACGGTAGGTCACATGTAATATACTTTCAGTACAAGTTTGAACTTGTTAGTCATTTGTTTATTCTTTGTGACTGTTTCCGTAAATCGTTTTTTTCTAGTGCGTTTTAAAAATGAGTGACATTTTATTAATGTTTAAGAAAGGTGTGCTTTCAGGTTTTGCTTCATACTTGGACACAGCGCAACGGATACTTTTGCAAAACTTCAACACGCCTACGGAGACAATATTTTTTCAAGAGTTTTTTCGGTGGTTTAAGGCATTCTCAGAAGGAAGAGAGTTGATTGAAAATTAACCACGCAGTTAAAGGCCTTCAGCTTCAAGAAGAACTGATGAAAATGTCGATAGAATACGGAATCTTGTGCATCCGATCGTCGGTTGATGACAAGAATGATCGGGGAAGGGTTAAGGAAGTTAATTGGAATCACACCATTGTTCATCAGATTTTGACTAACGAATTGGGGATGAGAAAAATCTGCGCAAAAAATAGTTCCAAAAAACCTTTTGTATTGTATTTGAGTACGACCCGGAAACCAAGGCGCCAAAGCATGCTCTCCAAGCTCTGCACTTCAAGCTCTCCAAGACCCAAAAAACAAGAATGAGCAAGTCGAAGATCAAATGTATGCTGATTTGCTTTTATGATAGCCAAGGAATTGTCCACAAAGAGTTTGTGCCTCCAGGCCAAACAGTAAATCAACACTTTTATAGAAAGGTTCTTGAAAAACTACGAAACAACAAAAAAGGGTCATGCGTGTGGGACCAAACATCAAGAACAACCGAATGTTGCATCACGACAATGCGCCTTGAACACAGCCATTTCAGTAAACGAGTTTTTAGCCAGTAAAAACATTCCTGTGGCTGCTCAGCCCCCTTGTTCGCCCGACTTGAGTCCTTGTGAATTTTTTCTCTTCCCGAGATTGAAAAATCACCTCACGGGACATCATTTTGAGACCATAGAAAACACTCAAACGGCTGTAACTGATCAGCTGATGGCTATTCGAGTATATGAGTTCTAGCACTGTTATGAGGAATGGAAGAACCGTCTCCAGCGCTGTGTGGCTTCCCAAGAAAGTTATTTTGAAGAAGACAATACTGAATTGTAATTCTATTCGAATAAAAAAAAATAAAAAAATCGGTCTTATTACTTAATTTACACTCCTCGTATTTCTGAAAAAAAAAAATGCTGGAAGCGTCTGCACGCATTCTGTCGTGTAGTTTTATTTCTTTTATACATAACAAATTCGAGTCTCAGATGGTTCGAATGCTTTTTGCGGATTACAACTTCCTTAGCCGTTTACGAAAAAAATGGGGTGGTCAAGATAAAATAATAATTTACTAGGTTGCGGAATATTGTCGGATTACTAAATATTGGGACTATCAAGCTTTCACTGTGCATATAGTTCATTCGTTTAAACTGTGCGCTTACGTCATATGCCATATAAACATGAACTAATCTGCTAAATCATCAGAGTCAAGTTTACGTCATATCAAAAAAAGAATAACAGCCAATAGAACTCTTTGTAAACATTATAGTAAAAACTGTGTACACTGCACAAATAAAACATTATACATTCTCATTCGGGCAGTACGTTGCTGTCCATCTCGTCGTCGCTGGTCGTCTCATCCTCGATGATGTTTCCTTCTGTCTGGATCTCGTTGTCGTTCATGCTGGTCTCCCGGAGAACCGTCATCATCTGCGGCGAGTACTGCTCGACCTTTTCCAGCAGCGTGTCGGGGTAACCCGGCGAGTAGAAGCGTACGATCTCCTCGGGGAAGCAAGCATTTATCACCGTTATGTACTCGAACAACGTGGTGCCCGGCTGGGCGTCGAGTTCCTGGACCCTCTTCAGGCTGCCGGAGGTAACGAACAGCCGACGAGATTGGGCGTCCTGAGGAAGGATCTGGAAAAAAGTGAGCATAGAGAGAATAGTGGCGGCTGCTCCACAGGTGTTCGAGGGCTAGGACCTCCCGGTTCCTAAGTAAGACAAAAAAAGAATGTCAGAATTCAGAATACACCACATACTAACTAAATTCAGCCATATAGACAAGATGATGAAGCCAAGTGGAGGTCATATCGAGGTCCGGGTTCACAGGCCGGTTTAGTCGTTCACAGAGTTTACTCGATGAATATCGCCGGTTGTTTCGCAATTTCCTTTTTTATAAAGCAAAAACCCATGGCTAAATGCATAGTGGTGGACTAAAAACAAAATTGAAAGAATACGTGACCCGAAAGCGAATTTCTTTCTTTAAGTAAGTAAGAATCACTGGCGACTCGTCAGGGGGAGGCAGAGGAGGCAGTGCCTCCCCTGTGAAAATTACAAATAAGTTTTTTTTATAAACCTACTATACTTTAATTTTATTTAATAAAATAAATATTTAATATACTACCTATAAAACTTTAATTACCTTTCATTTTTAAATTCATATATGGGGTAAAAAATTAATTTCTAAAAATAAAAATATTAATAAACAGATGTCTAAGGAGTTGACATATGCCTGCAGTATTATTTGCAACATATTAGCCCTCATAAACAACCCAGCGCCTAGTCTATCGCCGTGGTGGCAAGCCTCCGATGCTAATGCTCCGATGTATTTATACGGAATAGGGGGCTTCGCGCTTCGCGATCCTGCGTTGCTAACATGCATTGCTAACAAATTTAACCCTTAACTCCAGTGGCATTAAAGGTCATTTAAAAAACTACATAACGGAGGCAAACACACCCACCTCCCACCTCTCACACGTGACAGCGCAGAAAGCTAGTCATTTGATTTCATGAACCTAACGACCTAACCTACAAAAACAAATAAAACAATCTTTTATTGTTCTGTGTTTTTGAAATTTTTGTTGGAAAGTGCTGCTATTCTTGCCGGTTTTCTTTTTGAGTGTATTGAGTGGTATAGGAGGGTAATAATTATTGAAAGTGTTCCATATTACTTACGTATGTAAGTCATTATTTGAACGTCATATTTAATCCATTATGATTAATTATAATTTTGTATACAAAATTATAATGGAGGTAACTGGCGGGTGTAGCAGTTTGTTTCATAAAAATAACAATACGAGTTGTCATGACACTCAAATAAGTATTCGACCCTGAAATGATACTGTTGAGTATCATATAAAGTACAAATTTAGTCGCCTGTCTTATGAGGATAAATTATTTGTTAAATATTTAAGAGTACCACTGCCAGATCTAAATAAAACTTTAATTAATTAGGGTAAGCCTGCTCGTAGTTTTGTTAATATGTGCTATGATAAATGCAAATATCTAAGTGGTTCTTTAACTTTAAATAAATTATTGTGTTGGCCTTGTGTATTATTTTCAAATCGTGGAAAAAGTCATTACATTACATTACAAAAAAATTACATCTTTTAGGCAAACAAAATATTATGAAAGTGATCAATTTAGCCCGTCAAATCTAAATTAACGCAGTCCTGGCAAAAATCCGTATTTTATTTCACTGCATCTTTTAATTGTAAACTAATTTGACGGAAACTCTACACCTTTCCGATGGTTTTGCTGAACCAATAAAATATATTAGGTACATTATGTTAGACAAGTGTGCTTAATATATTTTATTGGCCAAGTAGATGTCCTTCTCCTAACTATGCGGCATATTACTAACAATGTTTACCATCATGAAAATTTAGGAAACAAATATTTTTACAAAATATGTTTGCCTCCCCAAAAATAAGTCACGAGCCGCCACTGATCAAAATGACAAATTAATAAATAAAGTAAAAACAATAAGTTAATTTTCAAAACAGGTAATACATTCGGTATTATTACCTAATACGAAGGTTACGGGTACGACAAAATGCATTTCAATCACCGAAATTTAGAACAGACTAGAGGGAATTCATCCCATTTGCCCTTTGCGTGAAAAATTGTATAAACAAAGTTATACTAATATGGCGGCTTCACTAGAAACAAACTTGAAATTGGCCCTAAAACATTTTATTACACGGCCCATAGTCTCAGGAGTGCTTCTGCGTTCAATCATAATGTAATATCTAATAACAAACAGTGATTTTATAATAATTTGAAACTAAATAAAATGTAAACTAAAATCTAAAGTCAAAAATTGTCATATGGGATATTTTCCTTTTTTTTTGCTATACACATAGTATTATTATATAATACTGTTTAGCGTTTAAAAAGACCGATAACCATTACAATCAAACGTTAATTTTATTATACGAAACCAAATAAAAACCAAAAAAAAACACTGCTTTAGGTGCACCTGCACGGTTAGGTACACCAATATGGCCGCTTGACATAAGGTGTGCCAATGCGACAATATGCGCATTCCCTTTAGTCTATTCTAAATCTCAATCAGCGCGGGGGTCATTTCAAGTGAGCTATTTACTATAGGGTATATACAGGGTAACCCAAAATGGTTCATAAAAGCCAAACCCCTATACTAATAAAGATATCGGAGTGCATCAATTGCGACGTAAATTTGTTGTAGGAAGAGTGCTAGCCTGTATTAAAAATCCCTTCCCCGCAGTACCACTCTCAACTTTTTTTCCAATGACATTTCGTATAATGTATGTTTAAAAAAGACATCGGCGGGTTGTGAAAAAAGACAAATGTTACACTTCTCGTTCTAACTACTAACGCAGATGGTGAGAGGGCTGGTCATATTCCCTCACTACCTTCGATATCTATTACGTACTAGGCGATTGCTTCTTATCTGTCGTCTCACTTCTGTTTGTCCTTTTTCATAACTGGCCGATATCGGCTTTACACACACGGTATTTTTATACTAACTTATATATCTCTTGTTTTCTACCGAAAGCTTTTTTAATACCCAAAATCAATGTAATACAAATGTGTACAAAATAATGTTAGATATTTTGTTATACAATAAAAATGTTTACTTCAAAGGGTTTATTAGTATACCACTGTGAAATAACAAATAACTAAGGGATTAGATGGGACTAGACATATTCTGATAGGTCCGATAAAGTCAGCAACTATCAGTTGTCCTTCCCAAAAACACACTCTAACACACTTTTGCCGAGCCCACATCTTGTGTGCGCAAGTCCATCAGCATTGTGTTTTGATTTATCGTTACGAACCCGAACGTGTCTATTGTGTTACCAGATAGTGTAATTATGGCGAATTGTGTCTTCATAGATTTCCAACACAATTTTTAATTTAGCAATCTGCATCAAGTGTAGGCTATTTTGGGCGACAAGGCTCTAGCAAACCGGCTATCAAACCATTGCAGTCTTCTACTATGCAGTACTAGGTAGCCACTGGCTATTTAGATTGAAGTTGTTGGTGTGACACAATAGCAATTTGTAAATTGAATCTTAAAAAAAACATTGAGTGTATCTTTCTTGAATATATGTATGTAATGTAGTCTTAACATGACCTGAATGTGTTTTAACGTTTAGAAATACACTAAAGCTTTATTATGTAAGAGAATTACAGTTTAATTATCCTGAAAATCGTCAGAAACCTTATTTGGCAACTCTTTACATAATACACGAGATAAAGGCGGATTAGGTGGATGCCTGTCTCATGCCATTGCATGGTTAACCGATCTGTGTGTCTCTGCCATAAATAGATAGAACATATTTATACCGATTATATAGGAAAGATTTTATAGATTTTCTAGATTTTGCTACGTGATACGACAATTTGCAAGTCAGTGTAAGGGTTACATATGTAGAAATGATCGAAATAACACCTTAGTTTGACGGGGAGTATTTTCATGCAGAACAGTGTAATTCTAGTTTACATATTTTTTTTATTGTGAGACATAAAACAAAAGCCCTTACTAGTCTCAATACATAAATTCAAAAATATATTAAAAACCCAAGTAAAAAAATTAAAAATATATTAATTATATTATAAATCGGTCCATGCAGGTATGTCAATTCAAAGTGTGCAAGTTGCACAATCGGCTGAAGGCGTCGCCTATCCCTTTCAGACCAAATCTTTCAACTTTCAACTGTTAATCTACTATTTCAAAAGAAACATTTTCCATACCTGTATAGAGCCTAATTCCAAACATATTAGATTTTAATAGGATTTAAAGGTTATTTTCAACAAAATATCCAGTACAGTTAAAATATAAAATTTAAATAAATATAAAAAATCGTCAACTAATAAAATAAATTAAAAAATCTTGAATTAGTTTTTAGGGAATATACATAATTCTTTTAATAAAAAAAACAAATAACTACTCAAGTCAATAGTCAAATGGAAGGAATATTAAATAAAACAATTTATAAAAATGTATCTTATATTATTACTTTTTATAAAATTTACACAAATATTTTAGTCGCATTAGTTACAAGTCATATTTTGGCAGTAGAAAACCATAAATGGGTGCCCATAGGAGCTTACCAAAATCCTGACAGGTCGTAATTATGGATTGGAGGAGACAAACAAATATTTATATATTACATTTATAGAGGACAAAAAAATATTATCGTTTTCAAACAACTTAAGCTGACTTTAACTTAGTTTCCATCCCATCTCCCACTACTTAGACTTGTCACTTTCCTATGGACCTCCATTAATCATATTCAGTGTTGAAATTTGTTGATATAAACCGGTTTTACACGATACTCGTAATCAACTGCAAAAAAAATACATATGTTCACTGAACAAAATACATATATATACACTTTATTACCGCATGATATATGTAATATAACTTAATATAAATTATTATATTATGCCAATTGTCTCTTTAACATTTTGGTAAAAGTAAAACATATACACTACCTCATTGCTGTTTGTTATAAAAAAGGCATCGGTGTAAATTTACTTAAACTAAGTAATATTCATGTAAACTCCACTTTAGGTAGACAGAAACTTGGCAAATTACCAGTGGCGGCTGGTGATAAAGGGCACAGGGGCACGTGCCCAGCCCAAATTTCAATAGAAAATATTTTTTTTGGTATTAATTTACTATAAATTACTGTTACAATAATATCAAATAATTGTATACGACAAACTATTCATATTCTAATTATTATTCCTTTTATACCACAAATAATGATTTTTATCACATATATATGACAGACTATCGATCGAGCACCGAGCCACCGTCCTCTGAATTCTCGCATTTCGCGCGCGTGGGCGAGGGCACACAGTTTCCCAGCCCTCGTTTTTAATCGGGCTTTTTCGGTGACTGGTAAGTTTGGAGACGATTGCAGCAGACAGACGTCGTTAAATCGTTCGAAAATCAGCTGAACGGGTCACACTTGTTGAGTGACCTTTTTTAGTGATTGTTTATTTTCTTCGCTGAGAAGTGTGTTTTTACTGTTTATGATTGTGAAACGTTTCAAAATGAATTCGGTGGACTTTTTATTGACTAATAAAGATTGAAGGAAGAAGAAGGAAGGCTGAAAATCGCGAAATTATTCACGAAATTTTAATACTAGTGTCTACGACAGATTTAAGTGGTTATATGGGTGTCCTAAAAGAAACAAACTGTTTTGTTTTATTTGTTTCGTGATGGGTGGCAACCGACGTGCATGGACTCAAGAAGGGGGTGAGTGATTTAAAACATTTAAATGAACGAGCTAAGTAACATGCTAGCTATAATGAAAAATATTTACATAACGTCTTAGATTTTAGTGTGTTGGGAAAGGTAGCCATAAGGGCAACAGCTTGATAGTGTTAGTGATTGTTTATTATCGTGAAAATATAAGACGTCACAATGAAAATGTGGATAAAAACAGACATATTTTAAACCAAATAATTAATTGTATTACATTTTGTGAAATAAATCCGGGACTTTAATGATAAGGCGATTAACATCTTTGTGAACAATAAGGACAGGCGAGCTGATTTCCTCTACAAATAATGGTAAGATAGGTACCTATATCAATTTTTTTTCACATGTTGCCACCCATTATTTTAATATATTTAAGCCCTCAATATTCGTGACTAAATATTGTTTTAAAAAGCTACCAAATTCCAAAAATTATTTTTGTGAGTATATTTTTGTATAAAAGAATTTTTCATTGAAATTCTGAAGTGTCAGTAAAACGATGACCTTGAAAATTTTAAAAATTTTTGCCTGCGGCGCCATTGGTAGCTAATAAGTAATCCTACTGACCCTGTGCCCATCCAGTAACACACCCACGAGCCGCCACTGAAATTAACTATTATGAGCAGTCACGTTGTCGAATGTTTAAGTTTTTAACTCGAAGTATCGAATTTACTCGAAATATCAGTATTTTTAGTATTCAAGTATTCCAATGAGTTTCTGTTTTTAAAGTGAAATCAGTCAGTATACTATAATAGATACTACATATTTACTTAATAATACTTGCGAAAAAACAAACAGTATACCACCTAATTATTCATAAACATAGATTAGCTGAATAACAATTATTTATATGTATATGAAGGTTAATAGTGATAACATCCAGTGCGGCTTGTTCTTCGGGTTCCAAAAGCATTTTTTCTAATTTAATATGCGAAATGGATAAAATTAGTATATATGCATGTATACAAGGTGTCAGTGAGACCATGCCTCCATGAGCTTTCCATTATTTTTATTTATTGGAAGGATATTTTGAAATTTATAATATGTACAGGGTGCTTCCTTATAATTTTCCACCCCTTTAAAAAAGTTTATTTCTGACAGAACAAAAAGATAAAGACAAAAGGTTTTAATATGTTACCTAAAACAACAAAAGATGATCGCAGAATTACAAAAAAAAAAACAAGGTTAACATGTAATTTTTTAAATGGAGCACCCATTTTGTTATATTTTTGAAATCAACTTAATTTCCACCTTCCAAAAATATACAATATGTCTACGTTTGGACCCGCTGTTTTTGAGCGATTTCACTTCAAATAATTCCGTATAAAGAGCCGTGCTTGGCGATTCGAAATAAGAATGTGAGGCTGTTTTATTTATAAAAACGTTTTATCGCACTGGCTATGGATCAATATGGACTTTTATTTAGAATATTAACTCTAAAACTTCTGTAACTTTTCTTTTCTATTTATAATATAGACATCCAAAAAAAGTCATCAAATCTGACTATGAACGAGAGTGAAGGAAATACATATGTAGTTGTTATGTCGAAGCTCAAAACAAAACTTTGTTCTTGTCAAACTTTTTGATAAGTGGTTGTCACAATTGTAAAACAAATAATGGCTCTAAAGTCTTTTTTTGCTGCAATCCTGCAACTTTTGTATTCATCATCATCTCGAAAATTAAACTTTTTAAAGGGGTGGCAAATGATAAGGAGAAACTCTGTACAGTAGACGCAAATGGTCTTATTTTGATATGTCGACATTTAGATTAAAGATGACGGAGTTATTTAAATAAAAAAAAAATCACTAAAAAAAAAATTTACCTAACCCCCGATACACTCACACATCCTCTCAAAGGAGGCCTTAGCAATGGCCTATATTTTTTTAAATAAAACTATTTTTTCTTACACCCGGGACTTTTTAGGTATACTATTAACTCGTAGAAGTATGTGAATGGATTTTACTATAAATGAATTGCAGATCTTTTTCTTCTAAAACAGTATCTGCATTAACATGTTTTCACTTTAATTACAAAATTTTAACACCGTCATCGTTAATCGAAATTTTATGTAGAATCAAATTAAGCCATAATTTAGGGGATGTCCCGTCTGAAAATTTAAAATTCGTTGCACTGCGGTAAAACCGAAAGTTGTATTTAATTGTCTTATAATATATGTACATATGTATGTATTCTTCAAAATAAGCCCACTTGCATTTTCTATACATGTTATGAATTTAAAAATTTTCTTCATATAAATAAAAACGGTCTCAATATGGACACAAATGGTACCTCTAATTCGTATAGAAAAATTGGTGACAATCACGTAAAGTACTCGTAGATATTAAAAATTAGATAGAAAGTATGTATGTTTATACATATATATATAATATGTTTATATATCAAACATTCTTTCACGTCTTGTAAATTGCAGCTTAATTTCTACTATTTGTCACGTACTTTAGATTTTTGATACATGCATACTACACGTTACAGAAACGTATAATCTTGACGTGGATGTTTAATATCAGGATGTTAAGTTTCATTTTCAAAATTTCTTGTGTTTACACACCAAGATTTCCTTATTTTCTGAATATAAAATTTCTCTTGAAACCACGCTTCACTGCCAGGCGATTTAATCATCAGAAGTGGAATGTGTTTAGGGCATACTCCTAGGGACATACGTCCCTTTTGACTAAATGGAGTCGGATTGTATTGTACTTATACCGTACAAAAATATACATATCTCACAAAATAGTTGCTTTATTGTAATTAACAACCACATATATATATCAAAATAACTATTTAAACAGTAATAAAATGGCTTCCCGCTGTTGATCTTCCAAGTTGGTAACTTCGACACAAATTGTTTATTTCAAGAATAAATAGCATTTTTTTATGAGACTGTTCGTTTCTAAAAAATATGTTTTCTAATAAAGTAAGACATTTTTCAGTTAACATTTTTTTCATGAAAATAATTTGTTTTCTTTTTAAACCTTCTTCTCAATTTTTGGACACTACTTCCTTACTAAGTAATAAAAAACATCAACAACCTCCTGCTATCAACAATCAATGTGTTATAAAAAGAGCAAAAATAATTTTTATAGACAAAAATTAAAAAATAAATCAAAAAATAATCTTGGCAACCAAGAAACAATCATTTATTGTCAAGCTGTAATACACGAAAGTAACTTGTAGCCTTCCGCACGTTTGCCATAGTTTATTATGGTATTATATCACATTATTCAACATCAGCGGTGTTTGTATATCGCGCTAGCTATCACGGGACTACTGAAATAAATAGGAATTGAGGCGACCCCCCTCACCTGCTACGCGAGTTGCCTATGTGTTGCGTTGCCGTCTGCCAACTTTATTTATTGTTGTTTTATTTTAGTCTACATTAAAAATAATGTTGAATCTTTATATACTTTTTTTTGTTGTTTCATTCTATTTTCCGCATAAACCGCATACTGATGATTGTTACAAAAATTTTGGTGTTAAAAAATTGAGAAACCTGGTTTATAAGATTCTTTTCTAAAATAACATAGTTTCACCTTCCAAACTATGTTCTAGGCGCTCTTAAAGTTTAAAAAATATAAACATGTTTACTGAGGTTATTCTATTTCCAGATTCTTCAGTAGTCTTAAAATAGGACAATTAATCTGCATCCACAAAAAATAAAGTGTCTCTTGTTTGTGGGTCAGTAGTTTTTTAAACCACGAAGTACTTAATTTGATGAATATAAATTAGTTGTATATAAACTATTATGATGCATCGTAATATCTTATTAGTAAATTGTCACGTAATACAAAAAATTACGAATATATTTTTTTAACATTTGACGTCAGAAATATACTTACAATGACAAAATGTAAAACTATATTATTAGTTTTCATTCATTTATTCTACCCATTGTTACCTATAGGTAGGAATAAAACTTGGAAGATCAAAGGTTAATATTGACATAAAAAATAGTTTTCATAGTATTGCAATGTAGCGTACAGGGTATTTTTAATAAGTGTCCAATATTTTACATGGTGATTTTTTAAAACATCTTATAAACATGTGGTCAAATGCGTTCTGTTTCGAGCATACAGGGTGTACACCTCTTAGAGATTACACACTTATTAATAAACACCCTATATACACATTTAAGAGCGAGTGCATCCGAATCAGCAACTATGTCAAGTGTCTTATTGTTAGATGTAATTTCGCACGTGTTTTATACAGATTTTTTTAACACGCATATGTAGCAAAATATATATTAATCATTCTGATTCGGTTCTATGACATAAAAAGCTTTCCATTTCATAAGCAAACCAACAATGAACATGATAAAGTTACCTTGGTTGTTATACTAGCGCCTCAAAGCCATATTCTTGAAACTCAGTCTTTACAAGAAAACATGAAATCACAAAATTTATAATAAAAGCCCTTACAGTTACGAAGATACCTACAGATCCCTTTTTACATGCCTCAGCCATAGTGATAAGAAAAAAAAAACACGTGTAGATTTTATAAAAAAAAACGACACTATTTACCAACTCGAGTAGTTTGAATATGCATAGTAAAAAATATCTTAATCTATTATTCTGGTTCTGTTAAGATGAACAAGCTGCGTATGACACTTCTGGCTTCCAATTCACCATAATAAAGTTACATTGGCTCTTACATCAGCGCTTCAAAATCATATCCTCGAAACTCAGTCTTTACAAGGAAAATCAAAATTACAAAATTTACAATAACAGTTCTTACATTTACAAAGATACGGACACCTTAACAATCTTCCCTTTTTACATATTATCTCAGCCACAGTGATTAAAAAAAAAACACTTACTCATTTAGGTTTTATAAACGAAAAAAACGTCGACAGAATTTACCACCAGAGGGTGAGGAAAAACATATTCGCACTGCTATTCCGACTCGCCGTCCTGCTTTATCACGTTGTAGTTCGACTTCTTCGTCTTCAGCATCCTCAGGAAGGAGCCCAGCGCGAAGATGGACCTGCGATGCCTCTGGATTATCTCCGAGTATAGCGTCTCCCTCAGCACCTTCCTGTCCAGATCTC
Source organism: Aromia moschata (assembly GCA_029963805.1). Lineage (NCBI taxonomy): Eukaryota > Metazoa > Arthropoda > Insecta > Coleoptera > Cerambycidae > Aromia > Aromia moschata. Next base: position 315,891 of record JAPWTK010000122.1, on the reverse strand, counting down.
TGGTCTTGATCTGCGGCGTGACGCTGGGCATGTTCTTACAGTCCATCGCGATACCGTAGCTTCTTATTTCTCCTACGGACACCCTGTATATTTTCCCTGTAGTTAGGGATATTTTATCACAGAAAACTTTAGACGTGTGCAAGCGTCGAGGGTGAAAACGCGCGTGTTGCGAAAATTTTAAGGCAATATGAAGCAAAAAGGCATATTCTCGATACGTACATATGTTGGATTATTTCCTAGTCTCTTCAGATACGCTAAGGTAGCTTTCTAACGCACCGACGCACCTATTAACTCTGCGCTACGACGCACTAGTGGAAAAAACAAACGAAACGAATCGGTAAACAATTTCAGTGACCCGTGTTTAGTTTTATTAGCGATGTATATTTATCGCCAGTGTTTACCCGCGGAAACCATGATGCGCGTGCTGTGCTCAGCTCCTGACCATCACATTCTTCAAGTAGTCGCAGTGCTGGCCGAAAAACCGCTCGTAAATCTCCCCCCGCTTTGACGACGTCTAGGATGTCGCGACTAGTTTTCGTCCGCTTCTTATAATACTCATCGCTCGCCCGAAAATCGGCTAGGATCCTCTCGAAGTCGCCTACCTCGACGGTGCGGCGTATCTGCTTGAGCTGCTTGCTACACACCTGGAGGTTCTTGTACTCGGTGACGCTGAGCTTCAAGGCCTTCCGCTGGTCCGCCTCGACGTGGCGATTGTCCGCGACGTTGCTAGACGACGGCGACGGCGATCCCAGGTCGATCCTGACGTTCCTCTTGGCGTAGCACTTTGGGGGCTTCGACAGCTCTATCCTGTCACCGGTGACGCACAGGCCGTTCTCGTGTACGTACAACTTTTCCTTATAGGCACTCGATTTTCGCATATTTCCCGCACGCGACGAGCCTCGGCTTTTTATGCGCAGTTTCGGTCTAATTGTCGCTCACGTTGTCATTGTCTATATGTCTATAAAGGCTCGCCGTTCTTCATGTACAAAAGGTTACCTACTGACTAATCAATATTATGTTTCCTTATTCCGCTTTCTGGTCATATGTATACGCAGGGACGGACTTGGCGCCAGCGTACGTTCATATCGATTGGCCTATGAACGTCTGCTGATCGAATAAAAGGCGCTGTACAACAACATTCAGGAATACCTAATTCAACAAATTGAAGAGTGTAACTTCTAAAGGGTCTAAGTGCCACTTTCCATTTTTGTTTTTGTTTTTTGCTTTAATCTATGTGCCATTGCCAATACCTGTATTTCAGTAAAAGCGTGCCACAAACGGGTTTAGTACCACAGCTCCTCCTCACTAGATTTAGCCACCTGTATGTTCCAATACTTGTTTAAACTGAAACGGTTTACGTGCCAGTCGGGTCAAATTTTATGACCAAAGGGCTCTAAAAGTGTAATAAGTGAGCGGAAAGGGTTAAAAATAAGTGAATCTAAATACACAGGGCAAAAAATAAAAATCAAGGCAATGTTCCGAAAAAAAAAACTTTCAAACACTGCAAGTTTTCTGTCTTTACGTGGTTTTTAAAATTCTAATCTCATACTGTTTAGTTTTAGGTAATTTGTAATTGAGCCTGCTGTAACAACGATGCAGCTCCATTTTCAACGCGTGATGAGGTTAGTTGCTTATAATTTCGATAAAAATATTAGGCGTTATTTAACGCAAATTCCACACATCTCAGCGCATGGAGTATACATACTGACATATGCTGAGCTGCGTCGAACTTGCGTTAAATAACGTCTATTTTTATCGAAATTATAAGCAGTTAACCTCGTCACGCGTTGAAAATGGAGCTGCGTCTTTTTGCAGCAAGCTCCTCAATTGCAAGTTTGAATGTAAAAAAACTCAGCTTCAATGAAAGACTGTATGAAAGCTTGAATGAAAGACCTGTTTCGTAATTTCTATGAAATAACAGATGGATAGAAACGAAATACATTCCTATTTGGCTTATTGCAAGTAGTTGCTTGTAGGTACAGTTGGTTGAGCAGTTGGACAGTTTTCTGAACAGTTGGATTTCTAAAGAATACTTGTTATTTTTTTTTAAATATTTTATTGTTTGGTACTTTTACAAAAAAAAAATACATGCTTTGAGTTTTCTTATCATAATCCAGAATATTTTTAAGTTGTTCTGTAACTAACATATTCTGTTTCCATATCAATAAAATATCTAGTTATATTTGCGTTGTAATAAAACAGCAAACCTATTTTCTCTAATAACTTCTTTTGAGATATTTGGCACTTAGACCCTTCAGAAGTTACACTCTTCAATTAAAGAACACACCCATGTGAAATTTAGTGAACTACGGAATGGAAAAGGCAGCAAACAACTTACTAGGAGGCTTTTAAGGTATCCGAGTAAAAAAAACACACCACAGAAATTAACATTCTCCTTCTAGGAATCATTATGATTGTATCAGAGGGTGAGTACACAAGATGTAGGACACTCAGCCAAAGCCTGTGACAGGTGTTAATTGCCAGAGGCAAATAATTGTTTGAGATAATACGCATTTGATATACACAGTATTTTAGTTGCTAAGAAGCTAATATCTATCGCAGTATTTTTAAGTAATAACTGAATTGCTCTCGTAAAACGTGATACATTGGCATCAATGATTGATCGGTCGAATTTAGCCATTCGATGTAATTTAGTTATTTTCACTAATTACCATGATGAGCTGGACATATTTGAAAATAAAGTTATATCATACAGGTTAAAGGCGTAGGTAGCAATCCGAGTTACAGCTGATCTGATAACATTGCTCAGTGGACTTGCAATTTGCATTCAGGCATCTGGTGTAATTGCGCCCTATTTTGACATAAAAATGTAGCATACACATCCGGCATGTTCCTGGTGGTGTGGCTCAACTCGTATACACCATAGGAAATTGCACCATTACATATTGGCGATACATGTGTAGAAGAGAATAAGTTAAAAGACACCAGTAAGGACAGACAAAGACAGTTAGATGCACCAGTGTGTCACGCTTGTGTACGTGTTACAAACGTATGATGTAAAACGTTACCTGCGCGTCAGAAACTGGAATGTGGAGGTGGAGAGACACCGCCCATCAAATACCGAATTTGAATGAGTGGGACCCAGGACTCAGTACTTTTTCGCAGCTATGAGGGTGTACATCGACATAGCTGTATGAAACGAAATTCTTACGTAATTCTGACTTAAAATTATCACATACACTTAAAATAAGTGTACGAACATAATTGTATTTATTTTCAAATTTTTGTATTCCTTAACTAACCGGTCTGCAAGAAAATAAAATTGAAGTTCTATAAAAAATAAAAAGATATAAATATAAATCAACATTTCGCCCCTTTGTTCTTCGCAAAACCCTAGTCTATCGTAAAACCCAGTTCTTACGCGTTCTAACATTTCTTAAGCGTTCCACAATTTAGGACTTGTACAATTCTGGCCCGTAAATCATTTAAATTTCGTGGTCTTTCATGTTCATGTCCGTAAACAGTCTGTTTTGTTTGTTAAATATTTGTTTGCATTTAAGGAACCGTTTATAAAAAATGGCCCAACGATGGAATCACCTAAAATACCAACTCCGTACGCAAGGAATACTCAAGTGCTTTTTTTCCGTAGACCAATGACGATGTAATAATTCAATTCACACGTGCGCATTATAATTTATGGGCGGGGCGTCCCGCCTACATATTTTATTGCTACCCTATCACGAAAGACAGAGAATAACGCCCATAACGTTTTAAAATGACATGTCAGTCTGGCAACTATGGATATAATATTTCTCTGTCAGTTCCTCTATCTGTCAGAGTCTATTCATTTTTATCTTAATGATGCTCGGCTTTGAAATCTTGGACGTCCCAATCCTGTATGTATCTGCGTACAAAGGAAATGGACAATGGTCCTCAGTGCAGACCTGTACAACGTAATTTCGTTTTTAAAATTAGGTAAGTACTTCGATCTACGTCACCAGCAGCAAATCTAACGTTATTACTGTTAATTCAATATTGTCCGGAGCAATATAGCGTTAAATTATTGGGCACCGACAGATAAAACATCCTTCCATTATATGAGATAATGACGCAGTTACATAAAATGTAATAATATTGCACACTTACATAGGTAACGTTATACCTGTATAACTACCGAGTACAACAGAGTGGCCACCTAACCCACAGACCCAATCAATGTATTTATCGACAATTTTCAATTGTTGTGGTGGAAAACAAATACCTATCATGTGTTAACTGATTTGTTTGTTGGGACGCCGTACTAGGCGGAGCACTTACAATAATCACTCCCGTACCAGTGGCGTAGAAGATAGTTGGGAGTATTGAGAGTAGTATCACACCACTTGATTTTTTATCTATTTTATTCTTATACTTCTCCGGTCTTAGCGGACTTTTATCTGGACATGTTTTGCTAGTAATCTAATTAATCCTTGTTTCATTAAAATCATCAGTTTTGTCATTTAATAAGGTTGAATCGAGAGTCATGGTGAACCCAAACCCAATCTGAGTTTGGGAGTTTGAGGATCTGAGAGTCAGAATTGAATAACCCTATAAACCCATACCTTTGAAGCCATACCAGGTAGCTGCGTATACAGAAGTAGAAATAACGTATCTCGGAGGTTTTCTAGCAGATAACCTCAAACCCAATAACCCCATAGCTTGAAGATCTGTGTGCAGAGATTTTCAAATCCAATAAACCTCAACCCCGTGACTCAAATATTAGGCTGCGAAAATTCGCTAATAAATCCCCTGTATATGATAATAGGATTTAAGATTTTTGCTCTCAGAATACATAGTTCCTATGTCTCAGATCTACAAATCCCTCGGAGTAGTCATGAAGTTATTGGGTCTAAGGATATACATATGTAGTTCTAGAGATAGAGTTTTTGGCGCTTTAATCCACAGGAGTATGGGGAATATAAAGTCTGTATTAAATTCAAATGAATTCGATTCATTGAGGTACATAGTTATAGACTCATCGGTATCCGGGGTTGTTTGGACTTTGATCAGGTTTTCAATTCCGAATCAGATATTCTACTGAAGATTTTAATCGATTGGAAACCAATAAAAACAATAATTTTTTTGTTTTAATTAAAATTTTTGTTTTTATGGTTTTAAAATGTTTTTTATTAATAGAACTATTACTACTTTTTTCTAGTTTAGGTCTATTTGATTTCTAAAGTAAAATTATATCCTTATATTATTATGAAAGTTATAAATATTATTTTCAAGAATTTTAAAAAAAAATATGGATTTTAATAATTAAGGTAATTGGATTATCAAATATTTGACTCGAAACTATACACGTGGCTCTTTAAATCTAAAGTAAATATCCGCATTGGACTAATATGTAAAGCTTAAACACAAAAAAAAATTAAAAATAAAAATATGAGTATATGTCTTAAAATAAATAAAGCCATAGATGTTTTCACGTACATATATCATCTTCATTTTTTGTTTTGAACAATAGATACGAATAAAAAAAGTCTACGCCACTGAATAGAATAAATTTAAGGGATGCGAAATTTAATTGGAAAAATTATTGTATATTATTTAATGACGTAAAAAGACGACAAACAATTTATGTTTGTTAACGTGACAGTTTATTACTTATTACTTTACGGACATATGATATATGTATGTATGTAGGCATTTATCGTACATAATGCGTATTTAAACTATTACTAATTTCGTTTGTCTAGCCGCTTTAATTAATAGTGGCGGCCCAGGTCGTAAAAATCGATAACCTTAACCAAATTTATCAACTAGTATTTTATTTGTCACATGCACATAAACTGTATTTATTTTAACCGTGTGTATTTAATAATAAGATTTATTGTACATCGTCAACTTTACTACTGTCGCTGATTATTAGAAAAAAAGTGCATCTATACGGCTTTATGACTGCATCTCGTGGGGTTACTGAAAAATTCTGTTCTCCCAAAGAGTAATTGTCGAGATATCAAACATTAATATTTTTCGTCAAAGGAAAAATCTGTTTTTTTCATCAAACTAAATATTTAGTTTAGGAAAACCTCAAAAGCTCATTTAAAGGGCAGTATAAATTATATTGTAATCATTATTATTATTCTACTAGTTTTTGGATTATTAGTTCAAATATGTCTAGTTTGATCAGATATGGACTTAAAAGGTTTTTAATTTTTGCGCTATTCTGCGTAAGAAGACACCAACATCGATTCTCATTGAAATTCGAAGCAATTGATTATCTGAAGCAATCCCAAGGGACCAATTTGCAGAAAAAATAGAGTATTTTTTATCTTGGTGTCCACACAAAAAACAATAATTCTGAGCCAATAGCACTATAATAAATAAACATAATTCTCAGTTCGATCTTTTGTTTGACAAATACCAAAATTTAATAGAAAAGTGATTAGTCCAATAACAGATGTACTCCGTTCAACCCCAACCCTAGATAGATAGGCCTTAACCCTACTAGATAATTTGATTTCCCGTCGAGGTCAAAGGACATCCAAGGGGCCATTTATTAATAAAGCGCTCTCGATAAACTCATTTTATTACAGCGACGTGTTACAAATGGGATGATTTATGGTCCCTTGAAGGCTCGAAGGGTTTGTTAAACTTACGGACTTCCTCCCTAATCGGTGTTTATCACCGGTTCTGTAAATGCTATTGAAAAATATACCAGGGAGTTTGCTGAAGAAGCTAATGCTACGTGCGGCAAAAAAAGTTAAAATGAAGTAAAAAGTATACCTCATGAAATTTATTTCGTTTTACTGCTTCCGTCAATCTTTCCCTCAGGTTTCAATGCTGAGAACCTAAATGTCAGGTTAAATACATAATATGTTAAACCATGAGAAAACCATTGGTTTTAACAAGGTAGAAGTAAGTCTGATAAAAAAAAGTGCGACTCGGTATGATGATTTAAAGAATAGAGAAAGTATCATTGTTGCATAATTTGAAAATTTTAAGGGGCTATTTAAATGAACATCATATTCACGTTAACACATATTATACAGTATCTACAATATTGTTACATGTAAGTTCTGGAAAAGTATGCTGTCATGCAGAGCCGGCACTATACAACTCTATGATAATTATAAACCAACAAATATTTTTAAACGCATATTTCTTGCCCCTCTATACCCACGCGACTGTTCGTGCATATAATGTTATCCTGAACGAAGGCTTTGCGGGAACCTAGGACTCTGTAATACACTTTCTCCGAACAAACAATCTAACAAAACACATAGCAAAAAGGTATGGATAAGCCATCAACCATAGTTTAACAAAAATTGTTACCAGTTCACCTTTTATTTAATGTAGGTACCTACTAAAAAATGCGCTGCATGAGGAATATTGCAATGAATCCCAATTTTTTTCTGGAAACTCTTTATTTGGACTTCGTTTAGGGGCACATCCTTAACATTGTAGATAAAACAGATTACAGAAATGTGCATATTACTCTATGATAATTATAATCCAAGTATTTTTTAAACGCATATTTCTCGCCCATCTATACCCACGCCACTGTCCGTGCATAGAATTTTATCCTGAACGAAGGCTTTGCGGGAACCTAGGACTCTGTAACACACTTTCTCCGCAAGACAGCCAGCTATTCCGAGAGCGATCTGCCGGCGGGGCGATATAAACCGGTCGACCGCCGCATTGAAAACAATTTTTTGTCGCGAGTTAGTCACTTGTGTATTCGTGTACTGTATTTACATATTACCTGATTTTGTGTGGATTTCTGCAATAATGGTACAGTCGTTACCATTTGTGAATAGACTTAAAAACAGTGGCGGTGCGTGATATTTCAGTTAGCCATATCTTGAAAACGACGTATGGGGACCCACTTCACTTTTTTAGGTGATGACTATACACCTCTTACAGAAAGGATTTATAGTGAAAAAACCGTCAGCAAAGTGCGAAAAAATTTTCAAAAACACTTGGAGCACTCCCTGGGTTCTCAGCAACGTTCTGTGGAATATTTGCAGTATATTTTTTTTCATAATCTAGAAACAAATATAAGGAGACGATTTTCGATTTGTTACAAAATATTTTTTGTTTCAAAAAAGTTATGGCCATTTTAATTTTGGGAAACAAAATGTTCCTATAAAATTAAAATTAAAATGGCCATAACTTTTTTGAAAACAAAATATTTTGCAACAAATCGAAAAACGTCTCCTTATATTTGTTTCTAGATTATAAAAAAAATGTATACTGCAAATATCCCACAGAGCGTTACTGAGAACCCAGGGAGTGCTCCAGTGTTTTTGAAAATTTTTTTCGCAAACTTTGCTGACGATTTTTTCACTATAAATCCTTTCTGTAAGAGATGTATAGTCATCACCTAAAAAGTGAAGTGGGTCCCATGCGTCGTTTTCAAGATATGGCTAACTGAAATATCACGCACCGCCACTGCTTAAAATATGATTGAAAATTACAAGAATTTTACAATACACGGATCACATATTTTATGTTTTCCTTGCAATCGTCGATACCTATGCATATGTATATTTCATGATCGCCGAGAGTGTAAAAGACATTTAGAATCGAATATCCATCAAAAAGATATATATACCTGGTACGCTTAGAAGAGAGGAATTTTGATTCGATTTGTGCATAATGTTTTGCGAATATAGCCTTGCATGGAACGTGGTCGACAATATTTACTTTAGACGTGTTTTTGGCAAATATGTATCCGACTTTTCATTGCCTAGATACATTGAGTAAAATATATTTACAGAAAACATATCAACGTGTTATGGGAAATATCAAAGAAGACATACGTAATATATTTCTGTGACTGACAGTGGACGAAACAACATATTTTGCGGTAATAAGGTCGTTAATGATATTGATTGATTGAATAAACGAGGTTTATATATTAGCTAATAAACGGCTAAAATATAGAAATAGTAGTAATGTCCTCTGTACATGTAAAAAATAATAATGTACTGATGTTAGTGATAACAAAAAACTGTTAGTAATATAAACAACTGTGAGAAATTTGTGAAAATAAAGTGCGCGTTGTGTCGTCCTCTGTCCATGTGAATTATTTTCAATTTGCACCGTTAACTTCAGTAGATGTGGGACGATCATTTTTCTTCTACAACCAAATACAAGCTAAAGCAATGCAGAGAGTCGGTATTTCTGAATGACACAAGCGATAGGTATGTTCGTTATTAACATACATACATATATGTCTCTCATATGACCTTCTGTCAATGACATGACGGATTACGAGTCGGACCCTGCGTTGTAGTACACTTTCGTACACGTAAATAGACATTTTATTTAAATAGACAACACTGCATTTCATGATCTTTAAAACCATAAGCATTTTATGGCCTAAAAGAGGCAGTAAATATCTAATAATTATGTTTTTTTTTTTGGAAACTGGTTCAAAGTAAAAAAAACATGGTTATAAACGAATTACAGTTTAAACAAGTGTACCTAAATTTTTCAAAATAGGACTTGTGACGTTCACGGTAAAAAAGTTTAGGGAAAAAAGTCATGATCATTGAATACCGTGGCATCTCCTATGGACAAAATGTCCTTGTTTTTACCTTGGATCACTAACTGCTGCTGCGAAAGTACTAATACCAAATTTGGACTTTGGATACGATTTTGGATTTTTATTGGTACGCTGTATCTCAGCAGGGGATACAATTTATTTTGACCGGGAGATTCCCTGGTATTATTTATGCTACTTCATTTAGAGACACCCTGTATATTTAATCACAGTGTAAAACATTATAGCAAAGTTATAATAACAACCAACCAGACAGTTATATAGTTATACTGTTATATCGCGTCAAAAAAGGTAGTCGCGTAGAAAACGTTATAAAACTGGCCCAAATTAATATTTTTCAAAATCTCAAAAAGTCTCGCAAACTTGAAGAGATTTATGATGAAGAAAAGAAATGGCGTCTTTGTTAATTAACAGGCTTGCAAAAAAATTCGATCGTTAATTACTCGAAAAGTTATTAACTGATCGAGCTGACATTTTTTTTTGTAACTTCATACTGCAAATAGCAGTCCTTCCAAGAAATTTAATGATCATAGTCGCCCTACTTTCGAAGTAAAAAAATAGTGAAAAAAGCACTTTTTCAACTTCAGCAGTCATTTGCAAGTTAACAATAGCACTTGGAGACTTCGGGTTGAGCTTAAAATTTTGAAAATTCAATAGGCTACAACTTCTTATATGCATATGCTATATAAAATGTGCCAAGGAACGGAGATATAAGCGGAAATGTTAAATTAACAATTTGTGGAAAAAAAGACGATTTTTTCCACAAATTGTTTATTTAAAAAATTAGCGGACGGTTTCAGCTCTACGGACCCCGCGCATTGTGTTCTACTCAAAAAAAAATACATAGGGGACCGTTAAAACTAGCCCTATATGTTTCAAGAACACTTTTTGATGATTTTAGCTACCTGCCTACTGGACTACTAGAAAATTACCTTGCTGTACTGCCCCAGGGTGTACTTCAGGATGTTGGCAGGCGCCTGGAACAGCAGCGGCTCCAGCGCAGACACCAGCAGGCACTTCTGCAGGCACAGCTTCAGCGCGTTCTTGCACTTGTACTTGAGGTCCTCGCCGACGCTCTCGCCCGTATAGAAGTCGAGCAACCTGGGGAAGATATTGGCCGCGGCCACCGCCTGCGAGTGCTCGGGGCTGTGCTTGCCGATCTGGCCGAGGCACCAGGCGGTCACCGTGAGGACGACCTCGTCCTTGGATTCATCGAGGATCTGCGCCAGCAGGACGATGGCCTTACAGCCGATGACGGAGAGGGCGAGCTGGTCCGAATGACCTGAAATATTGGGAAGTAGCTGCCAGGTGTGGAGGATGGAGACCTCCGTGAAGTGTGTCCCCCCCTCCAAATTTATGTGAAATGCAGAAAGAAAGTTGAAAACTGTCACATATTCCCCCATCCGGACTGGGGTTGGATGGTACTACCCTATGGTTCGATAACGGGTAAAAAGGCAAACGATCTAAGCAAAAAATAACTGTCCTTTAAACTCGTAGTTTATACTTTTTTAAACTTTTAGTTTAAAGGACAAAGTTTAAAGTTTAGTTTATGTTTACGCCTGCATTTAACTAATTTCACGGAGGTAAGACGGAGCGTTAGAGGGATTGTTTCAATGCCAACAAATAATTATTCTTAGCAGTAAATATCTGCTGAAAAGTAAATTACGTTATTACGAGAGACCGAATTCTTGTCATAGCTCATAAATCGTTGATTACGTCGTTGCTGTTGCACAAATTACCTTTTGGTTGGCATCCTTAGTTGGCATCCTAGTGATAGGATTAGGTACACTTATATAATCGCTGGTATAACTAGATTAACGTTTAAAACATTAGAAAAGAAGATATTAACTTTCACCTTGAACCTAGGAGACAATTGTGCATCAAAGAATAATCTCCAGTGATACCCAATTCAAGGAAAAAAAGTCCAGTCAAATAATGCATCCGTTCATTCATGATCAGAAATCTTATTATACGAGGTGTGGTTATTAAATAACCGAACTGATGTTGCTGCCAGCGCGCTGCGAGTGTGTCGCGACAAGTTTGAACAGTACTGTGTCTGACGATACTTTCCCCACCCTGAGCTCGCTGGACAAGCCAGTGGGTCGCTCAGTTTGACTGTAGTAGTCGTTTGAATTAGTCTACGCATCAGTGACGCGTCGAAAAAATGTTAAGTGTTTAGATGGAGCAACGGGTTAATCTCAAGTTTCTTGTTAAACTGGGAAAACTTCTACAGAAGCTTATGCAGTGTTAAAAGAAGTGTACGGGAATGAATGTTTATTCCGCACACACGTTTTGGAATGAATTAAACGGTTTAAAGAGGGACGTGAAACGACCGAAGACGATCTGCGCCCCGGACGGCCCTCAACATCAAAAACGGACGAAAACATGTAAATTAATCCGCCAAGATCGTCGTCTAAGTATCCGAGGGATTGCTGAAATAACAGGAATTGCGCAAAATTGGTGCCAAAACTCCTCACTCCCGAGCAAAAGGAATCAAGAATGTACATTTGCGCTGACATTCTAAACAACATTGAGACTGATCCAGGCTTGTTAGACGCGATGACACTGAAGGGGATAAGATTCGAAAGTGTGGAAACGGTTTAAGAAAAAGCGACGGAGGTTTTGAACCAGCTGACACAAGCGGACCTCCAGCACTGCTTTCAACAATGGAAAAGTCGTATGGAGCGGTATAGAGATCGCGAAGGGGAGTACATTGAAGGCGAAACAGTTGCTACTGTTATTGGTAACGAATAAAAAGTGTTATGACAGCAATTCGGTTATTAAATAGCTACATCTCGTATCTTACTAGAATCCGACAGCGAATAACGAAGAACGAGCTGTGTTGTTACCTAGAAGGTGTCGCCCTCTAGGGTGCATAAATCGGACTAGACGTATTACGGTCCGGGGAATCACTCTCGCTTCGTGAGTTTTTTCTTTAACGTGTGTTCGGAAAAGACCCAGGTGTTCGAACGAGATTTGTTGTACAGACCGAAATATATCTAGTCATGGGCAGCACAATCTGCCACGATCATTCTTCGTCATTCCCCGTCAGATATACCACACTGTTTGAAATCTGGATCTGTGATTTGTGACGGTTAATCAGTCTCGCGTTAGATAACATTAGATTAGATTAGGGTATTTCGAAATCACAATGTGCTAGATTAGAGCAATTCTGAGTTTAGACTCAGTCGTTTTAATCTACATAGGAGGTTGTTTATAAATAATTATTTAAGAAACAACAATCATGTTTACAAACAATTATGTTAAAAAAAGTCTTGCCTTTTCTTTTTTAACTCAGTAGGTACTTCATAGACTTGTGTAACTACACTGACAAAACTCCTTTAAATTAAATGAAGGGTACAACCTCGAGTAACCAATCTCACCCGAGATGAATCCCAGAGCGGTAATGGAGGGCACCTTGGCGCCATCGTCTTGGTCGATGTTCTGGTTAAGCGTCTCCATAAGGGCACCGATGCCGCCCGTGTTGACCACCATCTGCGTCAACTCCAGGGAGTGCTTCACGATGTCCCTGATGAGGATGGCGGCATTTCGCCGGACCATGGGGCACGGGTGGCCCAGCAGGAGCAGGACCGATGGGAAGATCTCCGCTTCGACGACGACTTCTGCCAGTTCGGTGCTGTGCTTTGCGCACGAACCTGTTGGGTGTTCATATTTTCGTTCTACACATCTCTACGTGTGGGGGAAATATTTCTTTACGCAATGCAGCGAGAAATTTTTATTATTATCGACACACTGTATACATTTGAGACAGAAACACAGCAAGATGATAGGAAACCAAAACTCTCTGCTACTTACTTTCAGACATCGAGATTCACCCTCCATTATGTTCGAGAGGTTCTCGCGGAAGTTTTAGTCTCAAGTGGACACAGCTTAGATTTAAACTTCTCAGAGATCAATTAGATATGTACAGTGTGTCCATTTTATTTTGTCCTACTTTTAAATGGCTGTAGAAATTTTTTGAGCTAGAAGATTCAGAAAAAATCAGCTTGCATAGTTTTGTTTTTGCTTGTATAAGTTTTATGCCGTATTGTCAAAAATGTTACAAACTGTCAAGTGTCAAATTTATTGACAACCTATTTTTTTCTAATGGAACACCCTGTATAGCACTATATTATTCTATTTTTACCAAAATAGAATTTTTTATGGTGACCACGTGGCTTTTATTTTTACAAAAACCTTATATTCAAGTATAGTCCTTCTAATTTTAATTGAAAATGATAAATACGCCTGGGGAACAAAAAAAGCGGTGCAACTTTATGATTCATGGGTGTGCATATATCTTTTATAAATTCGAAAATTGTGAAATTTTTTTTTTCATTTAAATCAATATAGGAGATTAAAATTAGCCTGCATACAAAACTCTTAATATTTGTAATATAATTTGCTGTAAATAATGCTCATTTAGCCAGAAAATCTCAAAAAATTGTCTGTGTTAATAAACCTAGCTGAAATACACGTCATTGGCGTCTTAAACAAGTTGAGTGCCTAAAGTCGTAAATCATTTTAACGACGTCGTAAAAATTTTAAGTATTAGCAATGTATTAAATGCAAAGTAGTCTAATAATCTCGTTGACCGGTGTTACCGCCAGTGGTTTTACTGTGTGCGGCCAGCCGCCTGAGCCGCCGTTGCCGGCTCTTCAAAATTGTCTTAAGTATAGTAATACTCGTATACATAAAGTTGTTTGAATTTATAATTATTTTTTCCAGCAATTTTAAACGCTTTATTTTAATGTTAACTAATAAATTTATATCTATGTATTTTTTTTTAAATATTTCCAAACTAGCTTTCTAAGAACGTCACGAACTAACAGTTTACTGAAGTATGAAGTATACTTGTATAGTGAGCTTGGCAATTTTAGAAAATATATCTGACAACCTTGCTTTTTTTCTACCTATTTTCAATTTAAAATGGAAATAGAGTAACTAAAAATATTGAGGGTGTTCCATTAGAAAAAAAAATGTTATTAAATTTTATATTTGGCAGTTTGTTACATTTTTGGCACTATGGCATAAATCTTAAAAAAAACTGTGCAAGCTAATTTTTCGCTGATTTTCTGAACTCAAAAATGAACATTTCTATAGCCGTTTAAAAAAAAAGAACTCTACCCACTGACAAATAAATAATATGATGGGTGCGGGCCAGTAACTTTTATGGGTCATTTAATCTGTAGCCCCCCCCCCCCCCACAATGAATTATCATTACAGTTCTACCAGACGGAAGACTGACATTGCCAACAGTGATTAGGATCTTATATGTAGGCGGTACTTTTGACATTACACAATATGGCGCAGAATATCTTCCGTTTAAATATACCGGAATAGGCCGGAAAAGAGATTTTTGTTTACAAATTCTGTTCTCTTTGTTTACAAAGATATAAGGATATAAGGATATATGAAAAATATATAGATATAAGAATATGATATAGGATAAGATAATGAAAAATTACAAGTTAGTGATATTAGTTTTACAGCTCTCCGTTTACAATCGTCGAATTAAAAAGAAAGACTGTGCGAAATTATCGGAGAGCTCACAAAAAATGAAATAATATTTTCGCCCCATAAGGCATTTATTTGAATTTGGGGATTGATGAATGCACCCCTTTAAATTATTTCCTGCCACACTGCCACACTGCCACAATTTATTATACAACAACGATCTCTTTATGAACTTTTAGAACGCGGAAGAAATATTTCATCATCCATAGCGGATGTATTGCGCAAGTGCAGAAGAGTATTTTAATGCTTATTATTTTAACCGCGAGATGTCGTATCAGCCAATGTCAGACCCCATAGCCCAGGCGGTCATGGAACTTACTGAGCGCGGTCAAGATCTGTCTTTTCAATTTTTCGTCGGTATTGTCCAAGCTCTTGGTCAGATACGGTATCACGCCGCTGTCTACAACGCTTTGGGCCAGTTCCACGGAATGCTTGGCGATATCCGATATGGCGCTAGTCGTGATCTGTTTCAGGGTCAGTTCGGGTTCCTGGAGGCATAACATGAGGAGCGGTACGGCGCCGGCTTCTACGCAGGCTTGGGCCAGGGTGAGGGAGTGCCGCGCTATGTAGCCGATGCCCCAGGCGGCGGCCTCTTTTTACCTGAAATGGAAAGCATTGTTGGTTGACTTATAAAGGTTGATAGACTTATTGATATATTGCTTTTGTCATAGATCATGGTTGGAATGTACAAAAACTAGGAAAAATAGACTATTTATAACAATCACTGATCGGTATATTACAAATCGAGGTCAGTGAGAACAGTAGTCTCCTCTTCGTCTGAGTGTGCTGTAGAGGGGGGAATTGTGGCGCCGATTCAGTTACTCGGTCACTTCGTCTTCATTGCCAGGGCTATGTAGGAGACCAAAGAATAAAAAATAAATGAACTACCCTCGGCGATCCCTGCCTGATCAGGGTTAAGAGTTTCTTTAGGTGTGTGTGTTGCATTCTTCCTAGATTTAGTTTTGGCGTTTGTACATACTTGTATTGTCACCTTTCGCAAACGTTGTCAGGTTTTTTTCACGAAACTCTGATGACTAATCGTATCGAATAGCGAATCGTTAGAGATTTTGCTGCCATATTGAAAAAAAAAACATCCGCAAAAGAACATACAATACCTCAAACACTCTTTCAGAAACAAGCGTTATTGTTTCGTACTACTTGTACTTTTCGAATGGTTTGCGCTTTTCAAAAAAGAATAAATGAGCATTCAAGATCATCTGCATTCTGGGTGCTTTTTATCTTGTTGAAAAAATTGTTGAATGTTGAAAAAATTGACAAAAGTCAATGAGGTTCGATAGTACAGAACTCGTGAGATTTGGGCACCTACAGGTGTGAGTTGGAATTCTTGCCATCATATCTATTTTGACGATGGATTTGAACATGTGTTAGACATTGGATTGGGCCCTATTAGACCTCACAATTTCGTAGAAGAGCGTGACAACTTTGACGAGAAGTGCCAATATAAGTCCATATAAACTTCTATGACAACGTCCGCCTGGCTACCGACGTAGGAAGGGTGCAAACTACACACAGATAGAGACAGAATTCTCAACTCAGGCTCAGGAAACTCAAGGGTTCTCTTGGTTTTTCCGTTTTTTCTTAGACCTTCCTAGTACATTTAAAGTCACCAAATAGAGAAACAAGAAAATGTAAGCACTTACACAAGATTCGAAATCTTCAAGACAAGCCACAAATGCCTGTAAACCACCAGCGTTGATGACGCAGTTTGCCAAGTACCCATCATGTTTGCATAAAGACCGCAACACGAACAGGACTGTCTTCTTTTTGGTATTTCTGTAAATTACATTTTCTGTAAAGTCGAATTAGCCATAAATACTAATCAGGGTAATGGGTTTTATTTTACAGATCTTACGTTTCCATGATAGACGCATTGGAGCAGGAGGGGCATGAAACTCTTGTTTATAAGCTCCTCGGCCAAGCGAGCGTCATGGTCCACTAGTCTTCCGAGAGCAACGGCCGATGTTTGTCTGATTTGCGAACAGGGATCACTGAGAAGAGGTCGCAACAGTTCTAGAAAATAAGAATTGTGTATTTGTTGGGATTTCTTATTTATGGTTTACCTAAAATTCCATTTTTTGTTAGAGGTTCGACGTTTTGCTGTCTTAATGCGAGATCTGCGATAGACTGGGCGAAGCACAGCCTAGATTTTTGGTATTGATCGAAAACTTGGTCAATACTTCGATTTGTCATTTTGCTAAAAAAATGTCATTCTTCTTCTTCGTTTGTCGTCTGAGTTGATTCTATATTGTCACTTCGAATTTAGGCTGTGCCTCCTAGAGCTGCTTGTGTGTTACTTTGCCTTCTACACAAAATAAATTATGTAACAATCTATTTAACAACTATTTTTGTACGAGTTCGTCATTTCTGAATGGACAGAAATAAGTAGATATGTAGTTTGAGTCATTTTACATTTACATTTACATACTGCTGAATGTAAAGTGTTTATGTAAGTAAACTTAGTTTAGAAAAAAATACCTTAGGGGTAATGACTTGAAAATAAAATAGACTTTATATACAATAAATAAAAACGCTGCATTTTTTTGTAAATGATTTAAATAACATTATTTTGGAATGAAATTGTACCCTGGCTTTTTCCTTATGAGCCGTCTCTGGTGATCGATGAAAGAAAACTGTAAATATATATCTTTGTAATAAGAAAGTTGTGCTGTAGATGTCGCTGTCGTAATATTTTGATTTAGCTTTAAGTTTATAGGTTAAGACAGACGACCTCGTTACTTTTTGGATTTAAAGAAAATTATCTAAATCTAATATAATATCATGTTGATTCAGTGAACAACTATTAATTTATAATAAGGTATAAATTATATTTTTTTTCCAAAATCCTTTATATATAATGATTTAATTGAATGCGACCTTCAGTCAAATGAACCGTGATATAAACCTCGAATAGTTGTTTTTTCTTCTAACATAAAATTCTTGCAGTGCAGCGAATGATACCATATAGCTACTAGTATCCGTAAGAATGTGGAATACCATATATCAGGCACCTTACAAAATAAACGCAAGCGGTATATGTAGAGTATGTATCACTCGTATAGTATCATATGTTAAAATAATTAAGTATTTTCTTCTTTAGGTTCTATACTCAACTAAAAGTACAACAGCAGTTCCAAGAAATGTCTTGGAAAATGTAATATCGGCAGATAAACAGAAAGAAAATGGGGCAGTTTATGATAAGAAACCTTTTAAAATCCTTCTCGAAACAGGTATCAAACATTATTTGTAGACCAGCTAAAGAAACATAGAAACAAGTTTTTCTGTTTTGCTCAAATTGACATATTTTCTGCATAGTCCTATATAAAAAAGTCTTGTAGACCAATATTATGTGTACAAAATTAATATTGGACAATGAACCGATCAATATATTGAATTTAAAGTTTGTATTTTTTTAATATGTTGTACTTACTGTCAATCTTTTTTTGAATATTTCAAAAGTTGTTTGTTTTTAAATCTTGTTTTTTGTAGGAAAAAATTATTCATGGTGTTTGTGTGGTAGAAGTAAAAAGCAACCATTCTGCGATGGAACACATAGAATGGATCAGTTAAAAATTAGTCAAAAGTAAGAACTTATGTAATGTTTAACACCACGTTTTTTTTAATTTGTTTTAGGCCTATAAGATTCCAGGTAGAAGAAACCAAAGAATACTGGCTGTGCAACTGCAAACACACGAATAATCGTCCATTTTGCGATGGAACCCATAAATCAAAGATCGTTCAAGAAGCTACCTCAATTATCAGGCAGTAATAGTTTTTGATGTAGTTTTTTTGGTAGTGAATAAAATTATTTAAGACCATTAGGAATTTGCATTTCGTATATTTAATATAACAACAAAAACTTATCTAAAAACATGATCTACATTATGCCTTAAATATAAACTTAGTTAAGCGATCTACTACGTTTTACTAGACGATTCACTTTTGCTTGTTTCTGGCGTACTTAGCTCATGCTCTAGTCGTTCTTTCAGCCCGTACAATCTTGGATTGTAGATAAAGCGATGTCTTTTCATTCACCTTGAACAATTTGTTGTACTGTTCTTCCACCTCCTCCTTCGACAGATTTTTAATGTTCAATATTTGCTTGGCTTCTTCTAAAGACAGGCCTAACTTTTGATTTGCTAACCGTTCAGATCTGGTTTTAGCATTTCCTAACCTCTGAGCTGCTTGTTGCGACGCCTCAATTTCCTGCTTTAGGGCTCTAGCGAATGCTCTGGCTACTACTTGAGTTCCTGCTATTATTATCTGAGCTATATATCTTGCCATTGCATTGATTTGCCGACTAATCTCCGTAATATTTTTCGTTTAAATATAACCTTAAAACGTGACATGCTTAGAAGATAGCTGTTCCGTACATCTACACCAGTTACTCCACATTACACTATACATACCTAAAAAACATTTTACAGCTCACAATCAGTGACAGTGAAAGCTAAATGCAATGCGTTGTACTGCCTTGACTGCTACATAAAAAATAATGGAATTACCTATTTAGCTAAAGAGAAAACTACAGAGTTTCCTAAAAAGTATGTCACAAATCTATCAGCTTGTTTTTGCTCGTTTTTGGATTAACATAATATCGATTTAATACAATTTAAAAACTAAACCTAAATCGTTATTTTAATAACGCATCACAAACATAATTATCAATTATTATGAGTTGGCAAATAAGTTTTATTTGTAATTCTATGACGAATACAGTGCAGTGAACGCAGCATAGTAAAGAACATACACTCAACATCCACATTTCCGAACTCTCGTCACCTCGGGATTACCGAACAGCTGGCGCATGCGCAAAGGGTTTTTCTGGCTCATTCTAGTACTTTTCTTTGTTTTTCGAGGTTTTTATGCAAATGTAATACATACATACATGTGTACATGTTAATAAAAGAACGGTTTTCTAAACAAAAAAAGTCAGGTGCAAAGGAGATAGTGATGCAGGTAATTATTTTGTAATTCAAAGTAAAGGTTTGTTTTATTGAACATTTTGTTGACGTAACCTATAATAATTTAAAACTGAAATGAAAAATGATGAGAAAATATGTATTTTTAAGAAAACCGTGATACAAAACAAACGTTATTGTAGGTACTGTTTATTTGAAGAGAAAAGAGCCTGCTAAGAGGCTAACCTTGGAGCAAAAGCTGGATCTGATAAATCACTCAAAAAATGGTGTTAAAAATGTTGATCTATGTAAGATGTACAATATTTGTAAATCGTCAGTGGCAGAAATTCTTGGAAAAAAAAGAAATTTACTTCGAAAAAACTGAAAAAAGGCGAAAATTGAGTGGACGGATTGACACAATAAAGTGCACCGGTACTTATGATACGCCATTTGAAAGAAGTGTTTTTCATTGGTTTGTATAAAGAAGAACTCTTGTCTCAGGTGTGCTGCTGAGGGAGGGCGATTTCCTCTTTTGCTGAATTCTGTGACAATCGAAATGTTTGATAACAATCGCATTATTGTGTTTACTTTTTTTCTCATTTCGAATTTCGCGGTTTTTTTGTCGTCAACCAATCAGCGACAAGTTCGGTTATGTGGAAGTACAAGTTCGGAAATATCGTGAGAAAAAGTTCGGAAATATCGTGAGTTCGGAAATTTGGAGTTCGGATATGTGGATGTTGAGTGTACTTCATCCATTTAAATTATTAAGGAAAATGGTGCATATCTCGCCATCTATCAGTGAATAGCTAGACTAACATAGTATTTTGTTGTGAAAAAGCCTCCATTGCAGGGGTTATATACTACACATATAGGGTGTTACATGATATGGTGCTTAATATAGGGTGTTACATGATATTATGAATTTACTTTAAGATTAGATTCTTGAAGCAATTGAGTTCATGTAAATAGATATCCTAAAATGGTTTGTTTTCGATACATAGGTTTTTCCGTTTCTACTGAAAATCTCGAAAACGGTTTGAGATTTTATATTAAATTTTGATACAGGTTAGGTATTACTACTTAAAAATACCCTTTTTGAATTAAAATATTGTTTTTTGGACCGATGGCGTAGATAGTTATTACTAGGCCCCAACAAAGGTTGTAGGATATACGTTTTCATGAAATGTTTGACTTAAAATTGGTCCTGCACTCACATTCCAAAATAAATATAAAAATATATGACACTGTTCTCGTCGACATAAATTTAATGATAATGAAGTTATGTATGTAATAAGTGTGAAAAATGGAAATTTCATTAAAACGTGTTTTCTTATACTACCTAATTTCATCTTTCCAGTAGAATGATGTAAGAGCTAATGTTGATACAAATTACGAAATTATCCATTAATTTGAAAAGTGTTAGTACTTACTGAATAAGTTGTTAGTTATCCTGAAAAAAATAATTAAACGAAACAATTAACAAAGAAATATCATATTAGATTTACCAAAAGATCACATTGGATTTACCTATATTTCGAGACATCTAATTTAGGTGGACCTAGGTGTGTCAAAAAACATTAGAATAGTTTGGAGAGTTAACAATTTCTTTACAAAATTTGGCACTTACCTACAAGAATATACCTAAATATGTATTGATAAAAAACTGGTACTTTTGTTCATAAAATGAGTTCCAAAAGAAATGAAAGAATGTATTAATTAGATACCTTCCACCTAGTTTTATTTATTTGGGAAATACGTATATATGTAATTTTATCGGGTGGTTCAAAAGTTCTAGAACGGCTGAAAATTTTAGAAAATATACACAAAATCGAAAAAAGAAAAAATGCAGTTATACTATTTTGTTGAATTCTACTAAACACAGCCAAAAATAATATCCTCCCCCCTCCAAATGGGTGAGGAGGGGAGCAACTTGAAATGTCAAACGGAAATTCCAATAGAAATAGAATTAAAGATTATATATTGCATGTTTAACCAAAGACCCAAAGAGTGTCTCAGAGTCAAAGAGTGTTATTTTGGCTGCAAGTACTTAGTAGATGAAATATTTTTTTTAATCATTTCGTCGGACTCCGCAGAATCCTCGGCCAAACTCTGAAACTTTGTATTCTGGTAGTCTCTGACATATAGAACAAAAGTTTCAATGGGCACTAAGTCCTAAAAATTTATGTTTTCAAGATAAAAACCTTTGAGGTTGGGCACAGCGCATAGCCTCTGTATTTTCGTCTTTGTACTCTTTTTTTTATCTCTGTACTTTGTCTACTGAATGTCTGTATGTATGCATATATCGTGTGTGTAAAGCTGACATCGACCAGTTATGAAAAAAGACAAACAGAAGTGAGACGATAGATGCTGTAAGAGGCAACCGCACACGCATCGAAGGTAGTGAGGGAATAAGACCGGCTCTCTCACCACATGTGCATCTTGTTAGAACGAGAAGTGTAGCATTGTCCTTTTTCACAACTGGCCGATGTCGGCTTTACACAAACTGTATATATGTATAAAATACACGCATGTACAGGGTGTCACATAATTATTTATACAAGCTACAACTCCTATACTAATAAATATTTTGGAGTGCAACTAAAGTGACGTCAATTTGTTAGCAGGGATGCTGAGAAGTTAGGCAGGAGAGTTAGCCAGCATTAAAAATACCGCCCTCCTAGTGCTATCCCCATTTTTTTTAAATGACACTGCCCTAACTTATATATTTTATTATTCTCTATTGAACTTTTTTTTAACTGAGTTAATAACTTTAAGTTACGTACATGTTTCCCACAATACGTGATATAAGAATATAAAAAAATATCTGTTGTCATTTGGAAAAAAAATTGGGGGTGACATTGCGGGGTTAATTTTTAGTTTAATAGTAGAATTCAATAAAATATTAGATCCCCGTTTTTCTTTTTTCGGTTTCATGTATATTTTCTAAAACTTTCAGCCGTTATGGAATTTTTGGACCACCCTGTATATAACAGATACGCTGTTGACGCCAGAGTCGTTCTATGAATGGGGCATTACCCGTCGACAGAGATTACTTTTCCATCATCTTTGACCTTCGTTACTTATTGGTAAATAGTATCAGTGGTACTTCGGTACCCGATAAACCTGCTTCGACGATTATGGTTAAACACTAGATAAATAAAAAAGTAAGTCAAAACATAGATTGTGAACACAATAAATAGTTTATTGTCCTAAAGGGGTGCGTCACTTTGTTTGAAGGCCTCTCCAGAGAAGAAGTCGCTTTCGATACCTGCGTTTTTATTCCCAATCGTGTTTCGCGCCATGAATAGGATCAGAGACGGCTGGTTCAGCGAGATCTCCGACCTGTGGCCGGGTCAGTCGTTCTCCCTAGAGGTCAAGAAGGTACTGTGTGAGGACAAGTCCGACTATCAGGATATATTAGTGTTTGAATCGTAAGTTTTAGTTTTATTAACGTGCCCTGGACTTTTAGAAGTGTTTTATATTGTACGAGGTGTTTGAGCTAAGGTCATTTTTTTACAAGCTTTTATTTAATTGCAATGTATTTTTTTTTGTTTGTTTGTATGTATGTTCGGGTCAAATCTTGCAACTGGATTTTAAAGTAGTTATCCTCAACCGATTGAGATGAAATTTTGCATACACGTTTAGTATGGATGACAATGCATGGTTAGCTAAGTGATGTCATTCTAAATTCAAAATGGCGGACGGTCTAATATGGCGGAATAGTTATTTTTTGCGCACTCCCATGATATGGGTATCAAATGAAAGGGTTTGCTGGGAAGAAATAAGAAAATAAAATGTATTTACTCTAAATCCAATATGGCGCACTCCCATGATATGGGTATCAACTGAAAGGGTTTGCTGAGAAGGATACGAAAATAATAATAAAATGACTCTACTCTAAATCCAATATGGCGAACCGTCCAAGATGGCGGACTAGTTATTTTTTGTGTACTCTCATGATATATGTATCAAATGAAAGGGTTTGCTGAGAAGAATACGAAAAATAAAATGACCACTCTAAATCCAATATGGCGGACCGCCCAAGATGACGGACTAGTTATTTTTAAGCACTCCCATAATGTGGGTATCAAATGGAAGGGTTTGCTAAGGAGAATACGAATAAACTGACGTCTGTGTTCAACCCTTCGAGGAGATGGTGTACTACTGCCCGGCTAAACAGTAAGAATTAGCGGGGTCGTGTCTTAACTAATATCAACCTATACCCTAGGCAAATTCTAGCGGCGGTGAAAAAAATTCAAAATGGCGAAAAACAAGATGGCCACCATACCAATTTTAAAGAGTTATAACGTGGTATAGGTTAAGGATAGTATGAACAGGTTGAGAAACATTTAGATACAAAAACATGACGATAACTAAAAAATAAAATATAAATTAATAATAAAAAACAATTTTTAAAAACAAGCTTTTATTTAAATGCTCTAAAAAAGAAAGAAAATAAACTTTAAATTGAATTAAACTCATCAACTTATTGCATTACACAATTTATATGATATCAAAGCTTGTCACGAGATTTACTTGTGTAGATAAACAAGAATGTAATAATTATGTATTACAATTTTATCTTTTACTTTATCTTGACAATAAAGTCTAAGAAAAAAAGTATGTATTTTATAAAATAGGTAAATACATCTACACAAGTAAATCTCGTGACAAGCTTTTATATCATATAAATTGTGTAATGTAATAAATTGATGGCTTTGATTCAATTTAAAGTTTATTTTCTTCTTTTTAGATAATTTAAATAAAAGCTTGTTTTTAATTTTTTTTTATTACTTGATTTATTAAATTTGAGGTCTTATAGATCCAGTGAAATGATGATGAAACCCTTGATTTTCTGTGAAATGCTTCAAGGAGCTACACCTCATCAAAGAGGTGTCCCTGAAGGTGGTTTTTCTTAATTACCCTGAAAACTGGTGGATATTAAATCACGCAAATTAGTAGGTACCTACTCTCATTAAACTTTTTATTCGTAACAATATGTATTTTCAACAACAGTATAAGCTCGATAATCCGAATGTTCAATACATAATTCGACATTTTTCAGCAATTTAGTAGAAGTAAACTCTAGTACTAGTAAACTCTACAAGCCCATGTGTAACAAACTAATATGGTCGATAATCCGACAACACGGCGTCTGTAATGTTTTTTGTTTTGAAATTTCTTAGAACCTCTTTAAACAGGGTGTCCCATTTTTTTTAATCAGGACTTTAGAGTTCTGTAGAAAAACTTCAAGTGAAAAAGTTAATTTGAACATAAGTCTGAAATGCTTAGCTTTCAACAATGGTGTTAGTTTTTTCTTGATTTTTTTTTTATTTTCTTAATAACGGTGGGAGATACAAGGTTCTAATTTTACAAGTAAAGAATTGCAATGAAAGCTGAATCATCAATATAGAAGCTTTTTAAACACAGAATCAGTGTCGTGCATTCGGGGGTTCGGTGCTCCCTTTTATATTAGAATTTCTACGCCAATGGATTTTTCTCAGGTTTTACTGGTTCCTCCTATTCTTTGGAAAAGTGCAATGAAAAAAGGTAACCATAGTTATCTTTCATAAACGGTTCCCTTTTTTATAAAAAAATATTTTACACCCGGACAAGTATTTGAAATTCAATCAAACTATTAAATATTTTTTTAATGAAAAACTAAGCGCCTTTACAAGATCACTGTGGTTACTTTTTTCATTAAAATGTTCCAAAGAATAAGTAGTCGAACCTGTCAAACTTGAAGAAAACCCATTGGTGTAGAAAATCTTTTTTAAAATGGAGGTATCTATCAAGGGGGGAGGGATTTTATCCTGTAATTTAAAAAAAAATATCTATGGATGATTGAGCTTTATTAGACGATTTCACTTGTAAAACTGGAATCTTATGTACCTGTCACCGAAGCATTTTTTTTTTATTTATAGGAAAAAACAATGGAACGGTATTAGTATTAGACGGCATCATCCAGTGCACTCAAAAAGATGAATTTTCGTACCAAGAAATGATATCGTTTTTGCCTTTATGCGCTCATTCTAATCCAGAAAAGGTCCTTATAGTTGGAGGTGGTGACGGAGGGGTAGCACGGGAGGTCGACAAGCATCCTCTAGTCAAAAAAATTGTGCAGGTATGATATACGGATTAAATAAGGTAAAATATTGTAATACAAATATATGTATATCTACACATTGATCGTAATCATTATAAGGAAAGCTCATATTTAACTTATTAAGATCGAAGATGATTATTCATACTAGTTTTGGTCGATTTTGACTTAAAATGGAAGTAGTACTGTATAGTTAAAATATGGTTATGGTCAAAGTGTTCCACAATCAGACTATTTAAATCAGTACGTATAATATCAGATGAGAGATAGTATAACAATTTCTGAAATATTGTACCTATCATCGGTAGAACTAATACAAAATTTATTTAAAAAATACTTAAGCTTTGTTTTTTAATTTGAATAATTCAAAACATACAAAATGTAACTTATTAGCTATTTAGATATTTTATTATTACATTTTAATATAGGTTTTAAAAAATAAAAAATTACTTTTGAATGTTGTGTACCTCATAGACCTTAAAAAACTTAAAAACGGCAAAGTGTACAAAATTATAAATTCAAATATAAACATAGTCTCCCAATTAGCCTAAAATTTTAAATTCGTTTTTAAAAGATAAAAAAAATAATTGTTTGTTTTTTGATATTTCGTTTTTATTTTTTTTTAATTTAGCATATTATTTGTTCATCTTGACAATGCGAAGTGTCTAACGTTTTTAAGTAAAAAATAATCAAACCTAAGTTTAAAATTATGTTTGACAAGAATTTAAAATATGTTTAAATGACGTTATTAAAGAAAGTTGCAAATAAATTCATAAACCAAAGTACTCAAGTGATAATATAATAAAACGTAAATATAATGAGTAATAGGTGTATTCAGTATTGACATGAGATAAACTATTTGTGATACATGATAATTTGCATTTATTAATCAAAAGTAAATAAGCATAATATTGATGGAATAAACATCAATAATCCTCTTAAATTTTCCTAATATAGGCACAGTGGCGGATATAGCAATTCTCCGCTTTATGTAGGCGCGAAAAAATTTTCAAATTTGCCACCCCTAAAAATTTTCCACCCTTCTTTATGGCGTAGTTGTCATACAGGCAAATTCAGCACTGTAAATCCAGAAATGCAAAAAGACCAATGTTTTGGGACAACTAACACGTACAACGATTTTGATAGGTATAATATACATATGTATATGTTTTTCAGGTTGAGATCGATCGAAAAGTAATAGAAGTAAGTAAAACTTATTTACCATTCATGGCCAAGGGCTTTGCATCGCCAAAACTAACCTTGGAAGTTTGCGATGGATTCAAATACATGAAAAAATCACAAGAACGAATTCGACGTTATCATCACGGACTCCTCTGATCCGATTGGACCTGCAGTCAATTTATTTACTGAATCTTACTTTCAGCTACTGAAGGAAGCACTGAAACCTAAAGGTGAACAATACATAACCAAAAAAAACATCTGCACACAATTACATTTATCACGAATGATTTTTTAAGAATAACTAACACTAAAGAATGGATCATAAAAAAAATTTTTAATTCACCAAAGATACAAAATTTTATCGTGTACTGCTAATTGCTCGATTCTGATTTGCTCAGCAACAGTGGAAAGTTAATTTCCTTCTAATTTTTGCTATTGAATTTGTATCTTCGATATTTTATTTAATGGAGATTTTTTATCACTTTTATTGATTTTCGCTCTTTCATGGAAGAGTAAAGGTACCAATTGGCTCAGTTTTCACTACATACTATTCAGGAAGTATCGAAACAATCAGTTTTCATTAAAATTAATTTTAATATCAATAATTTTTTTAAATAATTTATCATTTTAGTATGAACTTAAATTTTCAATGTCAACAATAATTTTAGCAAATTTCTTTGTATGTAAACCACATAATTGTTAAGATTCAGATTATTTTGTATGAAACTCTAATTATTCAAAATTAATTCGATACTGCACGAATGTCTTTGTAGTGCAAAATGAGTCAATCTGTATTTTTAGTTTATCCTGCTTTAAAGTGCGAAAATGGATAAGTCTGGAATTATGACAGAAGCTCCAATAATCCATGTTTATTTGGTGACATACTTTGTACAAAATAAAAACCGATGCACCTCACCGAATACTCAATTGAAATATATTGAAATAAAAACTATAATGGGATGTTTTATTGAATATTAAATTTCGCGCTTGATATTCGTTGGTATGCAGTTGGCAGCAGATCCGAAGTTGCCGTGTTGTATTACTTGACATTTGCTGACAGTTTGAAATTATCTGGACATTACGTTGATTTTAATAGTGGTTTGTGTCTTTTTTGACCTGCAAACTTTTATCTCGCAATGAAAAACTGTTATTTTCAGAATAACCAATGTGTTATAGTTGTCAGACTTCCGTTTGCGAAATGCTAAAATAGTTAAACAGTTGCTGCCAAGAGTTAGTAATATCTTTGATACGCTATTTTGAACAAGAACGAGACAATAATGGTCCATTGCTACCCTTAACAATTGTTAGAGATGTAATGTAATTATAAAACTAAAATATTTAGTTAAAACTGCAGTCCAATATCTTGAACAGTTTTACGGTCAGTTCTGTTTTACAAAAAGTAAAAAACAATAAACTTTTAAAGTCACCTAGAAAGTGTAAACCTACCAAGAAGGTTACACATCCTGTAGCATTGAATACGTATGCTATTCGCAATATTAATAATAACTGATATTTATGTATGTACAAAAAACTACCCTGCACTATTTATAACCGAATGGTGTTTGTGAGAAAATATTTATTTTTTTTATACATATTTTTTTAAATGTCAAAACTTCCTGTGTCTTTCTGTGCCTTTTCTACTAACTTTTCCTGCTATTTTCTGTATTTATATATGTTTATGCGCCAACTGTTTATATATTTATGCGATGTATTTTAAAACATTTACATTTTTATGAATCATTTAATATCTTCTTAGTGTTGAAAAAATAAGTTATTTAACAGCGAATAAACACAAGGAATCCATACGCTAGTCAAAATTATTTCTAAATACTGAATAATTTTATAACAATCTGGCATCAGCGCGCTCTATAACTTAAACATGTGTTTGATGACGTACATCGGTTTTTATTTTGTATAAATTTGTATATCATTAGATTACTTACATTTTCGAGTACCTTCACAAATTATTTTCTAAGGTCAAATAGTTGAAGAAATGTGATATCTATAAAATATATATTTTTTGGGCGCTTCGGTTGTTTCCGTAATCCAAAAGATTTCTAGTTATTATTTGACATATTTTTAGGTATTATTTGTTCACAAAGTGGCACCGTATGGTCAGACCTGGACCAAGCGAAAAAGACGGTGAAAAACTGCAGGAAACATTTTAAAACGGTAAAATACGCCATCTCGAGCGTTCCCAGTTATCCCGACGGGCAAATAGGATACCTGGTGGCTGCTCTGGAAGAGAACGTCGATCTGGCTAAGCCGAAATTTAAATTCACCGAAACGCAGATAGAAGACTTGAAACTCAGGTATTACAACGACGAAGTTCACGCGGCGTCGTTTGTGCTGCCAAACTTTGCCAAAAAAGGTTTATTTAGCTAATTTCTTTCACATTAATATTTTTGAATAAAGTCGTTTTTACTCGTACAGGTTTGTAGTTATTTTTTTAGGGGATCAAGAAACAAAACGAACATCACAAAACAAATCTATAGTAAGAAATACACAAGAATACTTCTATACACAAGAAATATTTTATATATTATGGATTTTAGATGAAGAACTGAAAGGACATACCGATAACTTTCCTTGAATTTAACAC
This sequence comes from Aromia moschata, assembly GCA_029963805.1. Lineage (NCBI taxonomy): Eukaryota > Metazoa > Arthropoda > Insecta > Coleoptera > Cerambycidae > Aromia > Aromia moschata. Next base: position 286,051 of record JAPWTK010000122.1, on the reverse strand, counting down.
ATTGTCGAAGTGAGTGAACCAATTGTCCTGGTAATTCACCAAAGTAAGCGTGGCGTAAAGTTCGAGATGTTGTGTCAGAGCAGTCACATCCAATAATATTATCGTCAACTATAATCACATTTAGATATTCGCTATTTTAATAATCTGCTAAAATCTGCATTTAGTACGTCTGTATAGTAGGGTTCAAAACAAACGTTGTTTTGTGTAGCTATAATGTCATCACTAGAGCTCGGAGGTTAATAATAGATGCGTACTTTATCAGAGGCGGGTCCAAAAAACAACTATCAGTGCGCTCCGAAATGTTAAAGAGGTCTTACCTTATACCTGTGATGGTGATTGGTAATTGGCCCAACTAATCGGCCAAGGAACCATAATCTCAAGACACATAACTTAAACAAATACACGGTATTAGTTTAAGTTATGTTTAAGTTCTCTTAGGCAAATACACGGTAACCGACGCTATAACATTCCCTACTACCACTCGAGTTTCCAGAAATTATCAATAACTGTTCCATATGTTCAGAAGTTAGGCTCTGGCGGCTGTCACTTAAAATAACTACCTGTATAGAATTTCCATTCTAAATTGAAAATAGGTACTTGGACGAGGTAGAATAAGGATATATAAGTTTACTAACACTTTGTATGGAACTAAATACGCTTTCTATACTGATCTGTTACCCGTATATGCCGTATCGTAATCAACGTTGACTTGACGAGGCATGTCAACGTAAGAAGTGGGCGGAATCTACACTCCGTTGGTCATTGTCGCTACTTTGGTAGGGGGAAATATGCCACCAGACATTCGACCCAGTCAACCCAGTTGATTACGATGGCGGTAAAACACGGGTTATAACCACGCTATCTTTGACCGACTGCATACAAAAAAAAAACGTTGTTTTGATGTCTTATATTTTGTGCGCCTACAATAACGGCGAAGTGGGTTTTTAAAAGGTTTAAATTATACAAACTTATTTGCGTCGTAATTCAATTATTAAAAAATCGACATTTTTAATCAACACCTCTTTCATAAACTTGGCTTTCTGGAGACCTTTCGAAACGGATGAAAATAACGTAGCTTCAGATATAACCAGCGAAAATGTCGAAACGGTCGAGTACGATGAATTTAAAAATAAAGACTTACATTGTCAAAGTCAGTGTACTATTTTAAACATATATGAATGCCTAAAAGCGACGTTAATTACTTATTATTACCTATCCCTAAAAGTTATTATTCGAGCACGCCCATGGAATCATAAAGTTGCACCGCTTTTTTTGTTCCCCAGGCGTATTTATCATTTTCAATTCAAAATAGATGGACCAGTGGCGGTGCGTGATATTTCAGTTAGCCATATCTTGAAAACGACCCATGGGACCCACTTCACTTTTTAGGTGATGACTATACACCTCTTACAGAAAGGATTTATATTGAAAAAAATCGTCAGCAAAGTTTGCGAAAAAATTTTCAAAAACACTGGAGCACTCCCTGGGTTTTCAGTAACGCTCTGTGGGATATTTCTAGAAAATATTTTGCAACAAATCGAAAAACGTCTCCTTATATTTGTTTCTAGATTATGAAAAAAAATATACTGCAAATATTCCACAGAGCGTAATTGAGAACCCAGGGAGTGCTCCAATGTTTTTGAAATTTTTTTCGCAAACTTTGCTGACGATTTTTTCACTATAAATCCTTTCTGTAAGAGGTGTATAGTCATCACCTAAAAAGTGAAGTGGGTCCCATGCGTCGTTTTCAAGATATGGCTAACTGAAATATCACGCACCGCCACTGAGATGGACTATACTTACGTGCAATACAATTTTTTTATTTACACAACAAGAATGCTAGTAGAACATCGATGAATAAACGGAAAACATCATAAAGTACACTCAAATTATATTTAAAATTGAGATTTTCGGTTTGAGGAATATTTTTTGCGTCCAATCTATTGGATATAAACTTTATATCTATTTATTTTATGGTTGGAAATGAGGAGGGACTTGTCTTAAAGTGAATGAAACATTGATGTGATATCTGTTTTGTGGATTGGAGTAAATCTTAAATCTATACAAACGTTTTTTCTTATTGTTAGAAAAGATTTATAAATGTATATGAAAATTAAATTCATAGGTATTTATTTTCTTTCTCTCGATGCACCATAAAAACTAAAAAACAAACATATTCTTAAAATAAACGAATATCCTTAAAAATATATAATAAATAGCACTGAAATTAATTTCAAGAAATTCTGGAAACAGGAGACCGCAAATCGAATTTCTTTCAAACACTCCATACGATTAGGTCATTATTATTACTATCACCAGATATATAATAAAATATTTACATATGTTTATCCCAACATCTTTTGAATCGATGACTATAAACCACTAAACAGTGTACTCGATTAGTGAAACTAGACAGATACTAAAATAAATAAATAATATTCTCTCGAGTTTGAACATTGCTGATGACATGACGCGATAAAACAATTCGTTCTTTAACAATATATCCACGTCTACTGTTTTAAAAACACGTAGCAAATTCTATAAATATAGTACTTAATATGTTGCGTCAATTATTAGATTCATATATCCATCATGTTTGATTAGTAATAATTGAATAATTGGAAACGACAATCGTATTGACGTGTCTGGTTATATCCAGTTATTTTGTGCGATATCTCCTTTGGCAAGAGTTCAGTTTCACTACAAAGATTTATAGAATATACATACATAATATGTATGTATAATAATAATAATAATAATAATACTCACCCTATAATTACTCCGAAGAGTAACCCCAGAGGTCCTCTCAGGGATCTGTGCGGGGAAGGGGTGGCTATTATTATTATTTGCCATGGCGCACTGGGAGCGACTTAAGATTATTTCGGTAACGCATTTGCTTTACAGTTCTGAGGAAACCCAGAAAACTCAGAACATTACCTTGTATGTATTATGTACATGTATTATGTACATTAGTATGTACATACATAGTACATACAGTCAGCAAACGAAAGTCAATATATACCTACTTTTTGAAGGTTGCTAAAATTTTGATAGAATTGATATTCTTTTGCTTTTGATAGGATTACTGCTTGTGAAATTCTCTGTCTAATAAAAAATATCTTCTAATAAATAATATTTTCCCAAACCTAAAGAAAAGTGGAACCAAACATATTATAAAAACTTAAAAAAAGCCCTCTAGGTCAAACATAACTCTAGAACACGCTGTGTTTCATTAAAATTATGTGTTAAAAAACTATAGTAACTGGTAGACGTTTGAATTTTTATGATGTTTCTGGTTTAACTTTTCTGGTTTAAATTTTTGATGGCTGACAATTTTTTTTCCAAAATGTCTGTTAGTGGGATATGTAGATACTTCCAAGATTTACGTTTAACCCATTAACGCCCAAACAGACACAATTTTTCGTCGTTTTTGGAGCGTCAATCTCGAAGGGAAATTAATAAATTCACTCCAAATTCACTCCAACTAAAAACCACTTATCCTAATGTTTTCGGATGTGATCTTTCGATTTCCGGGGTCAGAATTGTGATTAAATGCTCTAGAAAATGCTCTAGAAGAGATTGCTTTTTTTAGTCCAAAAAAGTACTCTAACCTACTCCGGTTTGTGGAGGGAGGGGGAGGCAATAGTTGGAGTTGATGATAGGATTTTTTTACTTCTCTTATAACCAACGAGTTGGTTAGTATGTAAAATAACCAATTCGCTTTGGCTAAGTTAGTTTAGGATAGTAAAGTAATTCTTGATAAAAAATAAAGGTTATTCATAGGTACACTACTCGGTACATCATAACATTGCCATTACTACTTCAAAATAAGTAAAAAAAAATAAATAAAGCTTTTGAGCTGACAGTTTTCGCAAGTTTCAATGAATAATTTCACCATTTCCTGTGTTAAATTGTAATAATTTTCGTTTAATAAATTTGTTGTTGTTTGACGACCACCATGCCCAAGTTCCCTGGTGGGCAGCTCTAATGGAATTATAATATTTACTCAAACGTAAAATAATCTTTCCAGATCTTTTATGTAAGATTACATAAGATGATTCGATCCTCTGCAAATAATAAGTATTTATCACATGATAATCATTCTTGTTACTAGAGTTAGTTCTAGTTTCGCGTATTCTTTTTATACGTTGCAAAAGTTTACTATAATCACAGTAATTCATTAATTTTGAATTTTGGGACTTTTGCCCGTAAACTTCCAAAACTAGGTTTTCAAATTGTTGCTCTTGATTCATTTTTAACAACCTATTCTTAAATTAGCCAAAACGAATTGGTTAGTTTACATACTAACCAACTCGTTGGTTATTATGTATTACTAGGAATATTAAGTTCACAGTTTATCCAACTACCGTGGATAGTTTGTAAACTAGCCAAAAACACCGGTTAATTTGTGAAATTTTCTTGTGGTTTATATTTTAGCGACAAATCTTGGATAGTTTATAAACTAGCTGGATAGTATACAACTAACCAATATTCTTGGCTATTTTAGTAGAAATATGATTTTCCATCAAAATAACCAGACGTTTGGATATTTTGTATACTATCCAGCTAGTTTATAATCTAGTCAAGTACACACTTTAACCGTAACACCTGTTACATAGAATGTTTGAAATATTTTTCATTTCACTATTTTTAAACTTCCGTAGAATACGAACCACACGAGATGTTTTAGGAAAGTTTAACTACTTTAATTTCGGAACGCATAAAATGATCTGTAGCATGATTCGTTTGGGAGATATAAGCAAAAAAACAAAAAATAATGCGAACATTTAGTGTTTTTTCGCCTGCCAAAAGTTCTCCCCCGGATTTCGAGGTCGAAAACTTAGTTTCATACTCCCCACCTTATACCAAACAGTCCTAGAAAAAAATCATTTGCTCTAATTAATGCAAGGTGGAGTGTTTTTATCAATTGGACTAGGTTGAAGTTTCTCAAGTACATATAAGTACATGTACATCCCTCTCATATTACTATGATAAAAATGTAATGAGAAAGAGGCAGACAGACACGAAAAAAATAGCGTACAGTGTAACTCTTAGGGAAAGCCCCTCTTTTTATTTTGGTTTTGGAGATATGTATCATCGATAAAATCATATCAGTTACAATTCAATCAAATTCACAACTTGCTAATTAAAAACTAAATACAAATATGTGTAGCAATTTGTGGTATTTAAAATTTTATGGATCGTGGCATTTACTTGGGGGTGGTATACTTAGAGGGGTGATTTTTTTTATAGTTACATACAAACATGCAAACATGTTTTACGTTCAATTAAAGTGGTATAATCTATTGCCTTTTTTATGCGCCTTGTACATAAAAAAATAAAACGGTTAAACGTACCTTTTTAAACAGAATAACTTTTATATTTACCATTTTTTTCTATGTCAAACTGTTTCCAAGATAATGCGTGTATACATAAAGTTGGGACACCCAGTATATTCTGTAGATTTAGATAAAGTGCCTTATAACAAAAAATCAGTTTACAGAATATTCACACTCACGGAAAAGTCTGGTATACCTAATGTAAATAATATAATATAAATAACCTAATGGAAATACATTTGTTTAATATGAAATTTTCTTGAAAAAAAGTTGACTATTTTTTTTGCATGTTTTAGCAGTCTTAATTTTTGTGTGTTCACTGGTTTTGCCACCATTTATTAAGTCAAACAAGTGTTATTTAAAAAAAGTTACCTATAAAGCAGTTAGCTGAAAATTAATAGGCATTATTCCAAACTTTTGCCGGACCATATATAACAGAAGATTAATTGGTTGGTCGTTTTGAACTGGTTTTCGTATTTTTGTCTCGTTCCAATATAACCTTTTTATATGTATCTTGAAACAATCCCTTAAAAATGATATCAGATTCATGGTTCATTTCAAGGGCGTGGCCAGTATTTTTCTTTGGGGGGGGGGGGGCGGTCCAATGCAGATTAAACAAAAAAGCAATAAAAAAGGACATTGGAGGCAATGACAAGCGCAATCCCCCGACTATTTTGGTTTTTACTTGACCATTTTGGGGGGGGAGGGCATCGCCCCCATTCATTCATTCCCGTTCATTTCCGAATTATAGCCACTTCAAATATCAATAGTTGCACTGCAAGAAACAAGAAACATAGATTTTATAAAGCGCTATCACTTTATTAAATCCGATGGCTTCATCAGGGCCGAAAAAACCTTTTCTATGATTGCGAGTATAGTTTCGTCCGCTCCCATCTCTACCAGGAATTCCCCTCGAGTAACAAAGGCTTCGCTTCGCGTCTATCGAACAGACGATGAATCCTCATTGGTCGTCGCTCGCTCTGCGCCGGCTTTACGTTTCAGTTAACCTCGACAGCTGAAAAGGATTCACGACGGGGGCAAATCTCCGATTTTTACCTGTCCAAAAAGAAGCGATTAAAACGTGTTTGATGGGAGAACAAGAACGCAGGTGTTTGCACATTCACGTGTTAGCATTCGTTATTCGCGTCGAAGGTAGGTACACGCGTGTTTGCCGATAGTTTAGTTGTGAGACAGGTGATGGGTTTTGCCGAACATCTGACTTTGTACACGGTGGCCCAATTTAACGTGTCACTGCCAATATTTTGTGTTATTTTTGAGCTAGAAAGGCAATTTAAACGCTCAAGGAATCTTAACTTGGCCTCGAGATGGCCATTGGTAAAAAAGCAGCATTTCCAAAAAAACTGACTTTTGAGAAATTATTGAGATAGATTTTGGGTGGAGGATATTATTAAAAAGTATACAAAGGAATATTGTAAGAGTCTAAATAACTATAACTATATCTAAAATAACTATTACTTCATCAATTATTTTAAGCACCTTATATATTTTACATTTTTTAATTGATTTCGTCTTCCTGAATCTGCAAATATATATTTTTGTATAGTTATCTTTATAAATAACGGATATATATCATTTGACTGGAATTGACTCACGACTTGACTGGAATTGACAATAACACAGGCACATAAAAAAAATAAAAGTCGAGTGTTAGAAGACAGATCTATGTGTTCCCATGTATTTTGACCCGCCGAACACGAATCCGAAGTGCGTTTTGTCCGATTGGCTCTTGCATTTTCCTAACCTCAAAAAACGTCTTAAGAATGTCCGAAAAATCTCAAACAAGTAAAGAAAAAGCTTAAATGAGCTGACCACCATTTTCATATGTATTTTGGACCGTTGAAGCCGAATATGAGGTCAGAATTGGTCGATCAGTTAGAAATTCTGACATTACTTCAAAAAACACCTTAATAATAACCGAAACACAAGTAAACAAAAAGGATAAATGAGTTGATCACTATGTCTATACGTAATTTGGGGCACTGAAACTGAATCCGAGGTCAGAATTGAGTAATGTTTTTATGTCAGTTTGAATTGAGGTTATGTCGAAATTCCTTACTTATTTATTAAAACGCAACAAAATCAGTAAGGAATTTCGCACAACCTCAAAAAAACACATAAAAAATGATCAATAAAACAAAACAAATAAATTAAAAGCTTTCACCAAAAATATTAAACGAAACATAACCTAAGGCAAGAGTTTTACACCAAGAACTTTAAGATAAGAATTCTTAACCTAACATAACCTGAGAAAAGAAAACTTAAATCTATTAAACATTAAGACAAGAATTTTTAAGTTCCTAAGGCAAGAACTATTATGGTTTAGAGTTCTTGGTTTAGAGATGCTTGTGCAAAGTTACTGTTTTTGAATTTTTTACTGACTGTCTGAAGCTTTTGATTAATTTGTTTTGGGTTTTTCGACATTTTTTAGGTTTTTTTTTTGGTTATGTCAAAATTTCTAACTGATATGAGCTAATTCTGACTCATATTTAGTTTCAGCGCCTCATATTACGTATTGATATATATATATATATATATATATATATATATAGTGATCAGCTCATTTAACCTTTTTATTTACTTGTTTGGGATTTTTTTTTTTTTTTTGTGTGTGGCTAATTGATGTTTTTTTGAGACACTGCATATTATGCATTTGTTCGATTCCTCCCGTATTCCTGAGTCCAGCGATACATAATTTTGTGTATTTAGGTATATCTAAAAATCTCCGAGTTGCTATTTTTGTTTTCTATTTAAAGAATTTTTTTAATAGTTAAAACAAATGATATCTCCTTTATTTATAAAGATAACCATATGTGTATGTGACAACATACACTTTTGTAATACTCCTTGTATACTCTTTAATAATATCTCGCACTAAAATTTAATATCAACAATTTTCCAAAATTCAGTTTTTTGGGAGTATCTTTTCAACAATGCCCTGTATAACAATCCCCAGGTCAATTTCAGATTCCTTGGAAAATTCTGTATTACCTAAGCTTTTAAATTTTCTTTTCTCTAGCTCAAAAATAACCAAAAACATTGCCAGTGTTATTGCAAAAGTTGTAAAATAGAATTTTATTGTTTACTTAAAATATATACAGGGGTCCCATAATGAATTGTACAAATAGAAGGGACAGAATCCTGACGTTACGACGATTTGCCTGATATGACATTAGTAATATGTTGATGGTTAACAAGTAACAGGGTGTTAAATTTGGCCAGTATTACAAATAATGCAGCAACCACTTAATAAAGTAAAGTAACTTAAAGTCCCGGTAATATTTAACAAAATTATGTTGCGAATGTCTTATGTTAAAACTGTTTATGCCACAAAAACTGTTTACGCAACAAAATACATATTTCTCATGTATTTTTTCGTGTATTTTTAGGTTTGTTTGGTTTGTAACTTATGAATCTAAATGGAGAGACTAGGTTGTATAAATACTAAAATCGGTGAAAAAACACTTTCAGATCTTCAAAAACGATCTGACGTTCTGCTTTATCTGTAGAGAGGAAGAGAAAATAAAAAATAAATGTATTTATATTGTTATTGTAAAATTGTAAAATATTGTTATTGGCGCATCCGCCAGATTTTTAACAGTATCTTAGTGTGGTATATTTATTAAATATACGCTAAAAACTTTTTTATAATTAGAAAGTTACATCAGACGAGTAAATATATAATAATCACAGCATGTGGAACAAACACATGTTAGATATATTGCAAATCTTAGCGCAATCTAAGAAATGTTTTTCTCCAGTCTGCTGAAATACGAAAAAATGTGTTCCACAATTTCTACAACTAATAAAATATTCTGTAATGTGTGATAATTATTTTTTTGTGAATTTTTATTGAGGCCATTTTTGTAGTTTTACCACTATAATCACCAGAGAATAACGCTAACAGTCACATAAATATTTTTTTTGCCTTTTGACTTTGTGATTGTACATTAACAATTATTATTACATAATAATACTAACTACAATTACGCACAACAACTATACTCGTATACTGACTATATTTCCATACTACACTACTTCTTTAAACGTCTATATAATCTTTTAAGCTATTGGTTTTCGGAAAAAATAAAATTTTATCGCGTTTAGCGGTAAGTTTTTTATAACTCTTTTGTTATAATTATAATATAAGTATATGTATTTTCAGCATTGATAAGAGGATTCTGATTCATATTTCCAAGAGAAAACACAACGATAACGGATATACTTATTTAAACCGTAACAACAGATGCGTTCATATGTAATAATCAGTTATATTTCTAAGAAAAAAAGACATAATATTATTTTTAAATACTACATTTTACTGTTATGTTAAACTGTAAATATGACATTCTCACCAAAGGGAGTCAGTCATCACTTAAGACCCACCGCACACGACAGACAGTCGGTCACCGACTATTTTGAAGAAAGACACCGAGAATATAGCTGACGCTGGAAGACGCGGTGACCGCGTACGTTTTTAATTTAGGTATTAGTCTGCTTTTGTTTGAGAATAATAGAAGTCTAATATACGATTGTTGTTACCTCGCCTTTTTATTGTGGGTATTTTTATTAAAGACATAATTAGTTTATAATAACAATTGTAAAATGCATACTTGTTGCAAAAATAATATAGAAGTATTTAGATACATTACTAATGTGTATAAGAAATGTTATTTTGTATTGATATCATATAATAAACCGGAGTTATAACAAAAAAAACCAAATAAATTGAGGTGGGGCGTATACTTCCCACCGCCTCTGAAACGGTTAACTTAAAACACGCAATTTACACATCCACCATGTTTTGTTTATTTTTTTTGAATAAAATATTTCACCAATTTCGCAATGTGAAATTGGAAACATATTTTTAATTGTGTTTATGGACAAACACAAAAGTACATTAGGCAAACAAATTGTGTAAAAATTTTCACGAGTTTTTATCACTAATTATCACCATAAATCTCGATGAAATTTCCCCGTTTTTTTGCCTTCCCGCGCGCATCTTCAATCTTCCGAAGGATTTGCGGCGAACGAAACAGCTGATCGCCGAGGCTAACTCGATCCATGTGGCAGGAGGCAGGACTAGCTCATTTGTCAAACGTTCATAGTTCGGTGAGGTCGGTCGGGTGTTGTTCCGCAGCCGCCTGGATCGTGTGCGAATTTCGAAAACAAAAAAATAAAAGCCGAATCAGTAAGTACAACGACACTAGATTTTTTTACACGGCAACTTTCTAGCGAACCGCTTGACCTACTTCGATCGCGAAAACGGTGATATTTAGAATTTGTCATTTGTTTGTGCTGATATTGAACAAAAAGCTTATTCAGCAGACCGGTTGTTTTGCAAAACGCACTGTGCTGATAAAAAACCTAACGTGATTGTGTCAATCGAAAGAGTCGTTAGTATTGATATATTAATATAAATACGAATTATATTTTTTTTCGTTTATTGCCGTCTGCTTGATGGCCTTTGAACGTCTCTCAGAATTGTTTATTTTATATTTTATTATTTTTTTTTTATTAAAGTGTAATTCTAATTAATTATCATCTGTGGGACAGTTCAGGCAATTCATCTTAAATAAATGTACATATGTATGTCCAATTTATGTATGTATGTACGTAACATAAAAATAAAATTTTACGTAGGTATGTATCTAACGTTTTTTTAACACATCTTAAATATATGTATGTATTTACGTAACATAAAAATAATATTTTACGTATGTACCTAACGTTTTTTTTTAATATGACCTAAAAAATTACTTTTGCAGTGCATTGTCTATTTTATTTAGTGAGAATATTCGTGTTCAATTATGTGTTATTATTGATAACGACAATAACAAGCGAGAATAAAAAATAAATAACGCATTAAATAACTTATAATTATATATTTTTTGCAATATAGTTTTTTTGATATTTTAAAAACTTTTGTTTTTTTTATTCTGTTTATTGTTCAGTAAATTTTTATTCAACGTGGCGACTTTAGCAGTACCTTGGATGGTTTGCTTTTACACAAAAAAACTAGTTTTTTAATTGTTAAATTAAATACATAATATTTAATAGAACTACGTTGGAAAAAAGGTAACTGATCAGATAGAAATGACAGCTTTATCTCAATTTTTTAGTTGAGTCTTATAAGTCTTTTGCTATATTAGCATTTTATTTAGCTCTAATAAGCACCCCTAAAAATGTGAAATGGGTCCGATATTCCCTTATGAAAATAGGTACCACTAGTAATTACATTATTCATGATCTGTCCCCTTGCATATAAAATGGAAAGGGGTGAGATTATGTTCAAATTAGACGATGTATTTTTTCACAGATACATACATGTGGGGTGCTTTACAGTGAGTTGCGTTTTGGGAGTACTATAAACAGTAAGTAAACGAACATTTTTATCTGCAGATTTTTCAGGGATGCTCTACACATCTAACGTAGTGACTTTCTGGCACTTCCGGATATACCGGAAGCGAATACTAATTTCGCTATTTTAGATGGGACGCTATACTTTTTATGGCATATTTGATTTTTACACATTAATTTAAAGTTGCTGATTTTAATAATCTTTGTCTTTCTTTAAAATTAACGGTTTTCGAAATATTTTCAATTTCAACCCTTATAAAATATATAACTCTCATTGTGGTAAAACAATACACATAGTTAATTTTTGTTACTATGTGGGTGGGAAAGGTTGAGCTTACTGCAAAGAATTGCAGAAATGTGGCAAAATGTATAGAGTTTTCAAAATAGTCAAACTTGAACAAATTTTCCTTGAATCGCTTATTTTACTTATTTAATCGCTCATTCTAGATATAATAGCATTTCTCTACCTGAAATGAACGGCTTGCTAGTTATATCAAATTATTTACCAAAGTGGTTATAGAATCAAATTTGACAACTCGATCCTCTCGTAAATCAGTTATTTTAAATCGAACATACCTACTGCATTTTGTAATTCGCCTAGAGTTATCTCAAGATATTTATAAAAATGGTTTAAGCGAGGGTTATATAGGGTACAATGTGCAATAAACAACAAATAATATAAAATATAACAAAATGTGTTTTTCTACCAATATATATGTAGGTATCAAATAATTAAATTCAACCGTACCGCAAAATTTTACATATGTAGAGAATCTCGACTGTTATCAGTTTTCTGGTAAAAAAAGACGTCATCTTGCTTCTGAAAACATATTGTCTACTCAAGTCTGGATAAGTCTACAACGCTGTTAGAAAAACAGATAACGAGATCAAGTATCATATTTGATTCTTCCAATTAATTGGAATCAGTGGCAGCCCAACGGGGGGCGGAAGGGGCGGTCCGCCTCAAGCCACTGGTCCCAGGGGGGCCTCCAAATGTCGACAAACTCTTTTGATCAACTCTTAAGGCTAAAAAATATGCTCAGTACCTACCTAAGTAAGAGGCAGTTTGAAGTTGGAGGCCCCGTAGATACAAATAAATACCGGTGATTTATAATTTCTAAATTAAAATTACCTCTACTGCTAATTGTTACCCTGTACATCACTTAATACTTCTTGATCATTTGTGTCTCAGTTGCATCATGCGAGGGAAGTTTTTCCAAACTTAAACTATAAAAAAATTATCTTCGATCTACAATGAATGAAGAGCGACTCGTCAATCTGTCCATACTTTCAATTGAAAGAAAAGTTACAAAGGAAATTGATTTCACTTAAGTTATTGAGGAGTTCGGTAAAATGAAAGCACGAAAACGTGTGAAATAGCTACATACTTACAGAAAATAAAAACTACATTTTATATTGTTTGTTGCTGATTCGTATTTTATCTTCCTCATCCATATGGACCTATGTGTATGTAAGTAAATTACAATTATCTGCTAGAACCTAGCATAGACACACATTATATACATAGAAATTTAATTTTTAATACAAACTTTTTTGTTGACAGTACTATTAAAATAAGAGTAACCATCACGACAAATCAAACGAGCCCAAACACGATGGATTTATCATGTGTTGTTAAAGAATTTCCATGGCCATCTTCCGTCTCCATGGTACCTTAACATTACATTGTAACCGACTTTACATAAGTATTCAAAATTTCAGCAAAATTGGTTGAGAGGAACTGATTTGAATTTAATTTGCAAGATTTGAACTAAACATACACACTCGTACATACAAATGTGAACTGAATAAAAAGCTTGTAAAAATACATTAACTTCTAAGTCCGGGAGCCCCATTCAGTTTTGCCGCCCCGGGCCACTGACAGGCTTAGTCCGCCACTGATTGGAATACATAAATGGAAATAATTAATTGAAATAATAAATTTAATTCTTCCTTCTAACTACTCCAACTAATTTTTTGGTTCAAGCTGAATTACTGGAATCTTAATCGGGGTCGGTGAAAGGCTACTAAGCGCCCTCATGCAAGGTCATTTTTGGCGCCCCCGATGATCTATGTATGCTTTTACTTTCTTTTTTTTTTCGTTCCAGCCGAGATATAAATTATGGATTTTTTTTGCAGAACTAAATATTTTTATATTTTTCTGTTAATATTATATTTGAGGGGCATTGGTATATTTTAATTTATAAATTTAGTTAAAAAAGTGGAGCTAAAAAGGCAAAAAACATGTATCACATAATAGGTATATCAGACAGTCCAAGCTATCGGTATCATCTTTGATAATTTGTAAACCGTTTTTTACAAAAGTTGGTTAGAATTTCACTATAGACTTACATATCAAATTTGAAGTCGATATTCCACAATTTAGTGATTTCCATTTTTTGTTTTTCAGTTTGAATCATTTTTTTTTACTTTCAAAGTAGTTAAGATGTGTTTTATAGTTGCAAAGCGAGCATGTGAAATAACGATTTCGTTTACATTTCTATTATAAACCTTGTACACAAGAAAAATTACAAGCCTCATGCAAATTTTATTTTATTCAAATACAATTCAATATATCACTGAATGATGCATTGAAATAACAACATAGCATACCAATAAGCAATAAATCGCAAAAAACGTTTAAAAAATGCAAGAAAATTATTGGGTATAATTAAAAAAAAAATTAGAATACTAGAATAATTTAACAATTTAGTTAATAGTAATCTGAATAACTAGAATAGTTTAAAAAACTGCAATTTTATTTTTTGCAATTGTGACTACTTAGTATTTATATTAGTGTCAGTATTTCTTTTTTTGAATCACAGCATTCGTATGCTGTGATGTTATTTCTGATACATAGTTTACTGTCATATTGAACTGTATTTCAAAAAATGAAAAATAGGCTAAACTTAATATCGAAAAATAAGGGTTTGAATTGGAAAATGAACGAAATTTTCGTTTCCAAAGATCGATTTACAATTATAAAATACATCTTAACTACTTTTAATGTAAAAAACATATTTAAAGGTTCAGAATTTAAAACAAAATGTAATTGTCAATGAATTTTATTAATATTTTTCGAATTGCCTTGATAGCATTGCTGACAAGTATCCTCGAAATCTCCCGACAAGATTCTCGATTTCTGTTTCTTAAACTGCATTATTATGTATAAAAAAAGGCAATCTTAGTTTTAGGACAAGCAAATCTTTTCATTAAGAATTATTTTCTTTTGTTATAAGGCGGAATTAAAAAGTTTGACTTTTGGTAAGCAAATCCGGACACACGCTGTATAGTTATCAAATTTAAAATAGTAACCAAACTATAAGTTTGGTTGAAAATAAATATTCAAAGCACTGCGACGGGTGCAGTTGCGTTTGAAAGTAATCAGAAAAACGTACCGGACCATTATTATGTCTAGGAATTTTAGCGCCCAATGTCCAGCCACTCTAAAAGAACACCACATCAAGTACATATTACTTGTATTACTTCAAGTAATAATTACTTCAATTTCAATTAAATTCAATAAACATATTTAACCAAATAAACTGCTCGTCGAAATTAGTACTTTCGCTTTTAGATTAGCGCCATTTGCGTTCTATTCGGCTTGAAGATTTTTAAATTTCGGTAGCCTATGGGTTTGGTTTCAATGCCCCGAAGTGGCTACGCCGTGGTTTAAACCGCCGTCCACATCCCAAAAACCAACCCCATGTCGAAATTCACGAAATTGGAATTCACACGATTTTGACGGCAATTTTAGAGACCTACAGGATAGGATAGAAGGGCGCTGTCGGATAAAAACCCCATCCTGGCTCACATTAAAACCTTCTCAACGAGCTCTGACCGTTTGGTCGTTATCCCATCCCTTCAACCCTTTTTCAGATCCCGTGAGCCACCCCTCTGCATTTACGCTGGATTTGTCATGGTTTTCTCTCTCTATTGGACGATTCCATTGATCCTAATGCTGCCACATGAATTGGTGTAGGGTGCCAGAACTCGTTTTCACCCTTTAACAACTGAAGCACCCCTCAACGCCACGCTTACACCAACTTTTGCCGGGTTACGGAGTTGTAAGCAGATTTTAATACGTGGGGTGACTCAGAAAGTCTTCCTGAGTCCAGAAAAAATCCATCCATCATCCTCTTTTTGCGTCATATCGCTCTCATGTCTTCCATATTACTAATTAGAAAAAAAATAAGTTTTACTTGAAAAAGATTGATTCTGTAGTAATTAGAATACAATTATGGATTTTTAAAACAATCCTATTTTAAGAATAGTATTGTACGTAAAAATAAAACAAGCTTTTGTTATGGATCTGAATCACTTTTATTTACAAAAATAAAAAGCTACTACTATGACAGAACATACAAAACAGTTTAGAAATGAATATTTTTCGTTTTTCTTCGTTATCACGAATTCTTCCCTGCTGCTAGAAGTTTATGATCCATGCATGGAAATTTATCAGTTCCGAAAAAGAAGGTGCAGGAGAATGCACGATGAGGCATTGAGGCAGACGTTGGTGTGTAGATATGGACAAAAAAAATGTTTGGTATTTTTGCCAGCCCAACTCTTATTTGAATTATGTAACTACATATATATAGAAATATCAATTTTTACTGTGATCTCGTTCCCTCCATATTCTTAGCACTGGTTTGGCATTTGTTTTTCTACCCGAGATATACTATACTAGAATATTAGATTATTCAAATCGGCTAAAAAAATAAATAATATGTCTATGAAGCTACTTACCTTCTAAATTGTTTTTACAGTTATTACTAGGGTCCGAAAAGTATGCTGCAACGCAGAGCTCGGCACTATAAAACTCTATGAAAACGAAAGTTTAAACCGTATTTTTTAAGCGCCTCGTAAATTATATATGCCTGTATTTCTTGCCCGAGCTACGTACGACATTCACCCTTCCAGATAACGCTCCAGAATCCGCGTATGTACAGCAGTACGCCATTCCGGCGTGGGAGAGCAGAATTGTCCAACGCAGTTCAACAAGCGTGCCAGCAAACTTTCCTAACCCTAGTTATTACACGAGAAATGTGGTGCCCAGCACTGAATTCGAAGGGTAGATTAAAATAAGCTTCATATACTTCATAAAGTTTTAATTTCGTAGCCAAAGCGATTTTTGTTGTGTCTTAGTCTGACAAATTCGCCGCAAATATAGTAGAATGAGTCTGTGCGAGGTTTATAACTTCTGACGCCATTTTTGGACCTAGCAACACACAAAATGCATTGTATCGCTACAGTGTGCATGTTGCATGTAAACACTAACGATAAAGAACATAAATATGTATAACATCTGATTTTTTACCTTCCACGTATCTGTGTGGACAACAAACACCGGCCAGTTATGAAAAAAGACAAACAAAAGTGAGACCACAGTTAAGAAGCAACCGTATACCCATTGCAGGTAGTGAGGAAATAAGACCGGCCCACTTACCACCTGCGCTAGTCGTTAGAACAAGAAGTGTAGAATATGTCCTTTTTATGTCCTGGCCGATGTCTGGTGTACACATAGTATATATGTATACGTCTCCGCATCTGATCACATAGAAACTAATATTTTCGAATCATTGTAAAAAAAGACAAAAGCAAACTTTTTCAAAAATAAACGAACTTCTTTTCGATTTAGAGAATCAGAATCATATAATTAGAATACAGACTCAAATCAAATTGTTGACCAGTGTTATTTATTATTTAAATGAAAACTCAAAATTTGTATTATTAGTATTACCACTACAAAAGCAAACTTTAAAGAGGATGTGGACATTTTTCCTTTATTTTTGTGTATGATAAATAGGAAAATCATGAAATTAACTCAAGGAGAAGAAAACATTATTTTTTTGTAGAGTTGGATAATTTATGTGTATAATTTTACTCCAATCCGCGACTAAAACCAAATCAATCCTCAAATGAAACGAAGGATCATCTGTATCTGTATCATCTGTATCATCTGGATCTGAATCCAAATTTTAGCTTTGATTTATATTAATTTAGATATTTTATCTTTATTGGTTCGTTTTAAGGCACTGAATAGTAATTCAATAATTTTATATTTAACTTCCGATTTCTGTTAGTTTTTCCGACGTTTATATATTTTTATCCAGTTATTGATTTAAATGATTAGAGTTAGACCTCTAATGAAATGCAATGAAAGTTATCATTCATCACTCTTCTTCATACACCCAGCTTTTTGAAGGTTGCTTAAATTCTGTTTGTTTTTGTACTACAGTATTGATTTTTTGCTTCTGATAGAATTTTTTTTACAAAATAGCTCAGTTAGTCAGATATATACTCTGAAGATTTCCCTTTTAATATGAGTCCAAGAACTTGGAAAAATATTTTATTGATTTTTTGACAGTATTGATTTTTTTGCTGCTGATAGAATTTTTTTACAAAATGGCTCAGTTAGTCAGATAGATACTCACGTTTGATTCACGTTTTTCTTTAAACCGCGCACTTTTTCTTATTTAGATTTTCACACAATTATATAATACAGGATGCGCAGTAAATATATGGCAATATTCTAGGAGCATGTAGCTACGACTGTAGATGATATTATGGAAAATATATTGGGTGAATAAGAAAATTATGGGTCAAGTTGTTCAGATAAAAATTCAATAATCCTAAAAACCCGAAAAAAATATTTTCAAGATTGATGAAGAGTAAAATGTTCAAGGAAGCTGGAAATTATTTATTTTGAGTTCAATATTTGAAACTTGTCAGAAATTTCAGCTTTTTTATTTTGAGTTACTCCGCATATGACTGTTCTAATGATTTGAGAAGCTCCTTATTATCACTGTTTTATGAGGTTTTATGGTTACTAAAAGGCCTTGCCTGAAAAACAAATTTGAGGGTACCTTTTTGGAACCTACTATCTCGGTAGGACTGCACCATACAAAAAAAATATGAAAAATTAATTTTATATTTTACCTCCCTTGTATGCTCTCCGATTTTGCCGTGTCTTTACCGGACACCCTTTATACCAATAGCTTTTCCCGATCTTTGCAAGATGTAAAACAGTGAATGAACCAGTTGTAACGGGAATTTCAACCACTCGTATATGAATCAGTTTTATGTAGCAGTTACCTACTGGCTATAATACCTACATTTGGCACTCCACGTACCTATTTAAATTAGAATCTTGCAACTGTAGTAGATTATTCCAAAGCTTTGAAGTCGTTTTCATACGAAGTGACAATATAATGGAGTTTTCCTTAAATACAGAATTGTTTTTCCTAAATTTTCCATTACTTACTTTCCAAAAAAATTCCATGGGTTCTGTTTAGAATTTTTTATCACATTGTTCACCGTAGTTTAGACTAACACAGTGGAATATTTTCTTATATCCTCGTTTTGTATTATAATTTATTTTTTGTACGACCGTTTTTAATTGATCATTGATCACTCATTTTTTGTATAGTCATATTGTTCTCTTTTACTGTTAATGTAAAATATTTTATGACCTGCTTTGTGTTATCTATTATGAAGTATTCAAAAACTATGCCAAGCGGACGATCTTTAACAAAAAAAAAATCTATTGGAAGCTTTTGGAGAATAGCCTGCCCCCTAGGCAGATGAGGAAAAAGCAAGGAAGAAATAGGGGTATATCAAAATTAAATATGGGACTCAAATCACTCAAACCATGTGTTAAAGGGTCATTATAGTCTATAATATATCACATTTTTTTTATATTTTGTCAGTATACATACTCACATATATTAGTTGCTATAATAATACTATAATTGGTTGCAGTCACTTAATTATTTATTATATGTATCTATATTACATAAATCTATTTTTCTATTGGTTATCGATATGATGAATTTACATATTTTTAATATCTCTAATAATAATACTCATATTTAATCTCATACAAACACAAAAATCTTGTGTTTTTTGCAATTTGAGGAAATCTGAAATAAGATTCTAAATATTTATTATGTTCATTCATCTAGTGGTAGTATTAGATTTTTAATTTTCTAATTAGAATCTAAATATTATTATATTATATATGTATATATTGCTAACTTAACTGCTTACTATGTTTCTCTACTAGCACCATTATATATTACCTAGATCTTACTCCATAATAATCCATAATTAAGTACAATTTTGTTTCGTATTTTTGTCTAATTACGTAAATCTGGCGCCGACGTTAATAAGGCATTAAGTTTGCTTCGTTTAGATTGCGACACGATGTTAAAATGTATATGCCGAATTATAAATCTGATGCAAGTTTTAGCATAAATAGAAATTTCGCAAACTAGTTTCGCTAAATAGTAGTTTCTGTTTTTTCTTGCGACGAGGTGGAAGATATTACATCATTCGTTAAACAACTGGTACGCCTACGAGGAACACGATAGGTACATAGGTAGTAGTATTCATTGTAAAGCAGAGATGAATATACGAGGTGTGTAAATTAAGTAATGAGACTGATTTAAAAAAAATTAATTCGAATAGAATTACAATTCAGTATTGTCTCCTTCTAAATAACTTCCTTGGGAAGCCACACAGCACTGGAGGTGGTTCTTCCATTCCTCATAGCAGTGCTGCAACTCATATACTGGAATAGCCTTCAGCTGTCGGTTACAGTCATTTTAATTATTTCTATGGTCCCAAAATGACGTCCCTTGAGGTGATTTTTCAATCTCGGGAAGAGAAAAAAGTCACCAGGACTTAAGTCAGGCGAATAAGGAGGCTGAGGAGCCACATGAATGTTTTTACTGGCTAAAAACTCGTTTACTGAAATGATTATGTGACAAGGCGCTTTGTCCTGATGCAACATACAGTTGTTCTTGATGTTTGGTCTCACACGCATGACCCTTTTTCGAAGTTTTTCAAGAAACTCTCTGTAAAAGTGTTGATTTACTGTTTGGCTGGAGGCACAAATTCTTTGTGGACAATTCCCTGGCTACCAAAAAAGCAAATCAGCATTCATTTGATCTTCAACTTGCTCATTCTTGCTTTTTTTGTGTCTTAGAGAGCTTGAAGTGTGCCATTCCATGCTTTGGCGCTTGGTGCCTGGTCCTACTCAAACATCCAAGTCAAGATCATTTTCAATCGATTCCAAAAAGTCAAGACACCTTTCTCTCCTGATGTCCTTTTGTTCCTGCGAAACATTATTTTTCTACACCAAGCATTGCTTTAGATATATGGAGACATCCAAAAAAAAAAACGGCATCAACTCTGGCTATGAACGAGAGAGATGGAAATAGCGGTCATGTCTAAGCTTTTCGGTTATGTCAAACTTTTGAAGTGACGGTCACAATTTGTAAAATAAACAATGGCTGTCATACGATGTGACAGTCTTGACAAGTAAATAAGGTTATAAATTCGATTAAGAATAGAAATACGTATTTTTTTCTCGGCCAACTTTGATGACGTTTTTTTTGGATGTCATTATATTCTAAGCTCTGTGTTATATCTATGTCTAATCTTTGTGCCTTTTAGTCATATGCTCTAAACACTGTATTAGTTGTATGCATCAAGCTTGGTCAGTTCATCATGTATCATATGGGTTCTATGCTTCGAACACTGTGCCAGTTCTATGTTCTATGTTCTATGCATTGAGCCAGTTTTATTCGTATGCGCTAAACTCTCTCAGTTCTGTATCTCATTCTCTGCCAGTTGTCGCATTCTCTGTGTTCTCTGAGCACTGTCAGTTCTATGCTCTCAGTTCTTTGCACCAAGCACTGGGTCAATTTTATGCTCTAAACTCTGGAAGATCTATGCTTTAAGCACCATGTCAGTTCTATGATCTAAGTATTAGTACACTCAATTGTATTAGTTTTATGCTTTGCTTTGCTGCAATGTGTCAGTTCTATGCTGTAAGTACTGTCAGTTCTAAGTATTAAGTCCTTTCAGTTTTAAGTATTTCCTAGGTCAGTTCTAAGTAAAATATTATCCGCTGTGTCAGTTCCGGTCAGTTTTATATTCCAAACATTCTCGGTTTATGTCTTCATGTTTTTGAATTGTTCTTATACACACAAACGGTATGTATGTACGAGTATATTTAGTATACCGGAATTACGAAGACTATTAACAATAAACTTCTCAAGGAAACAGAAGTTTAGGTCGTATTTATAGATTCTATAGTTAAAAGTTTATGAATGACAGACGTGATTTAATCCTAGTTTTAATGTTGCTTAGATACTCAGGAACGCCCTTGAGATACCGCTTCGACTAATGAATTACATATTTTATGTAAAGGTGTACTGAACTTTATACTTGTTTATCATAAGTACTGGATACATAGAATTTTATTGCAAAGCACTAGAAAATTAAAATACATATGTCGAGGAGCTGTAAAATATTTCGTAATACCATGTAAAGAATCATGTCTTTTAACTAATTACCAAAATTAGTTGGAAAACATACATATGTACATGTAGCTAGTAATTTTACAATAAATGAGGATATATGATAAGCGTTTAAAAGGAACTCTATTTTATTGAGAAACAATTTCAGAACAAAGCTTTTATGGCGTTTTTTAACGATAAATGTGTTTCTATAACCTTTTTGTTTCACAATATAAAAAGGAAAATACATGTCTTACACTGTGTACGAGAAACAGTAGCATGTCAGTATGATAGCAATCAACACCAAGCACCAATGTTTGTAGCTCGTTTTATTTATTTTTATTATTTAACTACGTATTTATAGATTCGTTTATGTGTTGAAAAGTGGCTTGGTCGTAAAATTTTCTTTGGCGTTGGCTATCAAAAAGGAGTCCAATAAATTCACAGTATAAAACGTTTTAAATGGTTAGTAAAATATTTACGAGTATCAAAAGGAAAAATAAGTAATAGTATCTTGTATATTAGTTACACTGTTTTCAGTTTTCATAAGAAATTAGGACGACTTTCATAGGATTCTTTTGATAACCTTGACTCTTTTGGTGGTGATAACCACAACTTTATTATTTATATTTATTTATAATACAGGATATTTGTATTAAGGGGTCTTTCTGGTTACAATTTTCAAAAAAAAAATGTTTTAAACATTTTTTTTTCATAGAAATAATAGAGATATAGTTTTGAAAATTTGTAAGTATGTTTATTGACGTTTAAATATATATAAAAAAAAATTAGTTTTTCAAAACTTATTTTTGACATACGGATTTAAAAAAAACATCAAAAAATGACTGCGTGCATGATTTTGGGCGACTGGATGATCTGAAAAAAAAATGGCAAATTATTCCTTGTTGAAGTGGCTATAGCATGAACTAGAATATTTGTTTTTCATCAAAAAATAATAAAATGGCGGCCATTTTTCGAAAAAAAAAACAATGTTTGAGGGTGGAAAATCAGGTGAAAGTCGGAAAATTTTTTTACCAATCAAAACGATTCTAGTTCATGAGATAGCCGTAAATATATACAATAACATATTAAAAAATCAGAGCAATTGATCAAGCAGTTTTTCTTAAATCGTGCCCGCAACCCCAAAAAACATGGTTTCTAGAAAATTGCGTTTAGATTTTTGTTAAGGAAATAAAAAAATATACGTTGCTTATAGACTAACACGTTGTGTAATAACAAGCGAGATGCATGTTATAGAAAGAGATCATAGTATAGAGTGAATCAGATCGAAGCAGATGTTAAAAACAGGTGGGGAGTCGAGATTATCGAAACACAGCCGAGCGTCGAAAAAATGCTCTCAGAGTCTCACTGTATACGCTTAAAAATAATTTTATAATTAAGATATCGCTCTAAAACCTTTTGTATCATGTTTAGGAAGATATTTATTAGTAAAACCCGTAAAAAAAATCGATTTTTTGAAAATTTGTAAACAGAAAGACCCCTTAAAGAATATTATCCATTTGTATTAGATATGTATGAAATAATCTGACAAATTGCATTTCTGAAATTTAGAAAAGGCAATTTTTTAAAAAAGTTCTCTGCGTGTATTTATTAGTCGAGAGATTTGGTTCAACTAGACTACTACACGTATGTATATCTCTAAAAATAGTCATTTGATCTATAAAACTTGGATGAACATTGGACGAATGTCAAGAAAAGTCATTTGAAATAATTCGCTGTCCCAAGCAAGTTCAAAGTTCTCGCAGTTTGCACAGGAAGAGGTGCGTGACCTTTGCTGAGAGATAAACAATTAAACAAACATTGTAATATTAGGTATGCGTGCATTTTATCATAGTCATAGTATATTATTTAAAAATTCAAATAGTTATGTACATAGGTTGTTATCAACATTTATGTAAGTTTTGCTAACTGATAATCTAATAAAAAATGATTTAGTTACGCTATATACAGTTCCTATATTAATTATATGGATATAATTAATTCTCTATATACTATACAGTGTAGAGGCACCGTTATCAAAGTTATGTTATTCACTCTGAGAGGTTCTCTGAGTTGCTTATACCTCAAATATATATAAGAAAGGAAGGAACGATAATAAACAAAAGGGATACCCAAATATACTCGGTTTTACAACGGTAAAGTAAAAATAAAAACAAAATTCCATACAAATCGCTAGATAACTGTCAATTTTATGCCCGTTATAATTCATATAAAAGTGGACCGACTATCAGTTTTTTTAGTTCAGCGAATAATTAAAAAAAATCTGTGCAAAGCACGTTGCCTTAGGCAAAATGAATTAAAGTAATATTAAGGTTATTCAACTTTTCGTACAGGTATGGCAAAATTTAATCGATATTTATAGACAGCGTTTACAGTGTTCTTCTTGTCCTTGCGTCTCTTATCAATTAATTACCCTGTAGATTTACGAACTGCTTCGGTGGTTCTCTTAATTGCATGTATTGTTGTTTAAAATAAAATGTGGGCACACTATTACTAAAGAAAAAACAAGAAAATACAAAGAAATTAAACAGAACTGCATGATTCTAGATTTAGTCAGTTACAGAAATTATAGAAGGTATTAATTAAATTATGAAGCACAACAAAGATTACTTTGTTGTGCTTCAAAAATGTTAACTACGAATTACAATTTAGATCGAAATGTATACGTTTGAACGATGCTTATCACTTCAAAACGGTGGATTTATCACAAAATGGAGCATTATTCTGCCATCCAGTTGTGAAAGCTAACATCAGATGATCCATCCAGTGAAATCAAAGTCAAAAGATGATGCTCTAACCATCAAAGGGAAGATTTTGTTCATTTTGTACATGTATATGTATGTATGTACATTAGGGCGGTCCAAAAAAGTTCTTCCGGCCCTAGGCTTAAATCATAGTATTTGATTAGTTATTACTAATCCCAGAAGATTAGCTCATTTAATTAAGTTTTAGAGGTCACTCATTGGTGTTTTATTTTCCCATTCAAATTACATGGGAAATGCGTCATTTTTCGTTCGTGGTGCCGTTTCGCGAACAATTAAAGAAATTTATGGCAGCTCATATTATTTTCTGGTAGTCGGGGATCGTATAAAATATTTTCAGTGTCGGTAACGTAGGTCTCTTCGTATTCTATTGGAATTTTTTATCCTAATGGCAGCGTTGAACGTAATTTGAATGGGAAAATAAAACACCAATGAGCGACCTCTAAAACTTAATTAAATGAGCTAATCTTCTGGAATTAGTAATAACTAATCAAATACTATGAAGAATTTTGGGAAACAAAATGTTCCTATAAAATTAAAATTAAAATGGCCATAACATTTTGAAAAAAAAAATATTTTGTAACAAATCGAAAAACCTATCCTTATATTTGTTTCTGTGTTTCCAAACTGTGTTGACGGTTTTTTCACTATAAATCCTTTCTGTAAGAGGTGTATAGTCATCACCTAAAAAGTGAAGTGGGTCCCATGCGTCGTTTTCAAGATATGGCTAACTGAAATATCACCAACCGCCACTGGTCTTTAATAATATAATCTTTATATGTACGTACAGCGCGATTTCATTTGACATTACGGCTCAGTCGTTTTAAAATTATAACGCACATTATGAAACGATGCGCATATTAAATGCTTACGCGAATATTAAATGAAATTTACATTGTGGACTATTACAATGTGCATATATTTTTTTGCTACGTTAGATGCCAGAAAAATAAAGTACTTAATTCATGAAATTGACAGGTTTTTTATTAGATACTCATGTTTTTAACACACACCTTTATCAACATAATATTTTTACCGTGTCTTTTCAAGGTTCATTTATAGTACATATTATTGTTTTTTGTTATTTGTTCATAGAGTAGTTAACAGCAAAATAATATTTGAGCACTAAATAACACAGCCATACAAAAAAAAGTTTCTGACCTGGGGGTTTCACTATGTGTACTATATGTTTTTGTAGTCGCTGAATCCGAATCCGGGGTCAGTTTGGTCAGTTCAAACCACAAAACCTATGGCTCCGAAACCTCATAATCCTATAATACCCCACCAAATGACCCCACAACCTAATAACTCCATAACATACACATAACCCCATAATCACATAACCCCATAACCCTAAAATCCGATAAAAAAGTTTCTGACGTGGGGGTCTGACTATGTGTACTACATGTTTTTGGGGTCGCTGAATCCGAATCTGGGGTCAGTTTCATCCAAGCACGTCTGAGTTCGGCCATAACCTCAAAAACCACCCTCAAATTTGCTATATCCGTTAAATTATAGGGTTTGCCGAACCCAGACGTGTTGTGATGAAACTGACCCCGGATTCGGATTCAGCGACCCCAAAAACATATATTACTCATAGTGAGACCTCCAGGTTAGAAACTTTTTTTTTTTGTGTGTGGCTGTGTAATTAATGACCATACCAGTACCCACATAAGATATCTAACACCAAATGATGTTCTTGAAATGGGTTGAGAGAACATTTCTAACAAAAAATAATTTCGTAGCCTGATTAGCAATTCATGAAAATTGTCAAAAATATAACATAATCCGTATAATAAAAATTTGTCATGTAACACAATGACCAATCTATGTGTTTTTGTGTGTATTGGTATTAACTCCACTACTGCGAACTGTTTTTATTTTTTTTATTACACCTACACGGTATGGATTTCATATTCAAACAGTACTAGGAATCATTATACTTATACAGTATATATATCTATATATATATTTATGTACAGTGTATAGGTATGTACACTTGTATGTACATCTGTATTGTATGTACATCTTGTAAAGTAGTGGATAAAATTCATACCACGGATTTTTTTCGGAAAAATCATCGGGACACGTCAAAAGAAACATATGTAGATGTATATGTTTATATACCCGCTGTCTGATAAAAAACGCCGCGAGCCATAACTCCGTTATTTGTAGTCTGATGTTAAAAAACAAAAAAACAGATCGAGTTTGAAAATCTCGAAAACGGTTGAAGATAGGTATAGGGTATGTTACATGAAATATGTGTAGAATTGTTCGGTAAATACAAAAATGTCGAAAAATACAGGGTGTTGTATTTAAAAAACTTATATTGACACTGACATAACCTCAAGGTCACTAGCACATGTCAAACGGAATATGTCATTTTATAGGCCTCATGAATTCAAGTAACTTTTGTATATAATTTTTTTTTGCTAAGTATCCTGGGTGAGCAGATAAAGTCTGTAAACTAAAAGGTGAGACACCCAGTATATTTATGATATCAGGTTTTTGACAAGCCGTCAAAAAAAAGATACTCTTTTCTTTTTTTCTTTCTAAAAAAAGATTTTACATATCCCATCCACTACTTTGCGATAGCATTGTATTCGCATGTAAAATTTATTATTAACCTTGGTTAAGTTTTCTGAGAAGTTTAATGTTCCACGCTGTCTAACTATGTGTGCACGTGATGTGTTCATGTGTTACGTAACCGTTTGGCTTTTAACATGCTGCTACGCCACTTAAAGTCGGAATGTTTTGTTTTCCATTTTATTATTATGTTCGTTAAATTTTGCTACAGGCCTTCCTTCTGTTGGAATCATCTTAAATTTACAATCCAAAACTACACCCTTGTTTAGAAAGGCTTCATGTGGTTGTACCCTGTTGTCAAAATCGGGTTTAGTTTAGAAAAAAATAAAGTTTCCACACAGAATATATTGTTATTTTTTTGTTAAAGAAGTTTTTTTTTTTATTATTTTTGGCAATGGTCCATGGACCATAAAGTCTTAAGTATTGTCGAGGATTTTATACATGATGATTGATCGAAACTAGGTATTCGTTAAAAGTATTAGGACTTTATACGTTATATTTTAAAAGTATTAGAAGCACAAATTACTGATTTTTGTAAAGTTGGACTGAAGCTAAACTAGATGAAAATATTAAGATGGCTGCAGTTCTGGTTATATATCTTTCATAATTTCAAACTGTGCAAACGCATTTTTTTTTAAATATAATACCCCTACATTTTTCTCTACATTTTTGACATCTAGATTTGCCTCTGCATTGATCTGTATTTTTATTGCATATACCTAATAAATAAAATTTCGAAAGCTTGAAATAACTTGAAAACGGTAAAAGATAGGTTTAGGAAAATTTGGTAAAAGGTTCAATAAAATAACATGTAAAATTCTAATCTGTAATAAAAAATTCACCCTTTCGTTTAAAATAACAAAGTTGACGCTGACTCCCAATATAACCGGAAGTACAGCGGCCCTAAAAATATTTTATCAAGATAGTCGTTGTCATATTTGCTGAAGTCCAAATTTTCATGAATCAGTGAATCCTACAAGGCCTAGCACTTAAATGGTTTCGATCAATCACGCTATATATTTATATCAAAATTGGCATGAACTAGATATTTGCCATTTTTTTTTTATATTGACCTGGTTATGTGAGCATCAGGAAAAAATCTAGCACAATCCTCTTAAGATCAGTCAATCGAGTGTTTAGATAAACTTGATCAGAGATATAAATCAGTACATTAATATTTACATAGATATGTAGCCGTCTAATACCCATCCCATTAGTAATATCTACTTACATTTTTGTTTGCATTACTTGCTTGGAAATATGTACCATATTATGTCTCTATGTAAGCTGTGTAAAACAATTTTTATCTATTTTTTTTGGTTTCTCTACTTTATTTAGAATACTTTTTACTACTACTGTCTGATATCATACCGATGTTAAATTTTACATTTTACTACAAAATATTTGTTACTCTAGTACAAACTATCGAGGAATATTTCATACTGATTCGTCAGTATTAATATCCTTTTAAAGGAAGCGAATGACTGTCGTGTTTATTAATCTACAAAAGGACTTTGAACTAACATTGGTTGTTGTTCTGCTGAAAGGTTACAATATTTTGAATAATTCATTAGACGAGCTCACACTTAGATAATTGGCAATGATAAAACAAAGGCCGTCATTGTTAGATTATCTAGAAATCAGAGATATTATATATCGAACGTGAAATTCAAATAGGATACAAAAGGATCCAAAATTAAAAAAAAAAAAACATTTATCTAGTGCTTACGTCAAAGTGGCAAATAATTATAAAGCATTAAATAAAAAAAAGGAACATCATCAATACATATAATTACATGGTACCAGGTAAAGGTGGTACCATGTTTTGTAACAATTTAGGAGAAACCTTAATTTTGACAGATAATGACAGGGTACTCTACAAATGTATAATTACATCATGTGATTCATGAGTCTCTGGGATT
Source organism: Aromia moschata (assembly GCA_029963805.1). Taxonomy (NCBI): domain Eukaryota; kingdom Metazoa; phylum Arthropoda; class Insecta; order Coleoptera; family Cerambycidae; genus Aromia; species Aromia moschata. Next base: position 256,736 of record JAPWTK010000122.1, on the reverse strand, counting down.
TTAATTTCGTTTTTTGTACCTACATATCTGTTTTCCACTAGTAAAATAATTTTTATCTATCCTTGAAAGTATGCTGCATGTTTTTATAAGTGTCAGTTAATTGAATAAATCAAGTGTATACGTTATTTAAAATAGCAATTAACTTGAATACAGATTAATTGAAATATTTGAAAACATATGCTGATGGCACAGTAAACTGTAGCTGAAAATATGAGAAGAATCACAAATAAGTTTATCTAGTATCTTTTAGCATCTTTCTCGTGTACAAAGGATAAATCTAAGCTAAGAGAGCTGCAGCTCAGTATGAAAAACGCATAAGCAAAAATAAATTATTGAACCGCTTTCCAAAAAGTAAAGGTGTAAAAAAAGTTTCCGCCGTTTAAAAAAAATTGGGAATTTATTGTGAAAGAACGGTACCTAATGTTTTATTCGAAGTATTGTTCATCGCTTGCCACTACTTTTTTCCATCTTTCTAGTAGCATACGGATACCGCGTCGGAAGAATGCTTCATCTTTTGAGGCTATCCACGAATCGACCCAATTTTTGGTATCTAGATATGACGTGAAGTGTTGCTCACACAGGTCATGCGCCATCAATTGAAACAAGTGGAAATCAGAAGGAACAATGTCTGGTGAATGCGGGTGGGATAAAACTTCCCAATTGAGTGTTTCCAAATAGGTTTTGGCCGCTCTGCAACATGTGGACGAGCATTATCATGCAGGAGAATAACTTTGTCGTGTCTGGAGTAGTTGTGGGCGCACTTTTCCTTGAGTGCTCGACTCAATCTCATCAATTGTGTTGGATAGACAGCTCCAGTAATAGTTTCGTTCAGTTTTAGCAACTCATAATACACGACACCAAGTTGATCCTACCAAATACACAACAAGAGTTTTTTTCCATGAATATTTGGCTTAGCTGTATATGTTGAAGCATGGCCAGGTAGTCCCCATGATTTCTTCCTTTTTGGATTATCATAGTGGATCCATTTTTCGTCACCAGTGACTATACGGTGCAGAAAACCTTTTCGTTTATGCCTGGCAAACAGCATTTCACATGTGAAAAATCGGTGTTCAATGATTCTCGGCGTCAGTTCATATGGAACCCAATTTCCTTGGTTTTGAATTATTCCCAATGATTTCAACCGATTTGAAATTGCTTATTGAGTCACTCCTAATGTAAGTGCAAGTTCTTCTTGCATTTGGCACGAATCTTGATCCAATAATGCTTCCAATTCCACGTCTTCTACACTATCGGTCTTCCGCTACGTTCTTTGTCTTCGATGTCAAATTCACCGTTCTTAAACTTTTGAAACCACTCACAACAACTTCTCTCACTTAAGGCAGCCTCACCATATACTTCTACAAGCAATCGATACGCCTCAGCTGCAAATTTCTTCAAATTGAAGAAGTAAATCAAACGTTCCCACAATAGACGCTTATTCGGCTCAAAACTCGACATTTTCGCACACAAAAGAATATATTATTCTGATAAAAAATCACTAATATTTTAAGGTTATGTTGTTGCCTGATGTCCAACCTTGCGATAATGACGTTTACATCTGACAATTTTAACCATTCCTTACTGGTGGCACCAGCTTTTGTCAAACGGCGGAAACTTATTTGTACACCTTTATTTATTTATTTTAGTTACGTATCTGGAAGTTTATACATAATTTTACTCTTTTTACACATACGTCTATATAAAATAAATACGTTTTCAATTAGAGTTGAAAATTATTCAATTAGTCCTGAGGCTGCAAATAAATTTTGCGAAACGTCGACTGAGCGAAAAGTATTTTTTTTTTTATAAAGTATTCATGCCCTGATAATTCAGGGATAGTCATACAAACAGGTCACTAATCCTACATTAACAGTTAAAAGTTTTTACTTCGAACGTATAACGGTGGGAAATTATCGAATGACATTCTCATCGGTGCAGTAGGTAATTAATTGTACAGAGATCAATTTACTGCTGTTGCTAAGTCGTTCGTATCCTCGCCAGTTTACGAGCATAAATAAGACTTTCCATTGTTCATTATTAAATTGGCGGGTTCGTTAACCTTGTAAGATGACCGTTAATGGAATAATTATATGCATGCCGTCAGTTTGCAAATAGTGTTTAGGTTTCCAAGATACTTAAGAACAGTATGACAACGGACAGTAAAGGATCCCAAAATATTTTCGCGTTACTTGTGTTAAACACCGACTGATAATATATTTGTTCTGTTTGACAATACAATTCTAAAACCTTGATCAGTAGGAGCTTTCGACAACTTTAGACGTAAAGTTTAAAGAATAACGTAATAATGAAGAACTTTTCTTCGGAGGACTGTTTTACATTTTTTAATATGCGAGTGTAAATATGACGCAAGATCCCCAATGGATGATAGATTCGTTTTAACAAGAAGATTTGAATCTATTTTTGAAGAATTCTAGGTGCTTAAGGTGGTGAAAATAAAACTAGAGAACTAAAACTTGTCTGTCAACAGCTGTTGGTTTTACCTCTTAGTAGATTAAAAAAAAATTGTCATTTTCTGTGTAGCATAAAAACTCAAAAAACAGTGATATAAAGGATGTTTCGAAACATCAGGGAATCCAACGGTGGAACACAAAAAAAGTTAGTAGTAAAGTAGATATCAAATTATTAATCTCAAAATAATCATTTTCTCATTCCTTGGACATTTTATTAAAGAAAAGGTACTCTTTATCAGTTTAGAAAAATATATTTATTGGTTTTTGAGACCACTTAATTTTTATCTGAATAATTTACTTTTTTACCTGAATAATGAATCATTATTTTTCGGATTCGGCTACTATATTTTCCATAATATTTATTTAAACTTTTTTTGTATTCTTGTCAGTCAATTTTTGGCTTTCCTGATGATTTGAAATATAACTGTTTAATGAGTTTTATGGTACATAGCATATGCCCAAAAATTATTAAAATCTACAAAGAAGTATAAAAGTTCTTGCCAGCAAAGTAGAGGTCAAGGTACCTCTTTGGGGCCTGATATCTCAGTGGAAGGGAACCGTATGAGAAAAAAATATATGAGGAACTTGTTTTATTTTCTCACCTGTATGCTTCTAGAATATTGCCGCATACAGAAATTTTCATGACTCACACTCAAATATGTTTACCAAATCTGTCGTTAAGATTATGTGATGACATTTTACAGCACTTTCGTTTATTATTTTCGAGTTAAAAACTGAAAATTCAGAGAATCGCAAATTCTTGGAAAAAATACTTTATTGTTTATCTTTGAGATTTTACTGACGTGAAGTAATCGCTGCCAATACGAGACCATTGCTAAATTTCCTTTCATTCTTATCGGTTATCAGGGCACTTGCTTGATCAGATACCGCAGAGTATAAAATAAAAAAATTAAATATCAAACCGCATGTTCTAACGATTAACATCGCATCAGTGAAGGTATCATAAATAATATTTTATATCAACTGCGTCTCAGAAAATTTTACATTTCCTGTTATTGACACGTTTATTGAAATTTCTATTTATTATCTATCAATTTCTCACTTTTTTTCCAGATTCTCGAATCCAGATGCATTAAATCACTTTACAGATGATCGGCTAAGAATCGAAGTTCTAACACAAAATGGATCCAATAAGGTATGTCTGCGTATTATAATTATGTTGTCGCTTGTGGCTATATTTTTTTATTCAAGATTTCACGTGGTCTTATTAAATATTTAAACCATTTATAAGGAGTGGAAATATAAAACGTATTTTGCATCAGACAAGTGTCAAATTATTAGTCTTATCGAGCATAGAATTACACGTGTATAAAATGTTTCAGAATTACTCTTCGGTCACTTTAATTATTTGTATTATTTAAGTACCAACAGCAAATATATCAAAAGTCTCAATAAAATAAATATGAAATGGGTTTATTATATACTTTAATCATTTATCAGTGATCCAAGCACTTATGAGAATTACTGTCTTACCAGTTTTTGAATAAATACTACATTTTATTTATTACATCTTTTATATGTTTTTATCTTGCAAGGCCTGTAAAGAAAACTGACTATTACGAGAAAACTGTAAAAATAAGATTTTGTGTTTGTATGCGCTAGCATAAGGAGAGTTTCTCTAAACGTTTTAACAATTTTCTCTCTAAATTCAAATAGACACTTTGAATTAGGGACCGAATAGCAAAAATATAGTCACATTTTTAATAAGTGGCAGGAAGAAAACTTCCCGTCACTTTCCGTTAGTCTTTAGTTTCTCAATGTACTTATGAGTTTTTTGTTTTGTTTTATTGCAGTGCCAGTTGTTTTAATTTGCAGTAAGTATACTTTTATTTATTTTTACTAAATCGGTAAGGAATCATTAACACTTTTAGCTACTTTTATTTAATTGTTATGCTCCACATACTTTGAAAAAAATAAAACACCTTTAAGAGGTTACAACACCCAGCAATTTTTTTCCATTTTTTTTCTGATGTATAAACTATTTAAGAATGATATTGATACAGAATTTTGGAGCGGGCAAGCTTGTAAAAAAATGTTTACAGCTTATTTTCCGAACACGTCTCAACGGTCCACAACGTTCGAAAAAGCCGCTCTGCTGCTCGCAGCAGTTTAAGTGTATTATTACACTTAAAAAAAAAAAACTTAAAAAAAATATCAGATCGATCCATTGAACGGTCTCCGAAAAATCTTTCCGGCCAGTTCGAAAAAAGTGGTTTCGAGAAAAACGCGTTTAAAGTTTTATGAGCACTTAAATTCTCAAAATATATTTTTACCTTTAATCTGCGATGCCTGCTCCATACATTTGACCATCTATATTGATGTTCGCCTCCTCCTCTTACTTTCTGAATGATTTTAAAGACAATCGGGCCTTTTTTGCATCAGTATGAGAGCGCTCAGAAAAAAAGAGAGCGCGAAATTTCGAAAATGACGCGCTCAGAGTGAGTGTGGCAGAATTGAAAATAAAACCTGTTAAATTTTTTTTTCACTATGGGATCAATTGTATATCATTTTTATGACCCTAAAGTACAATTTAAGCCAAAAACAAAAAAATCAATTTTTTTCAAAATCCTAGAGTGGTGTTACCCCTTAAGATGATGTAACAAGAAGAATTGCATGACGAAAATGAAATTACATAATGTGGTTAGGTTGTGGTTAAACGTCAGTTCTACTTCTAGTAGATTTCACAGTATTAAATCGTGTATCTTGTTTCGGGAAGCCATGTTTGTTTAAGAGACAATTTCTAATACAGAAATATGTAATTTCTAATTCTAAATCATTAAATTAGAGTGAAGGTAGGTTTATCAGAAAATGCGACGTAGGTATTGCGAAAAATATTTGATAACTATTTTTTCACCGTTGTAAATTAAGGTTATGGTTGGTCAAGTTAAAATTTTCTTTTGATACTGTTGGTTGAACGATCAACACTCTCTTACTAAATGACGGTGTTATCAAATTATCGATTCTTACAAATGATTAACGATTGACTGTTCGAGTATGGTGATACATCAGTTTTGTACGTCTCAATTATCTGTAACCTTGCAAGTCATGATTTCAAATCCTCCATGAACTTAAAATCTATCTATCTTATGGCTCTCGTGGTTTGCCTAAACATCTGTATCTGTGGTATGCCATGTCTCAATACAGAATTATATAATAATGAAGATAGGAAAAATAGAAACATATTATTTGTCTTTCACAAACCTCTGTTACATTTGCACAATTATTAAATGCATGTATTATATAAAAACATGGATTTAAAATAAGTACTGGTGTTTTGGTGTAGGTAGCAAAGATTTTTTTACAGGGCAACAACATACATAATATGTAAATTGTCTTTTGGTAAAGATTCAACCAATTCTATAGAAATTAAATTTGTACGTAAAATCATTCATTAATAAATATATTAAAAAAAATATATTTTTCTTCGGCAATAAAATTTAGAATGTGCATCATCACATTTAGCAAATATATTCACTTTTAAAAATCATACAGAATATATGAGGTGTGGAAATTAAGTAATGAGACTTTACATTTTTTTGTTCGAATAGAATTAAAATTCAGTATTGTCTCCTTCAAAATAACTTCCATGGGAAGCCACACGGCGCTGGAGACGGTTCTTCCATTCCTCATAGCAGTGCTGGAACTCATATACTGGAATAGCTTTCAGCTGGTCGGTTACAGAAAAAAATGACGTCCCTTGAGGTGATTTTTCAATCTGAGGAAGAGAAAAAAGTCAGAAGGACTCAAGTTAGGTGAATAAGGAAGTGAAGAGCCATATGAATGTTTTTACTGGCTATAAACTCGTTTACTGAAATGGCTGTGTGACAAGGGGTATTGTCGTGATGCAACATCCAGTTGGTCTTGATATTTGGTCTCACACGCATGACCCTTTTTCGAAGTTTTTCAAGAACCTCTCTGTAAAAGTGTTGATTTACTGTTTGGTCTGGAGGCACAAGCTCTTTGTGGGCAATTCCCTGGCTATCAAAAAAGCAAATCAGCATGCATTTGATCTTCGACTTGCTCATTCTTGCTTTTTTGGGTCCTGGAGAGCTTGAAGTGAGCCATTCCATGCTTTGGCGCTTGGTTTTCGTACTCAATCACCCAAGTCTCATCACCAGTAATGACGTTCCATAAAATGGAGATCATTTGCAATCGATTCCAAAAAGTCAAGACACCTTTCTCTCCTGATGTCCTTTCGTTCCTGCGAAAAGTTTTTGCTTTGGCGCTTTGTTTCAGGGTCGTACTCAAACACACAAGTCTCGTCACCAGTAATAACACGTTTCATAAAATGGGGATCATTTTTAATCGATTCCAAACAGTCAAGACACCTTTCTCTCCTGATGTCCTTTTGTTGCTGCGAAAGGTTTTTTGGAACCATTTTTGCGCAGATTTTTCTCATCCCCAATTCGTCAGTCAAAATCTGATGAACAGTGGCGTGAATCAAATTTAATTCTTCCCCGGATCACTCTTATCGTCAACGGACGATCTGAACGCACAAGATCCCGTATTCTATCGACATTTTCACCGGTTCTTGAAGATCTTCGGCTGCGTGGTTAATCTTCTGAGAATGACTTAAACCACAGAAAAACCGGCTCTTGAAAAAACACTGTCTCCGTAGGTGTGTTTTGCAAAAATATTCGCTGTGCCCAAGTCTGAATCAAAACCTGATAGCTCAAAATTAATGTCACTCATTTTTAAAACGCACTAGAAAAAACCGGCTTACGACAACAGTCATAAAGAACAAACAAATGACTGTAACAAGTTCAAACTTGTACTGAAAGTGCATTACATGTTAACCTAACGTAACCTAACCTACCGTCTTTCCAACTCCCGCAGTGTTGCTAGATCGGGCACTACGTTCCAGTCTCATTACTTAAGTTACACACCTCGTATCTTGGTATTATCAAAAGGTCAAGTTTGCTTCATGTACTGAATTTATTTTTTTAGAATATTAAATATTTTTAAATATTTTTAATTTATATATGATATGGTTATTAAGAAATTTTTGTTTCTACGCCGAAGGTTCCAGTACCCACTCCAGGATGGTTATTTAAGGTTTAGCTCATTTGAATAATTATTATTTCAAACATAAAAAACATAAGAATTTATTTCTCGTTGTAGAGGTGCCAAGTACTGTAAATTTCCAAAATGTAATACTAAACACTCTGTTAATCAGAATTATATTTATCGACTATTTGAACTCTGACTCATCGGATTATTTTACACATTTTCGATATACAACATGCATCTAGGTATTTTCCAAAAAGGTCAAGGGAATTTTTTATCACATAATACTAAGTGATAATTAGAATAGCAATTAAATTACTCGCATGCAATTTATTTTTGTAGATAGTTACCTAGTAGTTTCCCATTTCTGTGGCTTCAGTTGTAAACATTAAAAAGAATTGTTGATAAAAAAAAACCAAAAGCAATACTCGTAAATTTGTGTTGCGTAAAGTAAACGTTAATTTTATTTGTTAAAGGTCAAAGACTGACTAGATTTGTCATTGTAATAAAAAATTATAGGCACGAGTTTAAAAGATTCATAGATTCTTATACAATATTTAAATAGAGATTTATTTTGATGAACAGTCCTGGATTTTAAAAATCACAATAATTTTGAATTCTGAAAATTCTCGTCGAGTATACGACACAGTGCAAGCGCCTGTAGATCAAATTCAAAATATGATTTAACGCAATCTATACATGTATACAATATGTATATTAATGTTTAAAAAAAAACTGACTATTTTCAGAGTATCCCTAGAAAATGATCCTGTTAAAATATGAGACCTAATAGAGGTGGCGATTCTCAATTTTCTATTTCTCATTTAAATAACATGGGAAATTTTTTTTTCTGAACTTTGGAATTTTATTACTCAAGGAAGAATCGCCGGACAGTGATACTCAAGATGGGTGTGATACTTCAGATCCTCTTTTGAAAATTCGAATGTATCCCGAAAACCATATGGTTTATTGAAAATTAATAAGAGTAAAAAAAAGTTGCAGGTAATCAACGCTTTACGGTGGTTAAATTAACTTCACCTTGCCATTACAAATTAAGGTCCATTTTTTGTGGATATACATATATACATTTATACATCATCCATTTATAAAAAAAGTTATAAACTAGAAATGTTTAGTATTACTCTTTACTGTCTTCTGTTATACAAAAATATGTGTAAAAGATACTTTGAGACACAACTTTACTTTATTATGAAAGTTTGTTAAATAAAATGCAAAATGCGTTAATCACGGGCCTCTGCTCTGTATCAATTTATTTTTGATACACCCTGTATGATTATAGACAAAATCTGTTATGGTCAATATTATAACAGCAGTATTTAATTGTTACAAGATGTTTAATTAATTTTTTTATACTTATAAAACGTCATAGCGTATAATAGTGCATTAATTTTTCTACAAGCTGATTTATTTATATTTTATTTGAAAGTAAATGAGTACCGCTTCATAAATGCAACATTTCTCAAAAATGGATTTCCTAAAAGCAAAATACATACATATTTATAAACAAAAATATCTTTTTTTCATTTTATTTCTTGCTATGTTATATATACATTACACTTGTTCGCTGAAAATGGGAGTTTCCTTTTTTTTAATTATCTACATACTGGGTGTCAACAAGATTATCTATCAGCCCGCCGTTTCTTTGTTTATGGGAATAAAATTTTGAAATTTGGAGAGTGTATACTAGAAAAAAGTGGGCTTATATTGATGCACTAGACATCGGACAAGCACATCTGGTTTCAGTGGAAATGAACGAACTTTAAATTTTTAAATGAAACGCCCTTTATATTATTACTAGAGGTCGAAGGTTATAACGTATACCTACTTTACCAGGGGCGGATTCAGGATATCAGTTTTGTTATGAAATATTAAACAGGTCATACCTTATACCTGTGGGGTGATTGTTGCAGCCCAACTGATCGGCGAAGGAACTAAACTGACAAGATACGGAACTTGCATACTCACGGTAAACGACGCTATAACACAGACGTGTCCGTACTGCCACTTGAGTTTCCATAAAACTACGAATATGAAAGTAGGCCTTGGTTATGAGAGTAAGCCTCATTTTTGGCATTTGTACTTGACATTGAAGTAATTGAATTTTCTTTAGTACTGCAAAGTATTAAATAAAAACAATTTTCTTGAACGTTACTGCTTTTTTTCAAATGGTAACATTGGGAGTTATCTCTTGGCGATTCAGCGGAAGAAAAAATATGATTTTAATGCAGGATGTTAAAACACTATACCTTATGTACATATTTCCGAGGAACGATATTTTTGGAACATAATTTAAAAATGGATTTGGAATAAAGCTGTTTATAACTTTATGAGAGAAGATAATGATCAAATCATAAAACTGGTGAGTGAGGAGTCGCTTCTAGATATAACGTACTTTATTGCTTTTCTTTATTAGCCTCTCCGCATTTTTTACGATAATCGAAGAGAGGCAGATTTGAAATTTTGTTAACTGTCGAATTACTTTTTACGAGGTGTGTAAATTAAGTAATGAGACTGACTTTTTAATTTTTTTAATCGAATAGAATTACAATTCAGTATTGTCTTCTTGAAACTAACTTCCTTGGGAAGCCACGCAGCGCTGAAGACGGTTCATCCATTCCTCATGGCAGTGTTGGAACTCATATACTGGAATAGCCTTCAGCTGGTCGGTTACAGTCGTTTGAATGTTTTCTATGGTCCCAAAATGACGTCATTTGAGGTGATTTTTCAATCTTCGGGAAGAGAAAAAAAGTCACAAGGACTTAAGTTAGGCGAATAAGGAGGCTGAGGAGCCACAGGAATGTTTTTACTGGCCAAAAACTATATATATAGATAATCGCCCCCATCGCCCAAATGGTCAAATAAAAACCAAAATAGTCGGAGGATTGTGCGTTTGCCGTTGCCTCCAATGACCTTTTTTTTTGCTTTTTTGTTTAATCTGCATTGGTCCCCCCCCCCCCAAATAAAAATACTGGCTACGCCCTTGCCAAAAACTCGTGTACTGAAATGGCTGTGTGACAAGGCGCATTGTCGTAATGCAATATCCAGTTGTTCTTGATGTTTTGTCTCACACGCATGACCCTTTTTCGAAGTTTTTCAAGAACCTTCATGAAGATGAAGGCCTTCCGCTGCGTGGTTCGTCTTCAATCGACTCTCTTCTTTCTGAGAATGCCCTAAACCACCGAATAACCTGGACTCTTAAAAAAACACTGTCTCCGTAGGCGTGATGAAGTTTTGCAAAAGTATCCGCTGCGCTGTGTCCAATTCTGAAACAAAACCTGATAGAACACCGTTGCTCAAAATTAATGTCGCTCATTTTTAAAACACACTAGAAAAAAACGGTTAACGAAACCAGTCACAAAGAACAAACAAATGACTCTAACAAGTTCAAGCTTATACTGAAGGTGCATTACATGTTAACCTACCGCCCTTCCAAGTCTCGACTCTGCGGTATTGCTAGATTGGGCGCTACGTTGCCTGTCTCATTACTTAATTTTACACACCTTGTATGTTGAAAACAGCAAACTCTATGTGTTGGCGATGATAAATACGGTGAATGCGAAATGAGTTACATAAAGGACATAAGGAAACTATGTTCTATGGTTAAAGTTAATTTTCAAATTAAAGAACTTTCCAAACCATTTTATTTTAAATTTTAATAAGTTTTTTAATATTTATTTTAAATTACAATAAGTTCTCAAATATAGTTCTCATATAGACAATCTCAATTTTTCAATGACATGTGCATTAAAGACAAAAGTATTCTAAACCTAGTTTAACAAGCTAGTTAAAAGGGAAGTGTTGCATACATTGTTAACATTAATTGTAACAGTATAGTGAGTTATAGTATATAAAACACTTGTCACGATGCGCGCAGCGGATTTCTAATAGCCTTATCTATAAATCATATTCGTTGTATAATAAAATAACTGAATATATCAATCAGAGATAAGTTGTTTTTGTCTTGCCGTTATCACATCTTTTATATTTTTTTATACATACCAGAAAAGATGAGCTCGAGGAGGAAATATTCCATTTTGATATCTCTTTTTTTTTGGATAATTTTTTTATTTTTGACAAAAAAATTTCCTTTCTATGCTCTTAGAATACGAATTTAATTTAATTTTTTTATTATTAAAATGTCAACATTTGGGAACGTTTGTTAGTCTAGTGTTCGATTAATTTTGCAGCTGTATATATATAAGTATATATAAAGAGTTAAAGTGAATGGACATTTTTTATTCTTTTTATTATCTTAATTGAATATCATTATTTTAACATGCTGGAAAATTCCTTAGCAAGTGTATGTGAGCCAAATCGTACAAAATGAACAGGACTTTGACGATAAAAGTTGTATCTTGCCACGGTTCCACGATGTCCTATAATTACCTCTGACATTAAATGATGCTGTTGTTATTAAAACGACCTCTGGAATGAAAAATTAATTTCGGCTTGGCTAATTGTTGAAGATTGATCGAAACACATACATACATCATATGTATATGCGTCATAAGGACATTGTTAAATGGTTTTATGTATATTAAATACTCCAAAAAAAAAAACGTACTGCCTATAGCTTGGAATTGTCGAGGAACCAAGAATGTCATTAAAGAGTTATATCGCCTTCTAGTTACAGTAAAATCATATTACGAAATTTCCACAAAAAAAATTCCCAAACAAATACATCTGTAGGTATCCTTTCTATAAATTATTAAACATAAAAATCGCCATTTGAAACCAGAAGACGAAGCTGATTTAAAGTAATGATTGCTAAATCCTTATGTTCTTCCAATGTATGTTCTTAATTTTAAAATTAATTGTTTACATATCAAATTCTAGATAAGATTAAATTGATTATGCAATGATTATAATAGATTAAAAATCCTAACCAATTCAATGGTATTCTGGATTTGACATTTAAATTTCATGATAAAACTCGACGACATGCAAAACATTTTATGTAATATGTGTAGAATACTACGTGGGCCCACATATTAACATAATTAAAGTGGGTGAAGGGGAAGTTGAGTGTTGGAGTAGTTGACATATTTGAAACAATTCTAAACATTAAGAGTTTGGAGCGTTTGATCGATCTCAAATTTCTTGGAAAATAACTGTTTTTTTATAGTTATAATGAGGTATATATATGTATATATAAGATTTACGTTTTTTTTTGTTATTAAAAATGATTAAATTTTTATTAATCATTGTCAGAATGAATTATATTAATCCTAAGCATTAATTCTAAAAGTCTTAATACTCACAATTTGTGCCTAGGCTTAAAATCTGTCTAAATACAATTACAGTTTAATTATGCTTTTAAAAAAATGTTTCCAGAACACGCCCAAATAAAAAAATAAAACATCCGGCCCCCAAAGCGAACGAATTTTTTTTCTTTTTTACGTAAAAAATACTATTTTCAATCGTAAAACAATTGTTTATCATCTCGCAAATGGGTATAACCATAAATAATATAGAGAAACTGAAAACCATTCTCATGTAGATAAACAGAAGATAATATGACTATCGTATATCACGTTGCGTGAAACGAAATGTCTTTTAGCATGAGGGTTAACATGACAAAACTTTCCCTTGACCCACATCCTTTCATTTATCGATAAAGGGCTGTGTTACCGCTATAAATAAACAGAACTAAAATACTAGTTTCACACGTTAACAGAATAGAACGAATCAAGGTCTGGTTCCTTTGACAATTACAATCAAAGAAAGTAGAAAGTATAGAAAGCTGTAAAAAAGTTATAATATGTAGTTGTATATAGTTGTAGTTTTTTGCTTCGCTTTTTATTTGCATTTAAAATTGTTTGAGCTCCTAAGCAGGATGCAGTATCCTCACTAAGTGAAATCATGAATTCAAGTTCATTATTTCACATTTTATTTATTTAAAACAGCTATAGAGCAGTGGTGGCTGGTGGAGTTTGAGCTTGGAGGTTGAGTTTCTCATATTTTCGTAACGAATCATACCGCACATGATATTTTAAGAGGTGATTATTAGACCTAAGTTTCAGTAAATGAGTTTTTAGCCAGTAAAAACATTCCTAGGGCTCCTCAGCCTCCTTATTCGCCCGACTTAAGTCCTTGTGACTTTTTTCTTTTTTTGGGATCGAAAAATCACCTCAAGGGATGTCATTTTTGGACTATAGAAAATATTCAAACAGCTGTAACCGATCAGCCCCTTTCTAGCGCTGTGTGGCTTCCCATGGAAGTTATTTTGAAGGAGACAATACTGAATTTTAATTTTGTTCGAATAAAAAAAATTAAAAAATCAATCTCATTACTTAATTTACACACCTCGTATGTATTTGCATACAGATTACTCGTCACTTGCGGTTTTATACCAATATTGTCGTAATCAGTTTGTTTTAAGTGCTATATTTAAATTTGCTTCCGATTGCTAAATGCGTGTATAAAATATGTAAATAATTCTCTATTGTTGCCATTATCGGTACAATCGTAATCAACTAGGAATTTATTCGTTTCAAGGTTACGTTCGCGATTAGTCTAGCGAACTAAAATCAGGCTAATTAAATGGTGTAAGAATATTTTTGTGCTTAATTGAAAAACGAAAATTTTCTTGAGGCCCAAAATCAAGCTGTAGAATGTTAAAGCCCAATAGCAGCAGAACATGTTTCTAATCGTTACGAAATTCAACCTGGCGGTCTTTTTAAAATGTACCTATTCCCTAAAATAAAAGATTTTTTTTGTTTCAATAAAAACGAATGTACGAACCAGCTGTAAACAACGTTTTGTCAAGTTATTGTCCTCCTCAGCGTACTACAGCTTGACTCACTGATGATTGCAATACTTGTATATTCGACAAAATTAAATCAACGCTGCTTATTTTTGGCAAACTTTTCAGCTTGTCTGAAAACTTATCTAAAGTTGGATATTATCTATATTATCTAAAGTTGGACGAGCAAAAAAAGACATATTTATATTCTTTATATTCTTAATCTTAAGTTTATAATCTTGTTGAATTGTCAAGACTGTCACATTATGTGACAGCCATTATTTGTTTTACAATTGTGACAGCCACTTGTATTTCCATCTCTCTCGTTCATAGCCAGATGTAATGACGTTTTTTTAACGGCTCATTATAAAAATTGCAAAGAAAACGTTATTCGAATACCCAGGATCTCGAAAATATATTATATAGGTACATTATATCAATCCCTCTTCGTTACTTGTTAGGTACGTTTCTTGTCCCTTGTTATGTAAAACAATGAACTTTAAAAATTATAAATAAATAATAATTTAGTAAATAAGAATAGCTCTTACTGTAAACTCTCTAAATAACCTTCTTATATTTCTTGGTAGCAGGTTATTTATATCTTACTGAAGTTCCTGATAAATTTTATGGGTGTATCAGGTTGAGTTGATCGAATATCAGTATCTTTAAGTTATTCAAGAGTGGTCTGTTCAAATAGATGTAACTAATATAGAGACATTCAAATAAAAAAATGTCATCAAAGTTGGCCGAGAAAAAAAATACGTATTTCTATCCTTAATCGAATTTATAACCTTATTTACTTGTCAAGACTGTCAAATCATATGACAGTCATTGTTTATTTTACAAATTGTGACAGTCACTTGTCACAAGTTTGACATAACCGAAAAGCTTAGACATGACTGCTATTTCCATCTCTCTCGTTCATAGCCAGAGTTGATGACGTTTTTTTTTTTGGATGTCTCTATATAAACAACCCCATATAAAAGAGTCTAGAGGGCTAAGATCTGGAATCAGCTGACCATTCAATGGTTTCTCTGCAAATATTTCATTTAAGTAATCCCCAACAATCAGTACAAAATGGGGCAGTGCAAAAGCTTTATAGTTTGGTGAAACATAAAGCCAGTATAGGGATTAATTCGCGTCTAAAATTCAAGGTATTTAATAAAGACTTCGTAATAATGATCTAAAGTGAACGTTTATTATAATTAAAATTCATATACGAGGTGTGGCTATTAAATAACCGAACTGATGCTGCTACCAGCGCGCAAATTTGAACAGAACTGTGTCTAGTGATACTTTCCCCACCCTGAGCTCGCTGGACAAGCCAGTGGGTCGCTCAGTTTGACTGTAGCAGTCGTTTGAATTAATCTACGTACCAGTGACGCGTCTAAAAAATTTTTAAGTATTCAGATGGAGCAACGGGTTAATCTCAAGTTTCTTATTAAACTGAGGAAAACTTTTACAGAAGCTTATGCAATGTTAAAAGAAGTGTACGGGAATGAATGCTTATCACGCACACACGTTTTTGAATGGTTTAAACAGTTTAAAGAGGGACGTCAAACGACCGAAGACGATATGCGCCCCGGATGGCCCTCAACATCAAAAACGGACGAAAAAATTGAAAATATTGGTAAATTAATTCGCGAAAATCGTCGTCTAAACATCCGAGGGCTTGTTGAAATAACTGGAATCGACAAAGAATGCATTCGCCAGATTTTGCATGAATCGTTCAACATGCGCAAAGTTTGCACAATAATGGTGCTAAAACTCCTCACTGCCGAGCGAAAGGAATCAAGAATGAACATTTGCGCTGACATTCTAAACATCACTGACACTGATCCAGGTTTGTTAGACCCGGTAAAACTGAAGGGGACAAGATTCGAAACTGTGGAAGCGGTTAAATCAAAAGCGACGGAGGTTCTGAAAAAGCTGACAGAATCGGGCTTCTAGCATTGTTTTCAACAATGGAAAAGTCGTATGGAGCGGTGTAGAGATCGCCAATGTACTGCCCATACATTGAAGACGAAAAAGTTGCTACTGTAATTGGTAACGAATAAAAAGTGTTGTGACAGCAGGTCGGCTTATGCCTTATTTAATAGCAACACCTCGTATCTTTCAGAACGCTTTAAAAAAATTCTGTACATTATTTAGAAAGTTGTGACGTCATCCATGAGTGCGAAACCAGTTTTTGAAATATTAATAAATATTCAATATGTATATCAATCTTATATCAGCTAAAATATCTAGGCTAGTAAATTTTGTTGGGTATTGAGGAAATTCATAGACGAAGCCCTACATTCAAAGATGCAACATTTTAAAACCAATTAGAATGCATACAAGACGAAAATAATTAAAATTAATGTTCACATTCAATGTCTATATTTAGTTCTGATATTGCGCGGCAGGTATTTGTTAATTAATAAAGTACCTTTTTGATGACGTACATTTTTATATTGATTTCCGTTGCGATATACATGCTATCCGAAGTTCAACAGGGTACAATTTGTGATTATGGCGCGTGGGTAGGGCTAAACAATGAATACTTACCGAAGGACGTAATGCTTTTGGCGTCTGTTTATTTTAAGTCACAGCAGGACGACTCCAGTTCAACCCAAATGCCATTAATCAAATTATTTGTAATCAATCATTAATTATAATGTAACTATTTATAAGATTACTTTTTTAATCTTACAGAATACCAAAAATTGTTTTCGCATTGTTTATAGTAATATATTGTATTGTAGTGTATTATTTTCAACATTTTACAGTAATGGGTAACTTTACAACGTAGCAAACATTATAACATAAGTGACATAATAACACCAATGTCATTAAAACACAGTTTGATAGTAAACATTTATTTTAAATATTATTATCATAAACATTAAAAACACAGTAAACTTATAAGAGGCTATAACTCCTCTAACTCCTGACTTTACTACATCAATTTGTCGTTACTGCATATTTACTTGGTTCATGGTATTTTTTCATCTTGGGAGTGCCTCTGGTGCTTGACCAAATACCACCTTTGAAGTTTTATCTTATTCGTACTCATTACAATGCATTCCTCGACATTTCCTTCAGCCACGCTAGTTGAGTACCGTCACTCATGCCTATTAAGAGGCTGAATATCAGTTCCATTGTCAGCAGGAAAGTTGCAGATGTTCTTCTCAAAAACTGGTTAGTATAACTGGAAGCATTCGGCAGTTTTAAATATTCTGCATTTGCCATGAATATGAAACAAGAAAAATCGGTTATTATTGACTTAGTTGGAAACATTTATCATAAAGTTTGATACTCTGATCTTACCGTAAAAACATGTTCTTTGTTTTGTTATTGTGTACAATTATGACCAACATTATGACAATATAGAATACACCGTCTCTATTTTGTCTACTGTTAAAACTACATAAGTCCCCTTCGACACGCACAGTTTACCCTAAAAATAAGTAACATTTTCATTAATAAAACATGTCACCTGAAGAACATAGTGTTATTTTTTTTATTAAGGAAATATTTTTTGTTACTCCGTGTTAATCGTGCTTGTATAGTATAGGCTTGTGGTATTAGAGGGCGGGAGGGGGGGGTGTAGGGGAAGGGTAGTTAATAGGAGGGAGGTGGTTCAGATATACGTCATGGATGGAAGCATGCATGCCTGACCGTACGGTGGACTTTTTGAGGGTAAAAGCATGTCATTAGATATGTGCCCGGTACATACGTATTTTATGGTTTAAGGAGGGCTGCAAGATGGTTTAAGGGGGGGCTGCAAGAGGAGAGAGGATATTTTGACCACCCGTTTATGGGGGATCGACAATTTTTGGTTCATAGATGATGAAAATAAAAAAAAATCTGAAAAAGCAAAATAGGCCAAAAACCCCCTTAGAGACTCTACTTTAATAACTTATTGGATAAGTTTCCAAGGCCTGTTCTATTGAAGTGTGTCGTAAAGTGACATCTAGTGGGTTGTAACGGTGTGACGTTTATTGCAGCAATCCACTTGGTGTCTGTCAACGGGATTGAGTTTCTGCTAACAGATTTTATTATAGAAAATTATGTAGAAGAGGAAAGAAAAAAGTAAGAATAGAGATTTGCTTAATTGAAAATAATTTGTTACTGATAGCGATACTAATCGGTTAAATTGTTTCAAATATAAAATACGATTGCTTAAGCGATTTATAATTATCCACTTCAAATTATGTAATAAGGCAATCCAAGTAATTATTTATGTTTGAATATTTGTTTAATGTAGGTATGTAAGTAAGTCACGAGACTTTATTAATTTTATTTCAACCGCAAGATTGTCTCCGAAACTGATTTAATTAAGTAGGAAAAACCAGCGTTGTAGTCAGTGACGGCTTGCCAGGAGACGCAAATGACTCACCGCTTCGTCTAAAATTTCCAGTTGTTGTTCCATTTAAAATTATCCTTAATCTTAGGTATATTTTGATAATGAAAATGAAAAAATATATTTGTTTTATAGCAATAATAAATGTATCGCATAATTTATCATAATCACTACGAGAAGAATGAATAATGGTTATAAAATGTAGTGCCCTCAACGCCTTTTCAAAAAGGAATCAGCACCTGTTTAAATCCGCTACATTTTATAGCGTTATTTATGGTGGTTGCCACGGCAACGACGCGGATCTGCTTACCGTGTGCGAGAATGTGTCGCGGAGTTCGACGCCACCCCAGCTGCACGAACCTAAACGACCACATGCTTTAAGAAAATTAAAACTTATCTGTTCAACTCGATGGCAAAAGATAGACTTACGAATTGTGAAAAATTTCAATCAAAAAGGGAATAAACTTATAAGTGCCAAACCATTTTATGACATTATTTATAAATTTAAAGACGAATGTACCTTATATTTAAAAAGTAGATGGACTTGGACAAGTACCGTGTGATACTCTTTTTGTAATATGAAAAATTGCGAATTCGTCACGTGATATTCATCCGCTTCACCTACCAATAAGTCCACGAGCCGCCACTGATAGTAGCGTATGCCCCGTAATGATTTGCGTAACTTGCGGGCAGACGAATTTTTTTTCAATTGATAAATTAACCAAATTAATCAAGCCCGATCCGAATTAGTCTCGCCTATTTGATATAAACCGATGCAGAATAATAAAAAACGAACCAACCGTGATTCGACTAAATAGCGGCGATTTTCCACGATGATGTTTAACATTTCACGGTCAAAAAAGGTTAATGGTAAGGTTACAACTATTTTTTTCCGCCACGAAGGTTATCGCACTTCCAGCAGATGTACTAATAATTTTTTTTTCAATACTATTAACAAAATTATATAGTACTTTAAAATTATATACTTTGTAACTTTGAAATTGGAAAAATAAAGTTTGAAATATTATCTGCTATTAGCTAATAAATTAAATACAAACTAGAGTTGGATAATCGGTGCCGCGTTCTACTTTGTATACTCCATAATTCCAATGCAGCGACGACTCTCAAGTTAATGATGTTTAAGAGGGTTAAGTGTTTTAAATTTTCGTTTAAGTATAACATTTACAACGAATAAAAAGTATCGCAAAGGACGCATATGCCACTGCCCGCGGCACCGATTATCCTACTCTAATAATAATACGAGAGTATATAATTTGATTCACCAATAATCAAATTATTATTGGTTGTTCATTATAATTAACAAATAAAATTGTAAATAGCTGATGTCGTGAAGAAGATAACATTTTTGACGTTAGTTTTCGTCAATGAACAGTTTTGACGAAGTCATAAGTCCATGAACGACAATCACAGGTCTACAAAATTTAAATTTATAATGTTTAAAATTGATACATAATTTTGTATGTCAGTCAATTTTTTTAAAAAATTAACATCAAAAGCTCATAAAACTTTAAAATACATAAAGTTACTCTTTTGCGGATTAACAACGTCTTTTAATGTGAAAATTTATTTTATTTGCATCTCTTCTGTGACGTTTCGGCTGCAAATATCTTCGTAGTCAACAATCAAGGCCACACTCTATCATCCTTGATAACCCCTATCCCCTATCCAATTATTCTATGTCTTTGTGCAAACGTTCCTTCTTCTAAGCTAACTGCACTAAGATTTTTGCTAAGTAATTTAAATGTGAAAACAAGAAATGCACAACTTTAAGGTTCATATTATATACATCTCAAAGTGTAAATTTCTTTTTTTAAAAAAGGGAGAAAATCATTTTCTCTCATTCTTTTGCTACACTTTCGTAGGTTTCATTTTTACAATTTCCTAACAACGTCTCAATTAATTCTTTGGAAGACATCCAAGCACTTTTTTTCTGTATGATCCATAACATTTTTGAAGTTCTTATCCCTGCATAATGACCTTATATGAGGCTCTACAAATATGCAACTTTGTTTTGGATATAGCTAGAACTACCCACATACACAGATGAAGAATTGTCCATTTGTTTTTTTATGGAAGCTCTGGATGTGATTGATATAATAAAATTGATTGATTTAAAAAATATGAAGAAAAGAGCTCAACACACTTGAAATCAGCTATTATTTTTCAAATATTAAAATTATTGTTGACCTATATAGTCAACTCATATAAAAAGTAAAACATAACACATGTCCTGCTATTTTCTTTAAAGAAACAATTAAAACGACAATATGGCTTCTCGAAATAAGAACTACAAGAATATATACGAGCATAAAAAAGGATAAAGCTTGTAATAAGAATTTCTTTGTACTGTGTATTAACCCCGTTCCCAATATTTAAGCACGATACTTTGTTAAAATGTTTTGAGTACGGCAAGGTTTGAGGTATGATGAAGCCTTTCACTGATATTAATTAAGTTAATTATTAATTAAGAATTAACTTAAGAACTACAAGTTATTATTAAGAATTAAGAACTGCATTTCGTTTATACTATTTCTGACAACACAGAACTTGTGAAATAAGTATTCCTTATTTTCTAGTGTTCAAGAAAACGCCCGGGCAATATTAGAAGAGAAGAGAGAAGATGAAAAATTTAGGGAAATTATAGTCAGTTGTAAGTCACTAAGTCATTATGACGGTAGAACATTCAAGACCCTTTTACCACAGGTAAGTTCTAATATAAAATCGAGTTTTTAAAAACACTTTGTGTTTTAAATTACTTAAATCTGTATATAATATTTCAATATAGTATTCTAGACGATATCAAATACTTAGTTTTCATTGCAGAATATTTAGAAATACCTGGTATCTAATTCTAGAGGTCTTCTAAAATAAAAAAAAATAAGATTTAATGCTACCACTACTACTAATCTGGATGAATTGATTCCAAAAAAAATAAAAACATTCATTTATATATCTAGTTATCTAATCTTTGAACAATTAATTTTTTGATACTTTAATTCGTCAAAAAATGAACGTTTAGATTTTCGATAAAAAAATCGTCTTTCATTTGAATTTTTTACAATCTACATTTTGATAAATAATAAATAAATAAGCTTGATTCAAAAACTGATGTATGGTCAAATATACTCCTTTTTCTTTTCAGATTTTAGCTGCAATGATAGTAGCCCTCTATCACTTAGTAGTGGGAATATCCTTAGCGTTTTCAGCCATCTTGATGCCACATTTAGATCCTAACAATACAAATCGTACTGATGGGGATGACATCACAGCAACAAAGACTGAATGTTCATGGATAGGTAACATTACTTCACACTTTAATGTCCCTTCGTTTGTCTAATAGCATTTCGGAATAAGAGCTAAACTAAATAAAACAAAATGTCTCATTCAATTTCTCAAGATTTTTTAAGGAACACTTCCTTGGAATGTCTTTTGTTACTAATGGGGTCAATTTACTTACGTACTGTGCGCCCAAAGCTCAGTCACGTACGTTTGTTTCGTCTTGTGCGGTTCTTCCCACACATGCGGCTCTTCAGACCACATCGCTCGCGATTGGTTCACACTCACTCTCATTTTTGGTTCGTGTCTATCTAAAAGAGAAGCTATCAATCCCTTTTGATTCTGTAAAAATCCTGGTACCTTGATGGATGGGTATACCATGATGGGTATACACGTTGGATAAAGGCGGTTTTTTGAAGTTTTCGGATATGAAATAAATATTACCATATACTTGGTATTTTAATAACATGTTCTTCCATGTTATGTAGCCTGAAATGTAATGTTTGCTAATTTTCGTCCTTCCGCTAAGTGCCCATTAGTAGTTTACTCTAACACTTTATTAATTTACATAAAAACAGAACACCTCAAAGGCAGGCTGCAAACAGTAATTTACGTTTATCGACAGCTTCTAGAGTTACAATTTCGGTCGTGGAAAGATAACGATTAGTGGATAAATATTTATCATCCACTTAATTGAGAGTATCGGTCGATGAAAGTGGCTAACGGTTTGTGTACAACTTTACGTCATTGACGTAATTTACTAATTTCTTCCGCGATGTACATGCATCTTCACGATGAGCTTTTAATGATTTGTATATTATGAGTGGATGCACCGAAATAGTATAGTAAGACGCAGTATAGTAAGACGCAGCTGGAAATTTTGAAAGTATGGAATATGTATAAAGTAAAAAACAAAATTATAATCCAAGGATATTGAACTAGGTCACACTAGGAGTGTTCTCTGAAAAACTAGCCCCTAGGATTGTGGCATCCAGCCCTATTTTTCAGATGGGGGAGGACGGAATGACCCCTGTCACCAATTTCTGACTGTGAGCTTCACTATTGGCTCAGCAATCATGGACAGTTGATTTGAGATTTGTCTGGGAATGCCACAATATAATTCAGGAATTTGCCAGGCGCAACCAAAAATTTGTACTGTGCATTTTTACGTGTTACATTCTTTACCAAACCAATTAAACTTATATTTCTATTACGTTGGCACTGTCAACAGTGGCTTATTAACATACTTGATACTGTAGCAACAACCTTTCTACTTTGGCTCAATAGGCCTCTGTACATTTGGTGGATCTTTCTTTCATACATCGTTTAGCCTGCTTTCATGCTGCAAAGTTTATCAACAATCCCAGAAATTTGTTAATTTATCATTTACATTTTTATGTGTATGTACATATGTCTTATTTATTTTTTACTTAATAAAAAAGTTTTGGTTTTATTAATGCATTCGAAATGTCAATTTATCTGCTTAGGAATCTTTTTTATCTGTTCCTTAGAGGACCAACATTTACAGTGTTTATTCTTGAAATTCGAATTTTCGTTGACAGACTGCTTTTTGAAACCTTTTTTGTTTTTCTTCTTTCCAGCCAGTGTGATCGTCATCGTCGTACCCATAGGAGCCTTAACCGGTGGCTTCTTTATGGACAGTATAGGAAGACTGAACACTATCAAGTTGGCTGCGATTCCCAGTGTCCTCGGGTGGTGTCTCATTGCCTCGGCAACCAACGTCCCCATGATCATAGCTGGAAGATTTCTGACGGGTTTTGCATCCGGTAAGTAATAAAAAAGTTGTCATGAAATGGTAATCGATTAATAAACATGTCCCACAAGGTGTCCCATTTTCGTTTCGACTAGAAGTTGCATCAAATATCTAGTTAGCTTGTGATTTTCCCTCAACAAAGTAGCCGAGGTTTGAGAAAACGGCATCTTTCTATCTACTATAATAACCGAGTTACCTCAGAAAAACATCGAACATGGGATACCTGTAGAGCGCGTTTAAATATTTTCTCTAGAACAATCAATGGAAACTTAGAGAAAAACATTCTTGAAAAGTAAAACATGATTCAAATGTGTTTCGCTCTAAATAAAATATGTATGTCCAAGGCACATCTAAATTCAGAGCAATTTACGACAAACTCATATTTTCTTTTAGCATGGGGTACCAGCCCTGCCATCGTTTATATAACTGAAATCGGAAGGGCAGACATGAGAGGATCTTTGATCGCCAGCGCACCAACATTTGCTTCTTTGGGTAAGTGCTTATTGAGACAGATAATAGGTCTATTTCAGACTTTTCATTAGGTAAGGGACAACTTTCCTTCCAGTTTCGTCACATCCGTTCAATGTTGATCGAGCGTTAAGTTAAGCATGGTCGCCACTTGGATGTGTTACAAGACGTGTCCCGTGTACAAGGTGTGGCTACTCATACTGCTGTCAGCGCGTTGTGAGCGTATCGCGACAAGTTTAAACAAAACTGTGTCTAGTGATACTTTCCCCACCTTGAGCTCGCTGGACAAGCCAGTGGGTCGCTCAGTTTCGTTTGAATTAGTCTACGCACCAGTGACGCGTCAAGTGTTCAGGTAGAGCAACGGGTTAATATTTCTTGTTAAACTGTACGGGAATCCATGTTTGTCCAGCACACAAGTTTTTGAATGGTTTAAACGGTTTAAAGAGGGACGTGAAATGACCAAAGACGATCCGCGCCCCGGATGGCCCTCAATGTCAAAAACGGACGAAAACATTGAACAAAAATTGAAAAAATTAATTCGCGAAGATCATCGTCTAAGTATCCGAGGGCGTGCTGAAAAAACAACGTGCAAATATGGTGCCAAAACTCCTCACTCCCAAAAGGAATCAAGAATGAACATTTACGCTGACATTTTAAACAACGTTGACACTGATCCAGGCTTGTTAGACAATGGTAATTAATTGTGATGACAAGATTCGAAAGTGTGGAAGCGGTTAAAACAAAAGCGACGGAGGTTTTGAACCAGCTGACACAAGCGGACTTCCAGCACTGCTCTCAACAAAGGAAAAGTCGTATGAAGCGGTGTAGAGATAGTCAAGGGGAGTACATTGATGCCGAAAACGTTGTTGCTACTGTAATTGGTAACGAATAAGAAGTGTTATAATAGCAGTTCGGTTATTTAATAGCCACACCTCGTATATGCCCGGTAATGGCGTGCCTGGTAATTTGGCATTAGCGTGGCAGTCTAAAACCCACATGCCCGGGCCATTGTTGGTGGGTTCGAGTCCCAGACGAGAGATTTGGCACCTCGCTCGAGGCTTGGGTGTATTTGTTCGTTGTCATAATATATGACGTAAACATATACTGGCTTCTGTAACCAGTATTAATGGCTACGACCACTTTCCACGACGATTGGTGCACTCACTTTTATAATTTGATGACATGAAGAAGAACTATGTGTATACTCGTATATACACATAGATTTTCTTAATGTCATCGAATTATAACAGAGAGTGAACGTTGTGGAAATTCTCAAAAGTGGTCGTGGCCGTTATTACGTTACCTTTTTACTTTCGATAAGTATTGAAAGTAAGGAGGTCTATTTCAAAAAAAATGTCTTGAAGAAATTTAAGTTTCGACTGGTTCTCAGATTCGATCTCGCTTCTTTCAGGCATGGTCATGTGCTTCCTGAAGGGCTGGTTCATGCATTGGCGCACTGTGGCGTGGCTGTGCAATATCTACGCCATTGTACCGTGCCTTTTGATCTACTTGATCCCGGAGAGTCCCGCGTGGTTGGTGTCGAAAGGTAGGATAGAACAGGCGGCCCATTCGTTGAGGTGGATCAACAAGTATCAGCCTCAGCCGGAAAACAGAGTGAGTACTTACTTTTCGGCCACCAGAGAGTATTGATGCTGCTCCAAATGGACCTTGCGTATTTTTTTTATCTGTGGCTTTAACGTATTTGAGTCAATAATATTTAAATTATTAATACTTCTTCTGAATATTGTCGTGATCACCAGAACAGACATTCATCTCTTGATGGTTTTTATATACAATTCCTTAAGTAGATGATAAACTTCACACTAAAAGCTGAGCAGGATGACAGGATAGTAAACGAACCATCTTACATTATTAGAAAATATATGTTAGCGGATTTTAGAAAATGTTTTTGTTTTCCAGAATGAATCTCTAGCCGAACTACAACTCAATTTACTGCAAAAAGAGCACCAGCAAAAATTGGAGAAGTTATCCTTGATGGGTACTGGACCTGGTGCCAAATTTAGGGAATTCTTCAAGCCGACAGGTTATAAGCCCATCTTGATCCTCTTTGGACTCTTCTTTTTCCAACAGTTTTCCGGAATATACATTACGCTTTTCTATTCTGTTACATTTTTCCAGGTAAGTTAACAATGTTGTCAGTGCTGCATCAAACAAACTAAATAATGAACGAGCAAAAGTACCCACTGTATTCTTGGCTGTTTCTTGAAAACTTCACATTAAATGCTCAAATCAGTTGGTAGCTCTCATTTATCATTACTATGATAAAAAAAACTGAGAATTTTTTTCCTAGAAAGTAACTAAGGTGAAATTACTGTCTTCTGAAATATGAAGAAATTAATAACTATTATTTTATTATTCATTGGATGGAGCTTGAAGAGATATTTCTTTTACAGGAAGTCGGTAGTACCATTAATCCATATTTAGCCTCAGTACTCATTGGCACTGTCCGAAGTATAATGTCCATCATCAACACATATATGTTGAGGACGTTCCATAGACGACCACTTATAATGATTAGCGGCATTGGCATGGCAATTTGCATGTCCTTTTCCGGCTTATTCACCTATTGGATAAAAGCTGGTAAGTTAAAAGTTGTTAGCAATAAGTTTGCTACTATCTTTGTTCGAAAATTATTCCGCGTCATTCACCATTAGAATGAGCGTATTGGCTTGACAGTATAATAATACGATGATATGTAAGTACTAGAGATAGCACTAAATCATAAAAGTCAGGGTCGCACTTAGTACATTGTACATCACCATGAGAAATACGAAAAGATATATTTGAAAAATACTACCTGGCAACACTAAAAACATGTATGTATGATAGACGTATTTATTTTTTTAGCGTTGATATACACTGTGCTATGTAAATCCCATTGTGGTTCAGTGGAGTTTTTACGCGAGTAACAATTTGTAACAGTTTCTAAAATTTGAGAACTTTTTGTTTTCGTGACAACCTGTAACTCAAGAGGGCAAAGCGGAAGACTGAAGTGACAGGTCAATATGTGTCAATATCATATGGAAAAAATTTGTATAACATCTTAGAACCTGTTAACCAAGGAGGTTTACTGTAGCTGGTATTTGTTTCTGTGTATGAATGCATTAGAAAGTTGGGTTAACTTGCATATTTTTCTTATATTTATGAAACTTATGGTAGTCCTGCATATAAAATTACTATTTTTATAATTCCCATGCCAAAATGAAAGAAAACTTGCAAATTCGTGTACATAGTACATAACAGTTTTTCTTACTACTGATTATACATACCATGATTACTTTTATGGATAGTTATGAATACGTTAACAGAAACAACCCTCAACAAAGAGAGTTGCTATTTAAAGATTGACAATTTTTTATATAATTTTTTTCGTTTTGGCGAGGACCGAACTGTTATCGATAATTTTATTAATGACAAATGCAGCAATTAGACAAAGAAATAACAATAATGCAAATATTATAATTTATCACAGCTATTGTGTACCTCACATCACCGACGAAATCACCTGTTTTGTAAAAAAACGTAATACATTAGCGCGCTCCGTAGCCGGTCAAATAGCGACTGAGCGTCACAGAACTAATTCATTAGAGTCCCTATACGCCCGAATATTATCCCGGTAAAAGTAGTCAATTTTTAGGATCGTAAAATTACACAGGTTGCATACTCTTCAGGTAGACTTATGTTCTTATGTTTTACTAGTTTTAACTGAGAGTATGTATTTTTCCTTAAATCATTCCTTACATAAAAAAATATCTATTCACTGCCCGACTCTGTTCACACTCCAACGGAAAGCCCATTAACCATTTTGTTTCCATTTTTTTAACATTAAGAATAATTTTATTTGAAATTTTTAATTATGTAATGTGTAAATAACGCTAGATATGATAAAATATTGTCATTATTCTTAATTTTTAAATTGTTCTATTTGACAACAAAAACTGACAGAGTTGTGACCACATTATCCTGGTGAATCTCTTAGATATACTGGTGAAATTGGTTTTCCGATAGAGTGCTCTTCGGGAAACATCCGGTGGCTGAAAGAACTAACTTGGTTAGATGCACAGTAAATATCTAGACTATCACCAGCTGTATTATCTATGTTGTTTTTTTTGTATTTATAAAAAATACAAAAACCATTAACGCTCCGTGAACAAAAAAAACAGACAGACCTCGGCGAGTCCTTCCTGGTCAGAGTTGAAGGTTTCTTCTCTAGATGGGTGTAGTGCACTCTTTTCACGTTGTTAGCCAAGCGGACATTGTCGTAGAAGTTTATACGGGCTTGAATTGGACCTTCTCTCAAACTCTTGAAATGTTGAGATGTTGCGATGTTGCTCTTGAGATATCAAGTCGAAGATCAAATATATGCTGATTTGCTTTTTTGATAGACAGGGAATTGTCCACAAATAGTTGTTTGTGGCCATTTATTGTGCTTCCAGGCCAAACAGTAAGTCAACACTTTTACAGAGAGGTTCTTGGAAAGCTTCGAAAAAGGTTCATGCGTGTGAGATCAAACATCAAGAACAACTGGATGTTGCATCACGACAATGCGCTTTGTCACACAGCCATTTCAGTAAACGAGTAGTCAGTCTTAGTGACCTTTTTCTCTTACCGAGATTAAAAAATCACCTCAAGCAAATCACCCCATAAGCTAAATAAAATAAATAAACGTTCATTTACACACCTCTTATAAGCCCTTACAAATTCCTAAAACAACGTCTGCTTGGCAGGAAGGATGCAACTTTACCAACCCAGAGACTAAGAAGACCAACTTAGACACTACGAAAGCCTTTAACTCAGGCAGGTTTCCCTGAGATCTGTCCATTTTTTGGGTCTTTTTATAAATCTTTATTTTCCATATTACAGGGTTTGTCCGGAAAGTAATGTCAGTGAATTTTTTTCCCCGAGACTATACGCGCCAGCCCGCGCTTTACGTGCTGGGATTGTGGTGGGGGGATCTGGCAACAAGATCCAACAAGCGTCAGTTGGCTACCGGTCGTTGTAGCGGTCGCATCACTCGTTCTTTGAGAGTCGTTACAGTGACCCGGTGCAAGAAAAAATGCAACATTCGCTTGAGCAACGGATGGTGATCACACAAGTTTTGTGTGAAACTGGAGAAGAGTGCTGCGGAAACCATTCCAATGTTGAAGAAGGCTTTCGGCGTCGATTGTCTTTCGGACAGGCAAATTTTCCGATGGACAAGGTCTTCGCAGAAGGTCGGGAATATGTCAACGACGAGAACCACGGTGGACGGCCATCAACCTCCTGTTCCGACGACAATGTGAAACGTGTGCGTGACTTGTTGAACACTGACCGTCGTCTAAGTGTCCGTTTAATTTCCGAAACGTTAGACATTACGAAAACCATTGTTCACGAAATTGTGTCGGAGTCTTTAGGAATGAGGAAGGTGTGCGCGAAGCTCGTGCCAAAAGTGCTAACGGACGATCAAAAAGCGAAGCGCGTCGAAACCTGCCAAGAACTTTTGGACACCTGCGAAGACAACCCCGCTTTCCTTGATGACGTCATTACCGGGACGAAAGTTGGGTCTTTGAATACGATCCGGAGACGAAGAGGCAAAGTGAGGAATGGCACACGTCGAACTCCCCTCGCCCCAAGAAGGCCAGGATGTCCAGGTCAAAGATCAAGACAATGCTGATTGCCGGGGATTGGTTCATCACGAGTTCGTTCCGCAGGGGACAACCGTAACCGGAAAGTTTTACGTCGAGGTGCTGAAGCGGCTGAAACACAAGGTGAATCGCGTCCGCCCAGACATCTCAAAATCCTGGAAGCTCCACCACGACAATGCGCCTTCGCACACCTGATTCCTCGTGGCCGATTACCTCGTTAAGGCAGGCATCACCGTTGTTCCCTAGCCTCCCTACAGCCCCGATGTGCCCCCCATCCCCAGACTTTTTTCTGTTTCCGCGCCTCAAAACCCCAATGAAAGGACAGCATTTTGGGTCGGTGCGGCTTTTGATGCGTGGAAGACCCGCTAGAACCGATGTGTGGACGCAGGAGGAATGTATTTTGAAATTTTCATAAATTTGTACACATAGAACCAATAAAAACCATTTTTCAAAGCTTACTGACATTACTTTCCGGACAAACCCTGTATCTATTTATGCATTTTTAATAAAGTTGAACTAAACATTCTCAGTTATATCATCGTCGTTCTCCAGGTACGTCGGACCAGAACTGGGTGCCCGTCGTCTTGCTGCTCCTCTACGTCATCACGTCCATGATCGGGCTGCTGCCCATCCCCTGGACCATGACGGCGGAGCTCTTCCCCATCGAGATCCGCGGTGTGGCGCACAGCATCGCCTACAGCGTGGCCAACGTGCTGATGTTTGCCGCCGTGCAGAGCTACTACACCCTGGACGAGATCTTGGGCGGGGCGGCCGGCATGCAGTGGTTCTTCGCCGTAGTCTCCGTCATGGCGTCCCTCTACGTGTTCGTCTTCTTGCCCGAGACGCACGGCAAGAAGCTGTCGGACATCACGAGCTACTTCGTCGACAACACCATCTACCTGGGCTCGGGAAAGAAGAAGATCAAGAAGCCGCAGAAGAAGTTCGCGCCCGTCAGCAGGGCGGCGAAGAAGGACATCGTCAAGTCGAACGGTCAGAGCGAGAAACTGATGAACAACGTCTGATGGGGCGGTTTGAGAAACGGCCGCGTTGCGTTTAATCTTACGTATTAATCTTACTTTTCGACGCGTAGTATAGGAGGAAATACTTAAGATGATATTTGTGAATCAGTATTTTTGTATACTTAAACGAGTTTTTGTTAAGAACTGACTGTGATGTTTCATTTTTTTTGTTAAGACGAAGGTTACGATAATTAAAGTTTCTTTCTTATAGAACATAGATTTTTTTGTGCTTTGAACAAACCTTGGAGGGAAGACCTTGTATATGATGCCCAAAAATGTAATTGCTAAACAACGGACAGCCAATAATAAAACAATACTTAATAAAATACTATGTTACTTTGCCGTAATAGGCAAAACCTGAAACTGCGCTCAAGTCTTTGGTAACTGCAGCCGTTTTCGCAATTCTAGCAATTCGTTGTAGCAACGCTTCGAGAATGTTTTTCTTTGGTTGTGGGTATCTCTTATATCTTGTCGTGCGCAATTCGCGGGCAAAGATATTCTGGCTGTACTGTACACTCGAACCCCTCTTAATTCACCTTCGCTTAATTCACATCCTCTCTTATTTCACCACGTTTCCCCCTATTATATCGCGAAACCGCCCCGTTTAAGTCGCCGCCTGTAAAAGTTTTAGAACTACGTTTGGAAATTGGATTCTCGCATGAATATGTACAATTTTTATTGAAAAAAATGATTGTGTAATACATTAAATATAGACACCTAACCATTAAAATAGGCAAGGTGTCTTTTAAAATATATAACCTTCAAAATATTCACTGAAGCGGAATGAAAACAATTTTTTTTGGTTTCTTGTTTTACTATTTGCATATTATATAGGGGTTTATCCACTCTCAAAAGCAATAAAACTATTATTATTAATTTACAAAATATGTTTTTTTTCAATTGCACCATCTTCTCCATCAAACTGTCAAGACTACGATTTTCTTCGACTGTGACTATTTTGTTTCCACGACTCCAACAGCGAATCTGCAAAATCGATGGCAATACTTCATCTAGCGATGGAGGAGGAAAGTTCGGTGACTCTTCAACTGAATTCTTATTGTTATTGGAATTCAGTAATTCTTCTTCGGAGTCACTTTATTCTATCCTCCCTTTGGTAATTTTAATGAATTGCGAATCTTTAAAAACTTTATACGGCGGTTCATATTGATCTTTATCTATCCAATTCTCGACTTCCTTGAGAGACATTTCACCGCAGCCGGGAATACGTCGTATCACTTCAAGTAGTCCTGCGACGGTTTGCGTTTGTACAGGACCAGCAAGATGAAGCTGTAGTAGATTTTTCCACGAATTCTTGAAAGTATCTATTGTAACACTGTCCCAGGCATTTTTTTAACAAATGGAAACAGTCTCGGAGATTCCATTTTTTGATGAATTCGTCTACACTTCCTTTCTCTTCAAATTCCTTGGCTAAGAGTTCATTTAAAAACATGGTCTTGTAGGAGTCGTTTTAAAGCCGAAATTACGCCCTGATCCATCGGCAGAATAAGTGACGTCACATTCGGTTCTAAGTATACAACGAAAAATTGGGGATCGATTTCGTTCAACTCTGTAGACGAAGAATGTGCTGGTGCATTGTCTAAGATTAAGATGAATCTAAAAAAAAGAGCAAACATGTCAAAATTCTTCAACTTTCTTTGTTTCTGGCGTATTTAATAGTACATTACATTGACATATTATATATACACTGACATATTTCACTCATGTCGCATCATCCCTCGCCTTCGGCTCGGACTGATAACGCCACACTCGTTTGTCGAAGCACTCGAAAATTGTTTTTTCTCCCTTGTAATGTACAATATTTTGCATTATTTTCGTACGTTTCCCATGCACATATGATGAAAATAAAGCTGTGTACTTACTTTGCTTCGGGGCCAGGATTTCTTTTCTTTACGCTGGGTATGAACACATTCTTGTACCAATCAGTGAAAACGTTGCGATTCATCCAACTTTTTTTTTGTGCCCTGTACACAATTGACGTGGACACATTTTTCAAACATCTAGGGCGTTCTGACTTCCCAATGACGGTCAATGGAATTTTATGTGTGCCCGATGCATTCGAACAAACTTGTATGGTAACACGATCTTTGGAAGCTTTTCGACCTGGTGCTTCAGTTTCGTTTCAACACACAAAAGTTTTGGTGGGAAAATGTTTCCAAAATAACGAGGTCTCGTCGCCGTTGTATATGTTATCGAGCTTATATCCATGGTTTTCAAGGAAAGCCCTCTCGAAACGCATTGGCGTCGTCTTCATTTGCTGAAAGTTTTTCTCCTTTGATATTTAAACATCTTATCCCGTGACGTTTCTTAAACCTGGCAAGCCAGCCATTACTCGCCGAAAAATTGAAGTCCAAGTTAAGACTTGCATGAAATTGCTTGGCTTTTGTTTGTAGAACAGGCCCAGTCACAGGTTCGCCGAATGCTCTCTTCTGACAGAACCACCAAAATGTACATTTCTCAAAAAGACTATCATGAACTGATGAATATCTGAGTACATTTTAATTTGCGCCGTATTTTTCCATAGTTTCCTTGTGTTGTAGTATTTTGTCTTTGTTGTGAATGATTTTTGAGATGGCCGAATTGTGCACTTTGTACTTTTCTGACAGATCCTTGTTTTTCGTCCCATTTTTAAAATATTCGATGACCTGTAATTTCTCTGCAAATGACAATCTTTTAATAAACCTTCTTTCCTGAAAATTGAATTATCTCACTACGCAACGCTCAATGAAATAAGATTGAATCAACAAAAAAACAATCAAATTGAACTTTGTCACGCACCACTGTGTATACGTACGTTGACTTTTTCGTTCAGTTGGCTCATTTTTCGTAATAACAAGTGCTGTGGTATATCTCTAAATATTTCTCTTTGCAGCTAAAACACGAAAAAGTTGACGTATTGATCGCGACTTAAGCGAGACTAAATTTCGTGACTTAAGCGAGGTGATGATGCACGGATTTGGTGAATTAAGAGGGGTTCGAGTGTACTTCCATAATTCTTATAAAAAAATGAGATTTATAAAGTGCATGACTTTAAGTACACTTTATAGAATTGAACAGTCAATTCTTTGGAGTCTATTCGTTCATAAGTTTATAATATATATATGTTTTATCTATGTTTTTTTTTGTGTCACAAATGGAGCCCTGGGGGGCACCCCATAAAAGAATCCGCCTCTGAGTAGGAATGTTCATTTTCTATAAAATTATAATGGGGATAATTCTCATTTTCTGGACACTTCTCAAGCACATTGTATGAGTACGTGTAATGTAAAGCCCCACACATTGCTCTGTATAATTTGTTTTTGATACAAATCAAATTTAAATAAATCTTTGACCAGCTTTAGAAGCTGGTGATCCTCTAATAGAAATATAAAATTCACATTCAACATAGAAAATATCAAAAACAACCCTTTTTTTTTATCCAGTAATTATCACATTTTCCATTTTTAGGGGATACGATTAAAATAAAGATTAAATGATTAGACTCGAAGGTGTCCTATTGTGACTATTTATCAGTTAGCAGACTTACTAGAATGCTGACAACCTTTTGACTTTGACTCAATAGGCCTTCTGTGAATTTGCACGACCATTCTTTTATGGTCTGTTGCGCCTGTCTTCCACCATTCCACTGACACGATTTACCCATTTACTAATTGAAGTTTTTAGGCATGGTATTGCCAGGGTTCAATTAGAGCGTCTGATGTGCCTTCTTTGACCTTTGTGTCCCGTTACCCAAGCCAAAGTCACTCTGTTTCGGATTCCCAGCAGTTTCAACGCCATGAAAGCAGTTCCCAGCAGTTCCATACTAATTTTTAAATAATTTGTATGAAGCTGCTTGATTTTCAGCGCTGCTTGGCTATCAACAAAGATGGCAGTTGACTGACTTGTCAGTTTCCTTCCTTTATATTTCCATAACAGCCACTGCAGCCACTTCAGCTTGAAACACGGTTGCGTATTTACCTAGACTTAACGAGATAATTGTGTTAGGTCTTGTCTTGTAATTATCGGCTCATCACATCGTTTATTTATTATTGCAGTATTGTAACCAACATGTTTAAGAGATTACTTCTGAAAAGAAATCTTGTTACTAGGAAATATACATTTTCTAGTGTACTATCCAATAGTGGAACATACTAACATGGATTTAATGTTTCATACAAAAACTATATTTTATTATAATACCCATAGAGAATTCAAATACACTCGATTCCCTCTTAAGTCACCAAATCCGTGCATCATCTTCTCGCTTAAGACGCAATCATAACCTCAACTTATACGTGTTTTTAGTTGCAAAAAGAAATATTTAGAGATATACCCGAGAATATACGGTGGTGTATTATTCTCGGGATATACTACAGCACTTGTTATAATGAAAAATGAGCCAGCTGAACGAAAAAATCAACGTAAGTATATCCAGTCGTGCGTGACAAAGATCAATTTTCCCCTTGAATGAATATTTTAAAGGTTAAATATTTTTTAAAAGACACCTAACCTATTTTAAAGGTTAGGTGTCTATATTTAATGTATTACACAATCATTTTTTTCAATAAAAATTGTACATATTCATGCGAGAATCCAATTTCCAAATGTAGTTCTAAAACTTTTACAGGCGGCGACTTAAGAGAGAACGTTTCGTGATATAATAGGGAAACACGTGGTGAAATAAGAGGAGTGTGAATTAAGCGAAGGTGACTTAAGAGGGAATCGAGTGTATTTGTTTTCATGATAGGGAGTACGGAGTATTATATATATGGGTAGTACCTAAATATCAAATACTTATGTTTCCATCATCTGTTGAGGAATGTGTGTACAACATAAGTGTAAATATTACTCCGAAAGGAAAAGGAAGGTTACTACCTCCTAATAGATATGCAATAATTTGACTAAATATTCGTACATCTACTCCTCTATAGATGTCGCCCCTTTTCAACGGTTTGTTTCATTTGAAAATAATTCTATATATTAGATATTTATTTGTGTTTTTTATTTATTAGATATGTGTGTTTTTTTATATCTAGTTTCTTATCTACATAATGGAGTAGAGGTATCTTGTAATTTTGGGTCAAAGGATACAGGCTTTTAATTCCTATACTTCAAAAAAAGGGATAATTCCACAATAAAATGCCAAAACTTAATATGTACTGTTTTAAACCATACTGTTTTTTAGAATCATGAGCGCTACTTAATCCTATTTTAAAATATTATTTAATAATGTTAAATATTTTTAAAAAACCAGTAGGTCTGACATAGGTTATTCAAATATCATGTATAATGTTTTTGTTTTTACAATTTATAATTATTAAGTATACTGTCAAGTTGTAATGTATCAGTAATTGGTTTTTCTCGTGTCTCGTGTTCCTTGAGTTCTCTTAGGTGTAGAAAACTAAAATTAAATAAATAAAAATAGTAAGATCTTATAGTCAGTACATACCTATCACAGACTAATTAGACGTAGCGCGGCCGTTTCTTCTGCATGAAAACAAATGAAGCCAAATTCCGGAGTTGGGACTTGTGGAAGGAAACACAAGCCCCGCCTACTTGAACAGGGCTGTATTCAAGAAAATAAAATAATGCTATTATTTATGAAAGTTTTAATAACACAGTGTTTAAATTCATACACGTTAGATTGGTCAATATTTTTATATTATGTACCTTAACTTCATAATAATTCATAATTTTAGCGCTATTCAGTAGCAACGCGATCGTGGGCACATAAACGGCACACAAGTTCTGGAATTACAGTGTTTATTAAAGTACATTTTTTACTTGCATAAAGAAAGAAATGTTTCGTTTCAGGTATTCTACAGTTTTTCAGGTGGACTGTGAAAAAAACACCGCTATGCATTTACACATAATTTTTCGCATTATATAAAATAAATTTACTAAACAACGACAGATTCTATTTGGATTTTACCAATGGAAATCCATGAAAAAGCATTGGTACATTTCTCAATATGATCATATCAGCCGCGGCCGCAGAAGATTGAGCTGAGCGGCCAAATTGTGGAGTTGAGCACAATAGACAACGGCGATCATGGTAGTATTGTCCTTCAAGAGTTCCCAGTGATACTGGCAACCTCACAACCGCCAAACTGACAACCTCACCTTTCTCGGGTCAAGTTTGGGTACCGATTAACAAAGATTGTTAACAAGATTGTTCAACCAGTCAAAACGACCACTGCGGGAGAGAAGTTGTGTGCAAATGTTACTTCGATGCTGGCGATCAGGTTCGCTTAACAAAGGTGGTATACACTTGTCCAACTGTTGGCCTAGCGTTTCGAGTCCACGTACTACCGTGGCCTGGCTACAGCCGAGCTCTAGTGCCATCTCTCGTTTGATTCCATACGGGTTTGCTTCGACAATCCTACGTAAGCGTTCGATATCCAGTTGAGGTGGCTTACCAGGTCGTGGTTTACCGTCGATGCTGTCGACGTCAGATCGGAAGCGTGCGAACCATATTTTGCATGTTGCTAAACCAGGGGCGTTGTCGCCAAATGCGGTCACAAGATTTCGGCGTACTTCGGTTGTATTGTGGACTAAACGAAATTCATGCACTTCAAGGCAATGGCTAAATACTAATGAATTAACCGGATATATGATTTGCTATTGAAGAGCTAGCGGGTTACCTGAATGTGTCTAAATTCTTTCTCGTTTTTTCTCCAAATTTTTCGTCATTAATAAGGGGTAAAAAAGTAGTTCAACATATTTATTTCACCGTGTACCTAATCGGTACGTATACAATAATAATTTGCTACTAGTGAAACGATTCCAAGTGAAATACTTTTGAAAAATTTACTAGTATCACGCCGTTTGCTCGCATTCACAGACATCCCCAACGGTAGCCTGGCGCCTGCCGTATTACGTACATGCGTACCTAATTAAATATTATTACCTACATAACAGCATTTTAAAATTACTTTTTACAGGTTGAGAAATTAGAATGCATATTGATCACGTACGTAGTTATGTTGTTAAACGGTAATTCGTCCTTAGAAGTGACTAACCGAAACTACCCTTGACAACAAACAATTTCTAACAAATTGCCCTCGACGTACGCTATAATTTATAACAATAACCGGGATGGAAAGTAATAATTTCGATGGAATTTACATTTTAGCATGTTTGCCGTAATTTAGCCGTATGTTAATAGATGTGTGGAGGTACGAGCAACAGATTTTCCGACTTTTACACGGAAAGTTCTCTAGGTCAATTTCTTTTAATTGTTTTCCAACATTTGTAGGCCTAAGATTGTAAATTTGATTATTCCTTACTTACCAGTGGCGGTTGGTGGAATTTTAGATTCTCGTATTTTCGTAACGAGGCGTGGGACCCACATCAAATTTTAGGGAGTGATGCCTAGACCTAACTTTTAAAAAAAACTTCATACGAAACTAGTGAACAAAAAATCGACAAACGGCTTACAAAATATTTTTTTCATAGTAAAATAATGTCTCTTTATACCTGCGTCTTTTCGAAATTTCCAGATCTGTAAAAGTTATGGTAATTTGAATTGTAATTTCATCCCAGTCTTCCGTATTTGAAATTATATTATAAATAGCTGTATCTTTAAACAATATTACAATTTTGCAAAATACACTTTTTTTTCCTATTATCTGGTAATCATCCCCCGAAAATATGACGTGGATCTCATGTTTACTTAAAAAATATGACAATATTAAGTTCCACCAGTTGCCACTGTTTCTTACAACAAAACCATTTAACTTAATTTTGGTTTTACGTTATCAAATTATTTTCTGTAATAATAATAATAATAATTTTATCAAAAGCATTATTATATAAGCAATGTCTGTGTTTAAAATCTTCCAAATGAAATTTCATCTAGTGATTGACCTATAATATTTTAATTGTTGTTATGTTTGTTTACTTGTTTATTTCATTGGGCTGACCAATACTGATTCATGTACTGGTCAATCACTGAAGATAACTTTGGTGAAGCATTAGATGCAGTGTGAAAATATTTAACATTATACTTTTATTGGTTATATTAAAATAAAAAAACGCTTTTTTTATGTAAAAACAAACAATAAATATCTATACTTTTATTAAGAGATTTCGTTTAAACTTATAAGTTTAATAGTAAGTCATTAATCGAACAACAGTAGGTCAATAACTAGACATCCTAAATTGATAACACTTATAGTTTTTAGAGTAATGACTCCTACTTAAAATTATATTGTACCTAGTGAAAATATTGATGAAAGTGATTGAGAACGTAAGTGAAGCCCAAGAAATCACAAATCAAAACAAGGTACTTACTCACACTGAATATCGTTGCAAAGAAGAACAATATAATATTGTAACACTAGCGACCCGCCCCGGCTTCGCACGGTTTACGACAACACATGAGAAACCTCTAAAATTATCAGTGTTTCTGTACTATATTATGCATGTATTATACATATAAACCTTCCTCTTGAATCACTCTATCTATTAAAAAAACCGCATCAAAATCCGTTGCGTAGTTTTAAAGATCTAAGCATACATAGGGACAGACAGCGGGAAGCGACTTTGTTTTATACTATGTTATGATATGACAATAATTAAGCTTATTTTGATGTGACATTTTTATTTTATTTCTTTATTTTATTTTAATTTTAATTTCAATTTCTCTTTTATCGTATCCCAGCCAACAAAATACATTCCATTTACAGAATGGGAAAATGTACAATTTTTGAACAATACGAATATATCAAAGAATAATTATAACAAAAAAAATCACAAAAAAAACAATTGAAATAAATGAAAAATCTAAATTGAAACAGATGTGCTTAATAAAATGTTTTCCGGCTCCCTTATAAAATTGTTATTATTTTGTATGCATATTTTTCTGTTTAAACATAAAACATAATATAAATATAAACATAAAATACTATAATATAAACATAAAATATAATACACAGCACGTTTCATTCTCAATCACACTTTTAGAACAAAGTCAAACACTGGTTCAAGACTGAGTCTATTCCTGTCTATAAATCCCTATGTCAGTGACTAGTGCTGTATGGAATAATCACAAATAAATTTAGTATACCTGTTTTTTTAAGGAAAAAAGTACCTAATTATTTGTATGGCGAGCGAGATAATTATTTCAACTATCCCCTTGTATTTTTTAATATCCATAATTACTTATAAAAAAGTTTCTGGAAAAAATTGATATTCCAAGTGGACAATCTCTGGTACCATTACGATATATGTACGTCAAGATTTGTTTACAGTAAAAAATACCTAAGATTAGATGGATTTTCCAAGATATGTTTGACAGTAAAAAAATGTGAGGTATAGAGCCAAAATTGAATTTATATTCGGTTTCAGTGGGCCAAAATACCTTGAACTACCATGGTCTAGTTAATAATAATGTGTCTTTATTGTAACATTGAAAATAATGACAAATAATAATAATAATTGAGAATGGCGAGGTTCAACAGAGCTGCTCATCCACCTAACCATCCTGGTAATATAATCAAAAAGTTTAACAACGTGTAAGAATAAAGATATGAACACATAAACATGAAAATGTAGAAAACTAACAGGTTCTATTCGTCATGATACTGACCTTGATTTGTTTCCTAAATGCAGGAAAATTCTGCAAAGATTTAATATGTGGAGGTATTCTATTAAATGAAGCAGTAGCATTATAAGTAAAAGACCTCTGAAACATAGCAGAACTGTGTCTGGGTACGGAATAAAGATCACTGTGACAGGTGACAGCACGATCATGGATATCGCTACCTTTTGGAATTTTATCATAAAGATATTTTTGGTACCTTGGAACTATTGATTTTAAAAATTAGACAAGCTAGGTGTAATTGAAACCGTTCCTCAAGGTTGAGCCATTTGGATTCGTTAAATTTAGCACTGATGTGGTCAAATTTACGTAAACCGTAATAGAAACGTAAACAAAATTTTGAACTCTTTGAAAGCTTTCTTTATCTTTATTTAGGATGGCGGGCCAATAAACTGTATCGCAGTAGGCAATGCTACTAAGAATTAAAGTCACATCATTTTAGTTTTACTTCAGTAGTTAACGAATCCTTATGGAAATGGAGGGCTCGTAACTTGACATACGATTTCTGCAACAAATAGTTAACGTGTTTAGAGAATCTCAGTTCTTTGTCAAAGTACACACCTAAATTTTTACAATAATCACTAGGAAACAAGTTGACGCCATTAAGAGTAATTTTAAAATGAGGATCAGTAGCGATCTGGTCACTACGGCTACCAATAACTAATAGCTCAGTTTTAGACTCATTTAAAACCAAACCATGTGTACGTGATATCAAAGAAACAGATTCTAAGTCAGAGTTGATCAGCGGAATAGAAAAAAGTAATTCATCAAAAGGGAATCTAGCAATTAATTGCATATCATCAGCATACTGATGTGAGATAGAAAATTTTATAAAAGTCGACAAATCAGCTATATATATAGAAAACAGGGTCCAAGTATACTACCTTGAGGTACCCCCATCCTCACGTTGACATAATCAGATGATAGACCGTTTGCCACAACTTTTTGCCTTCTATTTGATAAATGATTATGAAAAAATTTACAGCATTCAAGTTAAGGCCAAAATATTTTAATTTTGTGCACAACGTGGTGTGATGTATTGTGTCAAATGCTTTACTGTAATCTAAGACAAGTAAGATAAGACAAGCTGTTTCTTTACTATCACATGCTCTAAATAGGGAGGCGAATTAATATAATTAGTACGTAGTATTATTATAATTAATATAATTAATATAATTAGTACGCTACGCATAATGATTTCAAAACTGAATTAAATTTTTAGTGATTCTTGTGTTTCTACTTGAACCTGCACTTGTACTGTATATTTCGTCTGAGCTCACCTCATGCGTGTGCATTTTGTGTTTGGGCCACCGTGTAACATGTAACGCACCCACTGGGCTCTTTTGGCCACATGAATTATTTTAATTTGTTTTAATTTTATGGGCGATTTTTTATTTGGTTCTCAGACTGGTGGCCTATATACGAAATTGAATTAGCAGCGTGCAATTGGGCGATGCAGTTGCATTTTATTGCAGTCGTTAGGCGTAAATACTTTTTTGTCGGCAATGCTCGCCGTCTCTTGTAAAACGAGTTGAGGTGAGATACAACAAAAAAGAACTTACACAATTTTGAAAGGGGAACTAACATTGGGGGTTGTTGGGCACTCTTTTGCTAAACTGTTTTGGATCCTTAAATTCTTATAAGTACAAGATTATTGTTAAAAGTTTTTAGTTAAAAGTATTGGTAAAAGTCACTGTTTACGCCTGCATTTAATAATTATAGATTTCCTTTAAATAAGTTGCTCATTTCACCAGATCATAACTAGAGGTCTCTAGGAGTGTGTTTGTGGAATAAATTAGAAAACAAAAACTAGAACACTTTTTATGAAAGGGAAAAAGTCAGTTGCTGGAGAGAATATATATAGATAGAAAAGAATTTTCGGTGGTTACCTAGAGATATACTGTTGAATTATTGCATTAGAGTTGAATTATTGCATTTTTTTTCCCGAATTTACAAACTGGTAAAGTATTATAATATAATATCCAACATTCCTCATCCTCCTAAAACCCCACACCAGACCATCCCGTTGGATATTATTGTTCCGTGGCAGTCTTTGAGGCACCTACTGGTGAGTAATTTCCATGTCTTGGTGGTTTGTTATACCCATAATGTACAGTCCATATTTTATTGATTTTAGATACCAGTCTGTGTTGGTTTAATAATCAAAAGTCACAAGTTAAAAATTCATTGTCATCTTAAAATAAAGTATTGGTCATAGCTTCAGTCTTATTTGGATTGATCTCAACTCAACTTTGTTTTTTTACATCAACAGAGGACAATGCACCTGTTATTACTGTTTATATACTTTTAGCCGTTGTTTGCAAAACCATTTACTAGCTAATAATATCAGGGAAGAAATATCTGAAACACCTAAAATTCGTATCAGAACATTAACGACCTTACTACCGCAAAAATCTGTTGCTTCGTCCACTGTCAACCACATAAATTTATTGCGTACATACGTCGTCTTTAATATTTCCAACGACATGTTGATATGTCTTCTGTACATATATATGTTTAGAAGGCAAATAACGTTATGCCCAAATCAAATCAATTCCTCTTTTGTAACACTCCCAGGTATAATTTTTTGATGGATATTCGAATATACATGTGTATTTTACACTCTCGGCGATTACGAAATATATACTGAGATTGCAAAGAATACATAAAATATGGGATCCGTCTATTTTAAAATGGTCGTAATTTTCAATAATCTCTTTCAGTCTATTCACAAATGGTAATGATTGCGCCATTATTGCAAAAATCCATACAAAATAAGGAAATATGTAAATACAGTACACGAACTCACGAGTTAGTCTCTCGCAATAAAGAATTGTTTTCAGTGCGGCGGTCGACCCGTTTACATCGACGGCAGGTAGAAAACTAAATGGACACCTGTTAACATCGGAATATCTCGTTGCCTTATAGAGAAACTGTATTAAGGCATCCTGTGTTCCCGCACTAGAATTAGTGAACAGGAGTCCAGTGCGCATGGTCAGTGGCGTAGGTATACAGGGACAAGAAATATGCGCTTCAAAAATACTGTTTATACTTTAATTGTCATAGAGTTGTATAGTGCTGGCTCTCTCTGCATTACAGCATACTTTTCCGGACACTACTCATCACTCATCATCTCCTAGAAAATGTTTTTAGTTCAAAAGAAATACATAGTTCTATACAACGTGGGGGTCGTTTTTACTTACTTAATTTTTTACTTACTTACGACTTCTAGTAGTAACAAATATTTACTTTAAAAAGTAATTTCAATTAAATGGTTATTTTTATCTCATTTCGTCGTTCAATTAACCTATATTAAAGGCAAAAAAAGAAAAATTGAAAAAGTACGTCTGTCATCAGCTCATCAGTCATACAATATCATATCATATACGAGGTGTGTAAATAAAGTAATGAGACTGGCAACATAGCGCCCGAGATCGTTTTGCTTCAGACTTGGACACAGTGCAACGGATACTTTTGCAAAACCTCAACACGCCTACGGAGACAGTGTTTTTTCAAGAGGTTTTTCGGTGGTTTAAGGCATTCTCAGAACCGATGAAAATGTCGATAGAATACGGGATATTGTGCGTTAAGATCGTTGATACGAGAATAATGAACGGGGAAGAGTTGAATTTTAGTCACACCACTGTTCATCAGATTTCGACTAACGAACTGGGGATGAGAAAAATCTGCATAAAAATGGTTCCAAAATACTTTTCGCAGGAACGAAAGGACATCAGGAGAGAAAGGTGTCTTGACTTTTTGGAATCGATTGCAAATGATCTCCATTTTATGGAACGTCATTACTGGTGATGAGACTTGGGTGCTTGAATACGAAAACCAAGCGCCAAAGCATGGAATGGCACACTTCAAGCTCTCCAAGACCCAAAAGTGAGCAAGAATGAGCAAGATCAAATGTATTCTGATTTGTTATTTTGATAGCCAGGGAATTGTCCACAAAGGGCTTATGCTTCCAGGCCAAACTTCTAAAAGGGTCATGTGTGTGAGCCTAAAATCAAGAACAACTGGATGTTGCATCACGACAATGCGCCTTGTCACACAGCCATTTCAGTAAACGAGTTTTTAGCCAGTAAAAACATTCCTATGGCTCCTCAGCCTCCTTATTCCCTGACTTAAGTCCTTGCGACTTTTTATTCCCGAGATAAAAAAATCACCTCGAGAGACGTCATTTTGGGACCATAGAAAACATTCAAACGGCTGCAAGCGGCAAGCTGAAGGGTATTCCAGTATATGAGTTCCAGCACTCTTATGAGGAATGGAAGAACCGTCTCCAGCTCCGTGTGGCTTTCCAAAGAAGTTATTTTGAGGGAGACAATACTGAATTGTAATTCTATTCGAATAAAGAAATTTTAAAGAAATCAGTTTCATTACTTAATTTACACACCTCGGGCTTTTATTTTCAATTTTGTGTCTAACTTAGAAATTTAAATAAACCATTTTCATATCAAAAAACAAAGACTTGCACCACCTTAATCAAAATT
This sequence comes from Aromia moschata, assembly GCA_029963805.1. NCBI lineage: Eukaryota > Metazoa > Arthropoda > Insecta > Coleoptera > Cerambycidae > Aromia > Aromia moschata. The sequence goes on along the minus strand of JAPWTK010000122.1, from coordinate 211,823 downwards.
GTGTCTCTCCTTACTATATTATTGTTGACAAACGCAATCAACCGAATTTTCTCGCTATTCTGGAACTTCACGTAAATAACCCAATCAACCAAGAAAAAGGAACAAAACTCAGTGGTCCTATCTCAGCGATACGCGCTATCTAGCGAAAATACAGAACCGCAAGGACGGAAAATCTCAGACCGCGAAACGGGCTGTCGCATTTTTAATTATAGAGTAAGGTCAGTAATATGCATATAACCTTTTGACATTGATTTAAGAACGGTGTCTAGACAATCATTGTTCGATGCTCTACACGAAATCCTTAGAGGGTCGTTTGGAATTAATATCGTAAACAAGTGCAACGTAATTGTTTCGTTTGTTTGGTCTTCGAACCCAAAAAAAAAAAAAAAATGTGTACCGAGCAGCGATGATTGCTTCGTGCATTTTATCAGTAAATATGCAGTATGTAGGAAGGTTTTTTTTTTCGAAAAATGCTGAAATTGAAACGTGCTATTACAAGAGATGTACATAAAATATACAAAAAATGTATTTGTGGTTGATACAACACTGACAGCCACAACTGAGATAGGTTTTTTAAATTTATTATTTATTTAAATGGTATGTGGAAATATATTACTCTCCCCCAGTGAGGAGGGGAGAGATTATATGTGACATCCGTAAGGCTGATCCGATAGGCTGATGTTTTTTGATAAAATAAATATTTTTTAGCCAAAAACTACCGTGGAAGTTGGTAAAAAGCAAATTGTTTATTGCGTCATTAAGGGGGGATAAAAAGAGGGGGAGGGTTGGGAGAGGATTCGTTTGTGGTCAGATCCATTGTAAATGATATATAAATAGGTTTTTTTTTGGCCAAAAATAAATTAGGCCGAAAACCGGCCTTAGGGACCCTCCTCCTTTTGATAATATGTCTGGACATGTGATATATAGATATTATCTCCTACACCATGTTCATATCTTGTGGATGTAGTCTGCCATCAAGACTGTCACTAGCAAAAATATCCAAAGCTTTGCACCGTTTGCTTGTTGACTGTATGTACTTTTTAATCTTTATAGGTAGTGATCGTGTAACTTTTGAAAGATTCCTACAATATATTCGCACTGTTGAGACGATGGTCCATAGCTATCCTAAGATCCGATAAGTAGCACCATAATCAAGTTATTCATAAAATTTATATAGGAAAGGGCGGGACAACAACTTCCTCAGTAGTACTTTGAAGGAAACTTTCCATTGTTACCAAGCGCATCAAAATCGATTATTTATTTTTTTAAATTACAGCCGTTCATTGGGCCTAAAAGCTGCATGAGTCTAAAAGCTATTCCCGTAGTCTATTTTGTAAGTTCCGTAACAGGCAAATAAGTGTGATCTCCATTACAGTGACAATCTTTCAGATGACCCTGTACATAACTTATCACACTATCTCTTAATAAAACCACGAAACAGCCGCAAATAGAGCAAAACTCACGTACGCGGGGACAACAGAGAATTCAATTTATAAATAGGTAACTCGGGGAATGAGATTGAATAGATCTCGCATACACATATTTTACCGGCTCGATAAAAAAAGAACTGGTCGACCGATCGGCCGAGAGTATTCTGGAGCCGTGTTGACATCGCTCGAAATGGGAAAAGCAACCGAGTGCCTTATCGAGGCTTTTTTTCCTGGTAAATGGACATTGTTCAGTTAGGATTAGGTGCAGTTGGCTATGGAAGAGTCATAACGGGAAGCCGATTGGCACTTGTTCTACTTACGGCGAAGAAAAAAGCGCATCGAGCACATTTTTCGCTAGATGCGTCGTTTATTTTGACCGTGATGTTTTGTTTTGATGACCGTCTTGTATGTAATGCGAAGAGTTGGCAACGCAACATATAGGCAACTCATGTATCACGTAATGGGGGATGCCTCAATTTTATTTGATTGGAGTAGTCCTGGGACAACTGAAGCTATTTTACAACCTCCGTTATACGCAATACATTGAGTAGTGTGATATAATTTCATAATAAAATATGGCAAACGTGCGAGAGGGTACTAATTATTTTCGTGTATCATACTTATAAGGTGACGCGTTCTATATAGTACGTAGACTAATGCTTAAAAGTACTGTTTCGTCTAAACGTTCACAATGTTCGTAAAATAAATATTGATGCAAACAATTTATTTGGTGGCCTTATTGTATGAATTTACAAATACAAACACTGAAACATGTAAGCTTAACAAAAACCAGCGACAAAATTTATAACATAAAATTTTGAATTTAATAATAATTGTTTTAAAAGGGAGTTGAAAAAAATATACTGTTATGTATTCTTTAGTAAGTACCTAAGTAGTGCATAAACTAAATAGGCTACTGAGCTAAACTATAAAACTTAATAATTGTCATCTGTCGCTAATGTCACAATACAATAAACCAAACACGATCCGTAGTAACTAGAGTTGGCCGAAATGTGCCGTGGGACATAGGCGTACGCATGGTAATATAAAACATGTAATATAATAAAATAATGTAATATAAGAAAGTAATTAATATTAAATATAGTAATAAAAGCAATAAATTCACACTTATTTTTTTTGTATTCGAATAGAATTACAATTCAGTATTGTCTCCTTCAAAATAACTTCCTTGGGAAGTCACACAACGGTAGAGACGGTTCTTCCATTCCTCATAGCAGTGCTGGAACTCATATACTGGAATAGCCTTCAGCTGGTCGGTTACAGCCTTCTGAGTGTTTTTTATGACGTCCCTTGAGGTGATTTTTTTTAATCTCGTGAAGAGAAAAAAGTGACAAGAACTCCAGTCAGGCGAATAAGGAGGCTGAGGAGGCGCAGGAATGTTTTTACTGGCTAAAAACTCGTTTACTAAAATGGCTGTGTGATAAGACGCATTGTCGTGATGCAACATCCAGTTGTTCTTGATGTTTGGTCTCATACGCATGACCCTTTATCGAAGCTTTTCAAGAACCTCTCTGTAAAAGGGTTGATTTACTACCGTGGCCTGGAGGCACAAACTCTTTGTGGATAATTTTCTGGCTATCATAAAAAGCAAAAGGTGAGTTCCTGCGAAAGGTTTTTTGGAACCATTTTTGCGCAGATTTTTCTCATCAACAATTCGTTAGACAAAATCTGGTGAACAGTGGTGTGATTCAAATTTAACTCTTCCTCCATGATTTTTGTCGTCAACCGACTATCTGACCGCACAAGATCCCGTATTCTATCGACATTTTCATCGATTCTTGAAGATGAAGGCCTTCCGCTGCGTGGTTCATCTTCAATGGAATCTCTCTTCCTTCTTAAGGGGGACTTCTACCTTGATACATTTGAAAAAATCGATTTTTTTTTTCATTTTTGTGTGTCAGGAGGGATGTCTTTACGGACCGGGCATTGCAGACTGACTGTAAATATAAGCCCCTTTGAATAATTCACATTTTAAACTTTAAACGCTTTTTTCTCAGAATCACGTTTTTAAAAATGGCTGACATTCTAGCGGCCACTGTAATTAAGGTATCGACTTGAAATTTTGCACGAATGCGTAAAAACCATTTCTCCAGGGTCTGAAGTGCCGGTTTTTTGATAAAAACATTTAAAAAAAATTTTATTAATCTTTTTGTAAAAAAAATGCAAAAAAATATTTTTTTTTTAATTTACCGCCATTTTTGTAATTTTGCAGTAGTCGAAAAAAATATCTCGTTGTTCCCTGACCAAAACACAACTGATTAAGAAAATAATTTGTATTTCTGTTTCAGATCAACACAGAGAGTGCTACAATGTCAGCCGTTTAGACGGAAATTTTTACGGCCTTCAATTTGCGATGTTCTGGCGGTCGCCATTTTTGGATTTTTCTGATTTAAAAAAATGTTTTTTCATGTAAAAATTATTGAATTATAATTCGCAAAAAACGCATTTGTTAATGTTAATTACTTCCCCCACGAAAAAATAATACAAAAATTACTAAAAAATGACATCTCAAGGTAGAAGTCCCCCTTAAACCATCGAAAAACCTATGCTCTTGAAAAAACACTGTCTCCGTAGGCGTGTCGAAGTATCCGTTGCGCTGTGTCCAAGTCTGAAGCAAAACTTGATGGAACACCGTTGCTCAAAATTAATGTCACTCATTTTTAAAACGCACTAGAAAAAAAAAGGTTTATGAAAACAGTCACAAAGAACAAACAAATGACTAACAAGTTCAATCTTGTACTGAAGGTGCATTACAACCTACTGCCCTTCCAAGTCCTGTCTCCGCAGTCTTGTTAGATCGGGCGCTTCATTGTCAGTCTCATTACTTAATTTACACATCTCGTATATTTTGAGAACGACAATTCGACATCTACTGATGTAATACAGACATAATTAAATTACTCTTTGCACTCACTGAACGGATTTGTAGATGCACCATCACAAATGAGTTTTAATTTGGTAATAAAACCTTTATATTTCTTTAATACACTCGAATTTCTCGTATATTTTGAGAACGACGATTCGCCATGTACTGATGTAATACAGACATAATTAAATTACTCTTTGCACTCACTGAACGGATATGTAGATGCACCATCACAAATGTGTTTTAATTTGGTAATAAAACCTTTATATTTCTTTAATACACTTTCGAACTTTAACTGGCTCATTTATTGCATCACCATTAGCTTGTAGCAGCGAATTTACTTCGTCCACTGTTTGTAATAATTCCGCTAAAGACAAAGCACAGTTCTGTATTTTTTGTATGGCGTCGTACCAACCTTTATAGTTACTATGAATAGTTTTTAAAGCTCTTTCAACGGACACATCTTGAAACTTGGTCTGGCTCTCCTTAATAGCTGCACCTTTTATTTGCTGTAAAATAATAGCTTTCATTTGTTGCAAATGTCTCGGTAGAACATAACCACAGCCGTGTATTTTTTAATGCACTTTTAAATCGCTTTATGTAGTAAGCGTTTGCACGTGTGATATCTTATTAAGGTAATACTGACGCCGACGACACGAACACATAAAATTAATAAGAGGCATTCTTATACCCCACAGATTAATTGATAAATACTACAAAATTAAGAAAAATATGCAGAATTAGCACAATCCCAGTTACAATTCGACTAACAGTTATTATACACATATCAGTCATACCACTTGCTTTTAGATCAGCAACACCTCTATACTTTTTTATTTATTATCTAGTTTATTGATTTTGTTGTCAAAATGTAAAGCATAAAAACTATTTTAGTGTAGACGCATTTCATATCCTTAGGATTTTTAGTGACGCATTTAATATCCTTAATCCACATTATAATATTTATTTGGGGGTCAAAAATTGAGAAAGAGGTTTTAACAGGTTTTAGTAGAAAAACATCGACGTCATTGTCTTGGACATCTTTCAAAATTAGTGTATATCAATTTTCGTTGAAATATCGTTGAAACAAATATTGTTTCACAGATTTGTGTCCTACATTTTGACACCAAAATCGTTCAAAATGATTTATATGTAGAAAAATTACAAATGTGTTCTGATTCTTATACGGCTACATTGTATGTGTAAATGAAGTAAATATGGAAATGAAAAATTGTTTATGTTGAGAATGACTAAAATCATAACTTTGCTTGTGTTTCATAAAAAGATTACATACACGCACTGTAACACATTATGATTCAATTTCACCGGAAAATCTTATGCGATAGTAACAAATTTCAAGTATTAGTAATTATAAATATTTAAGTGATTTGCTTTTGTAGTTTGATGCATTCACATTATGATAAAAAAAGACTCCTCAATAAAAATTAAATAAAAGAATTACGTGAGCCTATAGTAGAAGGTAAAAAATTATTATACAGTGTGGAACAGCCAAATGGAAAAAATTCAGTAGCTCCATTACCTATTATGCATTTTTTTAGAAAATTTTGACACATCAATTTCTAATTCCAAAATGACATCTTGTGACGTAAATATGTCATCCCTAAACTCAACCCCCCTTCAGGTGACAGCTACAACCCCTAAATTTTCAAATTGGAAGTAGGGGCTTGTGATACTTCATTTGAAAGGTATTTTCATTCTCTATTCAGAACTGCTATGGTTTTAAATTTTATTGCAGAAATTAACAAGAAAAAAAGATAAGTTTGTCCAGCGTAGGAAATTCGTTACATTAAAATACAACTTTTATAAGTAAAACTATTTGACAATTTTTGGTTCTGTAATGTTAATAATAACAAAAAATAAATGTCTGTAATTGCCGACATTCCCTACTATAAGATAAAAACTTACTAATACATACGTACAATTTTTTGCATGATAATCGAACGACAAAAACGAGCAAGCAGCAAAAAAACAAACCCGAAATTTTAAGAAGTTGGCCATTATCAGCTTTAATGAAATTACCTGGAAACGTGCTTGTCATTGTAACAGTAGTTAACAGTTATCAGTAAAGCCGGCTAAACAGCGCAGCGGCCCACAAAGTTTTCAGTGTTAATAGTTCAGTAACAGGGTAAGTATAACACATCTCTTTATAAATTGCAACACTGTTGCAATGTATATAAACTCGAAATTTCGAAAGCTTTCTGGGGCCGACTCAACTACCTTTTCCTAGGATACACTTTATGACAAAAATAAAATTATTCTGAATGCATAAACGATATAATTATTTTAATTATGTATAGTATCTATTTTTTTGTATATAGTATTATCAACTCACGATGTTGTTATTTAAATTCTGACACAATTAATTTTTGTAGTTCAGTAAAAAATTCGGTAATTGGAAAATGGCCTGATACTGTCTTTGATTTTAACTTATGACGTTTCTGTTGTGACCTACCAGACAGATATTTGTTCCCAAACATTTTCTTTTATATAGTTGTAACTACTATAGTTGTAAAATAAAAAAAGTCCTCAAAGTATGTTTTGGAATTGATGCCGCATGTCTTGAATTATTACTTCAGAACTGTCAAGTTCTTCACAGAATTGAAAACATTGGTGAGCACTTGGAGGGAACTGTTAATATCTTGAGAATTATTTGTAATTGTAGTAGGTCTTTTAAATGTTCGGGGTTTTGAGAATCATATTTTTAATGTGTGGTCGTACGGCGTGAGATCATGGGTCCGTGGTGGTCACCTAACTGGCATATTGCGAATAATGATTCGGTGATCGAAAAATTTGAATTATCAAGAGTTACAGGATTACTGCACAGTCCTGCTGAAAGTAGCCTTGTCGCATCTCTTCATCATCCAATGTGTTAGTTAAATTTCTAAAGTCTCATTACGGTATCGCGTAGAATTGAGATTCCCTTCCAAAAAAGTCGGTCCAATTAACCGTCTTTTCGACATGGCCGCCCACACGCCAGCTTTCTGAAAATGCAGAGGCTTCTCTATAAAGAAATGTGGATTTTCCAACTTCCACATTCTCATTTGTTGAAAATGAACATAACCATGGAAGTAAAACCATGCCTCGTCAATAAAAAAGGTTTTTTCAAAGACGTTTTCATTATTATACAAATGACCCATAAACTACTTTGAAAATTGCATTCGCTCTAGCTGGTCGTTTGGCAATACTTCTTGGACTGAGCTTAAACTGTAAATATTGTATTACATGTTCCGTAGCATACATTTGGTGGCGTAAATACCGAATAAGGCCTTATTCACACTTCCTGCTTCTCTAAACAAAGTCACAGTCGGGTCAAAACTTGGCGAAATTGGTTCAAATCTACGTGTGGAAGTTCTGTTTGAACATCCTAAGAGGCGACCCGAGTTATATAAACCCACTGCTCTACAATCCCACAATTTTATCTAATTCAAGAGTTGTGGAATCGATTGCACGGCATACTTTGAGAATATTTTTTTCTTACGACATATATTTGTCTTGTGCTTGCGTCTATTTATGTTTCATCTGAATAGCTTTAAAGGCCACGTTATACGAGATACCCAATCGATTGAATATTACTTTATTTATTTACGTATTTTAAATGAGGACCCAAAAAATGGGGTACCAAATCCGTTCGTTTGGTAGCCCTGTACGAGCCGCGACCATGTCCTATCCTAAATTATGCGCATTTAAGGTCCTTACGACCGAAATAGATAAAGTGGTCTAGTATGCTACGCGTCACCTTCTCCCGTCTGTTTTTTATTTGGGCAATGTTAAGACGGTCATGGTACCAAAGTCAAGGCCGCAAGTATTATTATATTAATTTTTATCAGCCTCGTAAACAAAACATTTAATAAATGACACTTCACGAAAGTGCATTCACGGACGTTTCGTGTATTTTATAGCAGCATTATCGGTATCGGCCGTTGCTTTGGACACTTACAAAGTGCCTGTTTACGAGTTAGAGAACTTTTATCGTCGTGATTTATGGCGAACGCATTAAAAAACGATTTTAGAGCCGATGAGTTATATATATATTTTTATCGGGGTGATTGTCGTTTTAAAACTATGTTGGTCCTTCGGCGGTTCTGCGATGGATACACATACATAAATAATGGAAATTCTAAATAAAATATTAAAATAAAAAAAAAGGGATAAAACTGATTTATTATATAAAGTATATATAAATCGTCATCCCGGTAGAAAAGTGAGATAACTCAAAAAATACATACATGTTTTTAGAAAACATATTTAAAAAAATTGCAATTTGTTGGCAATTTGGTGTGATGGTTTAGTTTTTATCTTTGAATCTCATGGCTTGGGTTCAAATTCCAGCAACGTGGTCTCCTTTTTTTGTATAGATTATAATACGAGGTGTGTATATTAAGTAATAAGACTGGCAACGTAGCGCCCGATCTAGCAACCCTGCGAAGACGGAACTTGGAAGGGCGGTAGGTTAACATGTAATGCACCTTCAGTACAAGTTTGAACTTGTTAGAATCATTTGTTTGTTCTTTGCGACTGTTTTCGTAAACCTGTTTCTTCTAGTGCGTTTTAAAAATTAGTGGCATCAATTTTGAGGTCCGGTGTTGTGCTATCGGGTTTTGCTTCAGATTTGGACACAGCGCAATGGATACTTTTGCAAAACTTCAACAAGCGTACGGAGACAGTGTTTTTTCAAAAGCCCATGTTTTTCGGTGGTTTAAGTCATTCTCAAAAGGAAGAGAGTCGATTGAAGGTGAACCACGCAGTCGAAGACCTTCATCTTCAAGAACCGATGAAAATATCAATAGAATACGGGATCTTGTACGTTCAGATCGTCGGTTGACAGCAAAAATGATCGGTGAAGAGTTAAATTTGAATGACACCTCTGTTCATCAGATTTTGACTAACGAATTGAGGATGAGAAAAATCTGCGCAAAAATGGTTCCAAAAAACCTTTCGACTGAGAATGATCCTCATTTTATGGAACGTGTCATTGGTGATGATAATACTTTTGTGTTTGAGTACGACCGGGAAACCAAGCGCCAAAGCATGGAATGGCACACTTCAAGCTCTGCAAGAATGAGCAAATCGAAAATCAAATGCATATTGATATGCTTTTTTGATAGCCAGTGCCCACAAAGAGTTTGTGCTTCCAGGCCAAATAGTAAATCAACACTTTTACAGAGAGGTTCTTAAAAAACTTCGAAAAAGGGTCATGCGTGTGAGAGCAAACATCAAGAACAATTGGATGTTGCATCACGACAATGCGCCTTTTGTATCCAGCCATTTCAGTAAACGAGTTTTTAGCCAGTAAAAATATTCATGTGGCTCCTCAGCCTCCTTATTCCCTGACTTAAGTCCTTGTGACTTTTTATTAACGCGATAGAAAAATCACCTCGAGAGACGCCATTTTTGGACCATAGAAAACATTCAAACGGCTGTAACCGACCACCTGAAGGCTATTCCAGTATATGAGTTTCAGCATTGCTATGAGGAATGGAAGAACCGTCTCCAGCGCTGCAAGACTTCCCAAGGAAGTTATTTTGAGGGCGATAATACTGAATTGTAATTCTATTCAAATAAAAAAAAATAAAAAATCAGCCTCATTACTTAATTTACACACCTTGTAGATTATAACGATTGTTAAGTCTTAGCACATATAAATTTAGGGGCCTTAATATTTTTGGAGACTAAACGTAATTATCTAAAAAGTATATAACCCTAAAATATCCAACCCTGAATATAAGGAACACATCAAAGGCGATGCCAATAGCAAACAAATCAGCAATTATTCACATCGTTTTGGATAAGTACTCGGGCATACAAGAAACATACGTAAATCTGCAGAAAATGTACGTAAACGCTTTGCGTCTTGACGTTTTTTAGCATAGCTCTACATGATTCATACAAGTGAAATATGTCGTAAGTAATGATAACACAGCCATACAAAAAAAAATTCGGGTTGGGGGGTCAGACCATGTTAACTACACGTTTTTTGGGGTCGCTGAATCCGAATCTAGGGTCAGAATAACCCCATCGGGCTAGGGTTTCCCACAACCTCAAAAAAAAAAACATTTTTGAGCTATATACCGATAAACCCTTCACATCAAACCCCTTAACTCCTTCAAGCCATAACACAATAACCCCATGATACCTCGAAACCACAACTCCATAATCATATAACCCCATAACCCCATAACCCGATTGCCCCCCAAATCAAACGAAAACAGTTCATCTCAGGCAATTTGTATTAATGCAAATTTTCACAGACACTCAGGATACGTTCGAACAGTGAAATGAAAGGTAATAACCCCACAACACCACTACAAAGGGGATTCCCAAAATTGCGTGCGTCTGCATCCAGGGCACCTCCTCGCGGTGACGGCGGACAACGGAGTGAGCCCGTTATCCGGCTGAGTCCCTGGATTGAAGCTTAGATGCTGTCATGGTCTTATAAGATAGATCGTGCAACCTTCCCGCGGTGTACATCGAGGAACGCTAATGCCGACGGTTCTATCATTATTTAATGGTGTTATGGGTTTATAATATTTGATTCCGCTGGTCAAAACTATTCTGAATATCCGTGACAAAATGTATTAATACAGAATGCCAGAAATGAACAGGTGTCGTTTGATATGGGGTTATGGGGTTATGGTGTTACGGTGTTAGGGGGTTATTGGGTTATGAGGTTATTACGTTTCATTTCACTGTTCGAACGTATCCTAAATGTCCGTGAAAATTTGCATTAATACAAATTGCCTGAGATGATTTTGATGAAATCTGTTTGATTTGGGGGCAATAGAGTTATGGGGTTATAGTGTTTTGGGGTTATATGATTATGGAGTTATGGTTTCGAGGTATCATGGGGTTATCGTGTTATGGTTTCAAGGGGTTAAGGGGGTTTGATGTGAAGGGTTTATCGGTATATAGCTCAAAAATGTTTTTTTTTGAGGTTATGGGAAACCCTAGCACGATGGGGTTATTCTGACCCCAGATTTGGATTCAGCGATCCCAAAAACATGTAGTAAACATGGCCTGACCCCCGAACCCGAAATTTTTTTTTGTGTGGCTGTGTAATGAATCGATATTGAGAAAATTTGAGAATACGTAATTCCTAAACGAAATGGTCTTATATCTATTGAAAATACTAACACTATGTCAAAAACAACCTTTTTTAAAGTTTGGCAAATTTACGGTGACGTAAATACGTCTCCTTGATATTAGCAGCTATTATAGTTTATCATTGTTTATAGCATTAATTTGTCAGTCGTATTTGAGCAATTTGCTTAAAGGCGACTGCACACGTAACTTCAACCTTGATAAGCATGCATGATCAATCTTCTTGTACATATGCATAATTTCCCTTCGCCACAACATGTTCAAATACACATTAAATAAACGCCAGTTTGTGTATAGACTATGTCAAGCTCGGACGATGATATGCTCGTTTTGAGAGCATTTCTACTACAAAAGAAAAATGCGAAAAAATAAACGTGACATGTGATATAGAATGTGGTTACACATACATATGTATATCGTATATCCGTGTTGGAGAAAAGTAACCGGGCAACATAAGGAGACAAATTTGTTATGCATCAAACAGAAGCTTGAGCTGGCCTGTTGTTTATAACACACGAGGTGTGTAAATTAAGTAATTACTTTTTTTTTTATTTTTTTTGTTCGAATAGAATTCCAATTCAGTATTGCTACTTCAAAATAACTTCCTTGGGAAGCCACACAGCGCTGGAGACGGTTCATCCATTCGTCATAGCAGTGCTGGAACTCATTTCCTGGTACAGCCGTTTGAATGTTCTCAGGCGAAGGAAGCCTGAGGCTAAGGAACCACAGGAATATTTTGACTGGCCAACCAAGAATCTCTTTTTTCAAGAACCTCTCTGTAAAAGTGTTGATTTTGACATGTTGAAAAATCAACATGTATTGGATCTTCGACTTGCTCATTATTGCTTGTTTGGGTCGTGGAGAGCTTGAAGTGTGCTCATGCTTTGGCGAGTGCGCTTGTGCTTAGAAAATTCAGTGAAAACTCTAGGACATCAATGGATGGACTTTTGAAACTTACGTTAAGTAATTAGTTTTAAGAATTTAGATATAAACTAATGGTTAGTCTATAAGACTAGTTTTAGTAATTTGCTTAAAGAAAAAAAATGCTTTGGCGCTTGGTTTCCGGGTCGTACTCAAACACCCCAGTCTCATCCCCAATAATGACACGTTCCATAAAATGGGAATCCTTTTCAATCGATTCTAGAAAGTCAAGACACTTTTCTCTCCTCATATCCTTTTGATCCAGCGAAAGGTTTCTTGGAACCATTTTTGCGCAGATTTTTCTCATTTAAAATTCGTTAGTAAGAATCTGATAAACAGTGATGTGATTCAAATTTAACTCTTGCTCGATCATTCTTGTCGTCGACCGACAATCTGAACTGTCTATCGACATTTTCATCGGTTCTTGAAGATGAAGGCCTTCCGTTGCGTGATTCATCTTCAGTCGACTCTCTTCCTTCTAAAAATGCCTTAAACCACCGAAAAACCTATGCTCTTGAAAAAACACTGTCTCCGTAGGCGTGTTCAAGTTTTGCAAAGGTATCCGTTGCGCTGTGTTCAAGACTGAAGCACCTGAAAACCTGATAGCACATCGTTGCTCAAAATTAATGTCACTCATTTTTAAAACGCACTAGAAAAAAAAAAACGGTTTATGAAAACAGTCACAAAGAACAAACAAATGACTCTAACAAATTAAAACTTGTACTGAAGGTGCATTATATGTTAACCTACCGCCCCCTTCCAAGTCCCGTCTCCGCAATGTTGCTAGATCAGGCGCTACGTTGCCAGTCTTATTACTTAATTTACCATATCTGTGGGGAATTTAGCGACCTTCTTCTCTATTAGTTTTTTTTTGTTTGGTTGGATTAGGTCCAGGAATAAATAACAACTATTCGATTTTTGCCAACATTTTTGATTGATCCCTGATGAAGGAGAAATAAAGCTCCGAAACGTTGGCAAAAATCGAATAGTTGTTATTTATTCCTGGACCTAATCCAACCAAACAAAAAAAAAAACTTAATTTACACTCTTCGTATATATCTACAGTTTTTAAGGATTCCAAGTCTAACAAAATTAAAGTTTAAGATATGTTTTTATATATGGTACGTTATTAAGGTCCGGAAAGTGTGCGATAACGCAGTTAACTGCTTTCAACTATCCAGAGCTCCGCACGGGACCAGTGTACTACGGAAAGTCCTAGCGCGTTACCAGGTACGATCAGTGGCGTACGTATGTACGGGAAAGAAATACTCGCGTATATAATTTACAAGGCGCTTAAAAAAATGTATTTTTACTTTATACTTTAATTATCATAGTATAGTGTCGACCATGCGTTATGATGGTTATACCACATTTCCGGACTCCACTTATCATATTAAAACAATGTAAATAAATGTTAAGCAAAAGAGAAGATATAAAAATAAGTTATTGCCCAATATATCGATCACAGCTAGCGTATTAGGGTCATTCGATATGAAATCGTCTAACTGAAGAAACCGACCCATTTTAGATTTTGCTGTAACTTTGAGGGACTCTTCTTTAGGGTCCCAAAGAACAAAATTTACGCAAATTTAACAAACGCTCGTTTCCGCCTATTCGAATTAAAACTTTTAAAAATCGTCTTTTTTTATGCTTTATCAAATTTTGCTCTAATATTTATCCTTTTTAAGATATCTACCCGCTTGAGGCGGCATTTTGATGGGGGAAAGATGGCAGATTTAGTGTGAGTATCAAAAATACGATCAGTCATTACCTCCGAATAATGGCAGCGTGTTAAAATTAAGAATTTTTTAATTATTTTTTGTGAATTTTAATCGGCTCTAGCGTCTTGACTGTTTAGAGTAAGCAGCTTATGTTACTCAGAAATTAAGTGTAACTATCATAGACGAAATACAGCCACGAGTCGACCCCGAGCAGCTCACTCCTTATAAAAAAAAACTTTGCTTGAATTTTCGAAATTTTGAAAAATTGCATTATTGAGATTATGAAAAGAACGTGTTGACTGCGTGATAAAAATATGAAACTTACAGAATTAATAGTTCTTACCTTTAAATTCAAGTGACTGCACTCTTGTTTTGTTATTTTTCATGTTTAGTTAATGTACAAGTGGTTTTTTTGTAGCGAAAATAGACCTAATTTTTTTATTTTATAATCTTATAATTTCAATTGTACTTCATTACTTTTTGTAATTATAGATTATATCTTACCTTTTTTATTCAACTTCCGGGTCCTTTTATCTCTACAGTTTCTCATTCGATATGGTTTAACAAATGGATTAAAATAAATTACGAACAAAAAATAATTATGAATGTGAAAGAATTTCTAGTTTCAATGAAGTTATGGGAATATTAAGTGTAAAATTATCTCTGTAAGTAATATTTGATGGAAACAAGGTAACCGTTAACAATTTGAACTGGAACGTGGAATTTTTATTCAACAATTTACGTTTGGGTTTTACAATTTATCCTTGTATATTAACAATATCAAAATTATCGGAAGCTGACTATTTCCACGCTTTTAATTGACTTTGAGAAATCGGAACAAAACTATGATACAATCTCGTATTTTTTATTGTATTTAAATTTATAAATCTTTCAAATAAAAATGTTTCAGCAGCTTCAACCTCCAGACTCGATACAAAAAAAATTGAATACCATTGCTTGCATGAATGAACATTGCTTCTGGTGTTAATATAATTAACACCAGAAGCAATGTTCGACTTTGTTCTAATCAAATTCCCGATAATCTGGAGGTTGAAACTGCTGAAACATTTTTATTTGAAAGATTTATAAATACAAATACACTCAAAAATACGAGATCGTATCATAGTTTTGTTCCGCTTTCTCAAAGTCAATTAAAAGCGCGGAAATAGTCAGCTTCCGATAATTTTGATATTGTTAATATACAAGTATATATTGTAAAACCCAAACGTAAATTGTTGAATAAAAAATAATGTTCCAGTTCAAATTGTTAACGGTTACCTTGTTTCCCATAAATATTACTTACAGAGATAATTTTACATTTAATATGCCCATAACTTCATTGAAACTAGAAATTTTTTCACGTTCATAATTATTTTTGTTCGTAATTTATTTTAATCCATTTGTTAAACCATATCGAATAAGAAACTGTAGAGATAAAAGGACCCGAAGTTGAATAAAAAGGTAAGATGTAATCTCTATTTACAAAAAGTAATGAAGTACAATTGAAATTATAAGATTACAAAATAAAAAATTAGGTCAATTTTCGCTACAAAAAAAAAACCCCTTGTACATTCACTAAACATGAAAATAACAAACCGAGCGTACAGTCACTTGAAGTTAAAGGTAAGAACTATAGATTCTCTATTTTTCTGATTCTCGATTTTATAGATTCTAAAGTTTCATATTTTTATTACGCAGTCAACATGTTCTTTTCACAACCTCAATAATGCGATTTTTCAAAATTTCGAAAATTCAAGCAAAGTTATTTTTTTTATAAGGAGTGTATAATAGACACAATGTAATATTATGTACACTTAATTCCTGAGTAACATAAGCTGCTTACTCTAAACAGTCAAGACGCTAGAGTCGTTTAAAATTCACAAAAAGGAACTAAATAACACGTAATTTTAACACACTGCCATTATTCGGAGGTAATGACTGATCGAATTTTTTTGATTTTTTTTGAAATTTGATACACTAAAACTGCCATATTTCCCCTTCAAAATGCCGCCTCAAGCGGGTAGATATCTTAAAAAAGAAAAATTTTAGAGCAAAATTTGATAAAGCATAAAAATGACGATTTTTAAGTTTAAATTCGAATAGGCGGAAACGAGCGTTTGTAAAAATTAATTTGCGTAGATTTTGTTCTTTTGGACCCTAAAGAAGAGTTCCTCAAAGTTACAGCAAAATCTAAAATGGGTCGGCAACGATTTTTCTTATTTTCAGACGATTTTATATGGAATGACTAATTAACGACATCAAGAAAGCACAGTATCAAAAACCTTGAAAAAAATTCCTTGTGTTAATTTAAATTGGCAGTGAGATGCAGTTATTGCACCAATATTTCGATAAAAATAATCGTTAAATAATAAAAAGAAACAACACATTCCGATAACACATTAATAATTATCATTATTAATGACAATTATTAATGAGACATTAAGCTTGGATGAAATGGGTCAATATTTTTCGCGTTAACTTACAAATTATACCAAAATACATGACATACGAACCTACTTGCGTTATTTTTATTATCGCTTATTGATTTGCTAATATTCTTATTTTGTTTCTTATTTTAAGAACACAACGATGATTACAAATATGGCATTTACATGACTTTTTTTGTATCAATAGGAAATCTATGAGTGACAAACTGATATAGTACACCTACATACATATGTACATATGTACAGATATGAGTAATATGAACGTCATATAATATAAGTTAGTGGGTTAATTATCAAAGTGGTTTATCTGTAAAATGTGCTAATTAATTAATATATGTATATTGTTAATATTAGATTAAATATGTTAACCGTGAGTCAACTAAATTCAATGTTTGGATATCGCAGCATCGAAATAAACTGCCTCGACAATCACTTTTTACAGTTTTGTGCCTATACATGAAGGCCTTTAACATGGGTGAAGATTATGCAGACAGAGATGGAAATATTGAATTGATAATTATATAACATAACTCAAATATAGGCCAAAACCATTATTTTTTCACTTTTAGGTGACACACATATCTCAAAAACCAGAGCCAATTGAGAGATTTGGACCTCGGATTCGGATTCAGCGCATCAAACACCTTTGGAAAAATATATTCTGGTTTCTGGGCTAAAATCTTGTCGGCCTGTGATTATAAAGAAATTCACAAACATAAAAATTTCAAAATGCGATATCTCAACGAATAAAAAAGAGATTTGAGTAAACTCGACAGCATTTAAAAGAGCAAGGCCTGTATTTTAAGATGCTCTTCATAGTTTTTTGAGAAAAAAATTGCGATGCTACATAATCTCAAATATAGGCCAAAATCATTATTTTTGCATTTTTAGGTTAGGATATCTCGAAAACCAGAGCCAATTGAGAGATTTGGACCTCGGATTCGGATTCAGCGCATCAAAAACATTTGGAATAATTTATTCTGGTTTCTGTGTTAAAATATTGTCGCCCTGTGATTATAGAGAAATTCACAAACTTAAAAATTTCAAAATGCGATATGTCAACGAAAAAAAAGAAGATATTTGAGTAAAATCGACGTCATTTAAAAGGGCAAGGCATGTACTTCAAGATATTGTTCATAGTTTTTTGAGAAAAAAAAATTGCGATGCTACTTAACCTCAAATATAGGCCAAAATCGCTTTTTTTGCACTTTTAGGTTAGGATATCTCTAAAACCAGAGCCAATTGAGAGATTTGGATTCGGATTCAGCGCATCAAAAACATGTGTTCTGTACATATCAGTATAATAAAATATGGATGTATATCGGTTGTAAACTGTTTTTTTTTTATAAATATGGTTATTTTCTACATATTAATTAATTTTTAGAAAAACGCATGGTTGAAGCCATTATTTGGTAATTATTGGTCGGTAATTGAAATTGATTAGATGGGGATCAATCATTAGACATAAAACACGAATTAAATTTAAGCTACTTTTTGAGCTACTAAATTTAAAATATGTACTCGTTATACGAGTACATTTATTACATACAGTTATTGCATATAAGCGTGTCATTTACATTTATTTGTAATACTGGTAACCTAGAAGCGGTGAAGTTTTGTCTGTAAATTAATATTGAAGAATCATAAAGGAATTGCAGGCATTATTTACAGCGTTAAAATTAATGTTACAATTTGTACTTAACCCTGGAATGGAAGTGTCATGAGTCCCAACCCCCGTAATGGATGTGTCATGAGTCAATTTGACTCATCAATGAAATAAACATAAATAACCTGCATTACAATATTATTTCTTCAATTTGAATAGTACCATATAACACTAGAAGCCATAAAATATTTAAAACAAAACAAAAACCCCACTTCCTTATCAAAAACTCGATTTTTGATTGATTTTCCACAATAAATTGTTAATGTTAGCTTTTTTTTGGAACGTGAATAGTGAAAAAAAGTATAGCCGAAAGTGGGGGGGGGGACACCACCTCAACCCACATGGCACAGCTTTCATTTTGTAAACGCGTCAGTGTGACTCACACTTCCATTTCAAGATTAAAATATATATGTAAAAGGGACGCGTGTGAACCATGGGAGGAGACACCAACCTTTTCGTCCAGGTCATTACGAGTATAGTGATTTATAGGTTTGTAGGGTTTAAATAAATTTAATCGTGCATCTTTTGTTTGTACGTTTAAGACAGGCATATTATCTAAAACGGTTTGTAAACGTTGAACCAGTTTTTTCAAGTCTAAAGAAATGAAAATGTGCGTCATAGCTAGTTTTGAAGGAACCATCAGTTTGACTATTATGAAATGAATTATACTCTGGACGCATTGGTCTATACGGCCATGATTTTTATAATTTTAAATTTTACCTTTTGCATCTAACATAGAGTTCGGATTCAGTGCGAAAAATTGCACAAGCATTTTTTAATCGCTTTATGTACCTAAATCATCAAAACCTCTCAGACCTGTGCAAGCACTAAAGCTTATGTTTCGGGAAGCCTCAACAGAGGTCACTACTACATATAAAAAAGCGATAGTTCACAGAAAATACATGACAATAAAATAACGAATAGTCGAATAAACATAAAACGGGAAATGAAATATGTACTGGTAACTTTTTTTATTTACACATTTCAAATTCCGTTTTGTATGTTCATTCGAGTATTCATTACTATACCTATTATAATGTATTTTTTGTGAACTATCAGTTTGCAGCGACCTGATTTCGACTCTGTTGCGGCTCGCCAGAATTGACGCTCTAGTAATCACCGTTTCTCCATTTCTAGATGGAGGCCAATAGTACTTTTATTCCATCCGAAGATAAATTTATATTTATAACTCTGTCGCTAAAAACTTCTTTTTTTAGTCATTGCTCCGTATTGCGACCGAGAATGTATACAATGAATTGATTAATGCAGATAGCGGATCTCAACATAGACTAAATATATAACATATTGTTTCCTACGACTGGATAAGGACGATCCCAGCCAATAATCTCTTCGAGTCAAGGTTGTGGTTGTGTCTTCACCTCTTCGCTACGCGGGTAACTAACTACTTATTATTGGTAGGATATTTTTATACCTAAGGAGCGCAACTATGTAACCAACATATATGCATCTATCTAAGCATCCATGAACCATTAAATATGTTTCGTCGAAAAATATGAAACTAACAATTTTCTTCTATTTAATGCTGCCCAAGTTCCAATGGTTTCTTGATGTAGTAGATTTTATCAAAATCTGGACTCCAAACTCTCTTATTTCTGGAGCTGATCGAGCAAGATATCCTCCTTCTTTCTTACTCGCAAGTCACATATCGGGATTTCGATCTTATTGGACCCCGTCAGTCGCCGTATTTGACGCCGCGTCGACGTATTTGACATCAGTGCGAGTAACGAAGAACGAGCGTATCGGACATATCCTGACCAAGAGAGCATTATGTGCGTACGGTACGGATTTCGATCTTATGTCATTGTATTACTAATTAAGTTACATGGTTTTATTTTTTTTAGAACCGTGGTGACTATCAAAACAAAACGATATAGGAAATATAAATAATATATTTGATGTTGCGACCTCCTCGAACTACAGATCGTCGTTTATTTGTAAACTATAAAAAATGGACAGTCAAGATAGGATTACACAGTTTTGGAAAAATCCCAAGTCATATTGCTGGTTACCTCGGTTTATCAAAAATATTATACCAGGCACTATACAGACTTTGTTGATGCAGGAGAGGATTTAATGACTAAGATGGTATGGGGTAATACATTGCTGATTCTGTTGAAAATAAAATAGAAATTGCAATCGAATAAATCGAATGCAAGGGAGAACGCCAGATGAAGAATATTGCTGTGAGTTCATCTTCCTCGATTTCCTTTTCAAAGTTACCTACTGTCAATATTTCAAATATACAAAATGCAACAAATAATCTGAATGTTACATTTGAATGTGCAGTATAAATCTCTAATTACTGTTTTTGCGTATAACTTTTTGTTCACAATGAAATCATGATATCCTTAATTTTTACATGTCTAGGCAAGAAAATTCGATTTTCCTGCACCAAATTGTTTGAGTAATTGGCAAAATATAGACGATTTAAAAAAAATGTGCATTTTCAAATCAAAATAGTGAGTTCAACTTTGATGTGATTGGTATAGATAAATTTCTCATCCATTTCAAGACTCGCTTTCATGAGGTTTTTTTTTTAATGAATTGTTACTACCAATTTGAAAACTTATAGGTTTCAAATTCGATTAGTCGTTATTAAAGTAATTACTATTAATTAAAATAACAAACAATACTCACCGAAGTAACAGTACAATTACTAATATTTTTTTACTACTTCATTAAGGGGCCACTGTTTTATCGATTTTTATGACCAAAATTTAACGACCATGTTGCAACATACGAGTATAGTACTATACTTACTACAAATCGTAAAATAAAAAAAACATTGCAAAAGTAATACAACAATAGTGCCATTACTTTATTGAATGTCACGTATAACAATAGTATTTATAGTTCTGACGTGATTTTACCTTTTTTAGAGCAGCTTACGTATTAAAATTAAGTGGGGCCAGTGGGCTAGTTTTCCAAGTTTCATTTTTTTATAAAGAAAACTAACAAAGAAAAGCCCTGTGGTAAACACATAAGTCCGAAAAGTGTACCGTACGATTACTTTATTTTATCGATGTCCTATTAAATTAAAGTACGCTTTTTTGGTTTTCAAATAAGGATTTCCACTGGAACAGTGGCCACCTTTTTTATAAAAATTGTAATAAAAACTAGAATTAACCTTTTTCCCAGAACCTGATAGCAATAAGTGACAAATTCCACATGCTTCTCTACAGATTCTCATTTTGAGACTGAAAAAATTATATTTTAACTAAAATTTCGGAGTTGCAAAAATTTAAAGTAAAGTGGCCACTGTACCTACAGTGGTGGTACGCTGGCCATGGGACTCTTTAAAAAAGGGAAACAGTGCAGATAGGTGATATTAGAATAAAGATATACGAGGTGTGTAAATTAAGTAATGAGACTGATTTTTTTTAAATTTCCATTCCTCATAGCAGTACTGGAACTCATATACTGGAATAGCCTTCAGCTGGTCGGTTACAGCTATTTGAATGTTTTCTATGGCCCCAAAAGGACGTCCCTTGAGGTCATTTTTCAATCTTGAGAAGAGAAAAAAGTCGCAAGAACTCAAGTCAGTGGAATAAGGCCGAGGAGCCACTGGAATGTTTTACTGGCTAAAAAACTCGTTTACTGAAATAGCTGATTATTTTTTACTGTTTACTAAAATGGCAAATCTGATCACCAGTAACGACATGTTCCATAAAATGGGGATCATTTGGGGAAAGACATCTTTCTCTCCTGATGTCCTTTTGTTCCTGTGAAAGGTTTTTTTTGAACCATTTTTGCGCAGATTTTTCTCATCATCAATTCGTTAGTCAAAATCTGATCAACAAGGTGTGATTCAAATTTAACTCTTCAACGATCATTATTGTCGTCAACCGACGATCTGAACGCACAAGGTGCCATATTCTATCAACACTTGCATCGGTTCTTGAAGATGAAGGCCTTGCGCTACGTGGTTTATCTTAAATCGACTTTCTTCCTTCTGAGAATGCCTTAAACCACCAAAAAACCTGGGCTCTTGAAAAAACATGTATAGTGTCTCCGTAGGCGTGTTGAAGTTTTGTAAAAGCATCCATTGCGCTGTGTCTAAATCTGAGGCAAAACCTGATAACACACCGTTGCACAAAATCAATGTCGCTCCATTTTTAAAACGCACTAGAAAAAAACGGTTTACGAAAACAAGATTAAACAAGTTACAAAGAACAAACAAGTAGTTTAACGGCTAAATGTTAACAAACACCATACATTGACAAATAAGGTAGAAAACAAGAGTATAATCTGATTTACCTAAAGTCATTTTAAGTAGTCCTGTTTCTGATGGAGGTATAGTAGTCGTTCTTCATTAAATTGATAAAGTAGTGACCACTGTATCTTGTGACGATTGTAAATAAATAAATGCTTACATGCATTAGATATCAATCGTCACTATTAGTTCACTTCGATATGAAGGAAAGGACCCCGCACACACCTTATGGAAAATGGTTAATTTTTTTGAAACTTTGAGAATCTAGTATGCAGTAAAAGTAGTATTCCAGTACGCAGTAAGAAAACTTAAAAGCTTCCAACTTTTTTTCATAATTTATCTTCAGAAAATCTAAATCCCTGATTATTATGTATGTATCTGTCCTAAATTAATTCTGAATATTTAAAACTTAGAACCACGGACTATTAGTATATTTTTTATGATATATAAAAGAGCGGAATCTGACATTTATCTCTAAATAATGACCCACTCACGCGTGGACCGCAAGCGTCTAATTACTCGAAAACTGTCCATTATTGGACTTTGTGCCCATTGAGACTTTTGATCGGGACATCAAGGAGAACGGATTCCCAAAGATTAAAAAAAATTGACCGAGAACCATTTTCCATAAGGTATGTGCGGGGTCCTTTTTCGCTTAACATAATTCTCACCTCTGATTGTATTTTACTTTGTGGTGAATTTAAAATATAGTAAAGTAAAAGGAAGAAGTAAAATAAGTAAAAAAAAGAAGTGGGTGGCAGCCTCGACTCTTTATAAACAAAAATATATCACGAAAGTGGTCACTGTCCTGCGTGGCCACTGTTCCAGACTCTCCCTTTTGAGCAGTTTTGTTGCTGCATCAAATTACAGCAATATTTTTGGATTTACGTCATGCAATTCTTGCATGGCACAGAATTCCGTTTAACAGAATACGTTCTTTTCATCCAGTTTGTTGTAATAGGGGCGTAACTAGGTTGTCAGAGGCCCCGGTGCAGAAGATCTCGATGGGGCTCCTAACAGCGACTATTTATTGAGGGTCAGCAGAGGTCCTCATTCGGGGCACCCGCAGTCAGGACCCCCGGTGCAGTGCACGGGTTGCACCAGCCTAGCTACGCCCCTGTTGCACGTGATCCTGGTTACAGTTGGTGACCAATATACTGATACCTTCCGATGTTGGAGATACTAGCCGCGAATTTAACAGAATTTTCGTTGTTGGTTACTTGTTTGACAACAGCAGATTTCATGAACACTGCATGATGTAAATCTGATAGTAACTTTTATCGCAATCCGTAAAAAGTGCTGCAACTTTTAAAAATTGCTGCATCAAATTGCAGCGACAGATTACATTGTGAAAATCCTTTTTGAAGATTGTCTGTTATGTTTTTGTTAAACTTTCCTTTCTACATTTTTTTCTATTCAACTTTTTATTGTGATAATCGCTCTAAAAGAACATGTAAAAAATAAATGTCTATCCGCATTTTTAGATCCGGTAAACTGCGAACAGAACAGTCAATCATACTTTTTTTTTAATTATTCGTTCATTGCTACATCTAGTCTGGAGGTCAAAGCGCCTAGAGCACGTGCAAAAAAAAAAAACGAAAATTTCGAATCCGTTTCCTTGAATTAATGATGTCACGTCTGTATTCTGTCCATTCGGCGTATGAATCGGCGATTTTTTCGATTAACCCCGGATGTCTGCAGATGTCCCACGATAGTTCTGGAATCGCCAATTGGAAATAATCATTACAAAAGCGTTATTAATGATGTTTCGCAGAAACTAATTAAAAAGGCTTTTTAAATGGCCATATTCAATTAACGAATTAGGCTGAAAAAATTATCGGCCGACTTACATTGACGCGAATAAGAGATGGTATAGCCTTTTAGCAAATTGCTATGTTTTCTGAATGGACAACGGCGATGAGAATATTGAAGAATTAATAATAGAAAACGACTTACAATAGTAATACAGCGTCCTGTTAACACAAAGATCCAAGCGTATTAAGAAAAAATAGGACATTCCGTTTTTGGAAAAACATGCAGGGTGATCCACTTTAAAAAAATCGGGTCATCACTGATATGTGATATTGTAACACTCTTTGCAACTAATACTACATTTAAAAGATTTAAAAAAATATGGTAGCTTCATTTTTTTCGGAAAAATTTTAACGCACATATTAACTGAGACAAAGCCCCCCCCCACTGTCACAATGACAGTCAATTCTTAATCAATCACCCTCTACACGTTGTTAGATATTAAGCGTATGTTAGTCTCTAGAGACTTTATTTATTTATTGCAAGTGATGACATTTCTTGAAGTTTCATCCATTCCAAGAATCAGTGGTGTGTAGCAAGACGTTATGTTATAATCATTGTGAGTGTTTCTTAAACCAATGATTATCACTTCGACATACACCAAAATTTGTGTCGATGACAGTGATGTATTATGTGATCATAAGTGTCATTAATACTCTAGAAAAATACTAGCATTCATGTGGTAAGATATTTGACGGATTCTGATGATTAGGGTTCGTAAAGTGCGCTATAACGCAGGGCCGGACTCGTAATCCGGCATGTTATTGACGGAAGATGTCATACGCGAGATCAGGAAGACAGATTTATTTGCATTTATTCTCGTTTAACTGTGAGCGATTTGGCCTGTACATATGGCTGTAGAAGGAAAATGCTCGTTCCACATCTACTGAAGTTGAAGTACAAATTCAAAATAGTTCACAGGAACAGAGGACGACACACCACGCACATTATTTTCACGAATTTCGCACAGTTATTTGTATAAATAACAGTTGTTTGTTGTCACTAACATCAGTACATTATTATTTTTTACATCTACAGAGAACAATACATGTGTTTTTACTATTTACTGTTGTGAACAATACATGTGTTTCTACTAGTTACTAGCTATCAATATCGGGGGCGAAATATCAGAAACACCTAACATTCCAAACCTATACACCAAACATCAGAACATTAACGACCTTAATACTGCGAAAATCCGTTGTTTCGTTCACTGTCAGTCACAGAAATTTATTGCGTATGTCTTCTTTGACATTTCCCATGACACGTTAATATGTGCTCTATAAATATGATTTACTCAACGTATCACTAGTAGTAGTGAAATCGGATACATATTTGGCAAAAAAACGTCTAAAGTACCTAAATATTGTTGACCATATTCCAGGAATGGATACATGCGCAAATAATTATGCACAAATTAAACAAAAATTCCTCTTTTGTAACAGCGCCAGGTATATTTTTTTGATGGATATTCGAATATAAATGTCTTTTACACTTTCGGCCATTATGAAATACATACCGACGATTGGAAATATAATATAAATAAGGAATAAATAAAGTATGTGATCCGTCTATTTTAAAATCGTCGTAATTTTCAATAACCTGTTTTCAGGTAATACACAACGTATACAAACGAGTTAGTCACTCACGACAAAAAAAATTGTTTTCAACGCGGCGGTCGACCAGTTTACAGCGACGGCAAGTAGAAGACTACATCGACACCTGTCAACATCAGAGTATCTCGCTGTTATATGGAAAAAATGTATATAAAGGTCCCGTGTTGGACAGGAGCCCAGTGCGCATTCTAGACACGGTCAGTGGTGTATGTATACAGGAGCAAGAAATATGCGCTTAGAAAATACGGTTTATACTTTATTTATCATAGAGTTGTATAGTGCTGGCCCTGCTTTAGAGTACACTTTTCCGGACCTTTCCCATGATCAACTCTTTTAAACTATGTATAGTTCGCAAAACTGACATCTAATGGTGGCTGGTGAGTGGATAATCTGGGCCATCACCTGGTTTGAGTCCAGTCTAAGAGACTTGGCAACTCTGTTAGGATATGTACCGTATGTGAACTAAATTATATTCTAAAAATGTGAAGCGAGATGTTCATTAAGTAAGACAGACGCAGATGTTGCCGTGACGTCACACAAATCATAGCGAACTGCCCACACTCCAGTCCTTGACGGCCACGGCGCGGGAGCTTAGTTCTTATTGAAATAGGGAGGGTACAAAATCGCCAACAAATTCGTATCGCCTTATTACGTCGTCAATGACCCGCCCGCTGAGTGAGATGTACCTCCTAGGTGTGACCATTATTACTAATTTAGGAATACAAGCCCAGGCTCATAATAGTTCGGCCGCTTAACATTTTTAGCTAGACGTTATCAAATTATGAAATCTGTATTAATTGCGGAAACATTCTATAGAAATGCTTTAACTTTATTAAACCTTTTAATTTGAGCGAGAAAAAAAATATTCCACATGTCGAAATATCCTTTGAATGGGCATCAATGATAATACGTTGAGTAATGTGATATAATTTCATAATAAAACATGGCAAACGTGTGATAGGATACTAGTTACTTTCGTATATTATACTTATAATGCGTAAACCTCTATGGCGCGTTCCGTTTCTGCCAATTTTAGTGGTCGAATTATTACAACTCACTACTGTATCGCATTTTTTTATTATATATCTCTTTTTCAATACAATATGTATACTGAAGAGAGTTTTCAGTTTCTGTAAGATGAAAGTATATTTTAATAAAGTTAAGGCGATTTTATCGATATTTATCGTAATTGTTTGAGACTCCATAATTTGATAAGATGTAGTTGAAAATGTTTGGTGGCCGAACTATTAGGAGCCTGGGCATGTACATTAGTACAGTATCTGTAAGTACACTTACAGAAATTGGGAATTGGGAGTCGTTAGAAATAAAAAGTCTACATTGTATTTTGATTTTATTTAGTAAAAATCTAATATTACATCTCTATTTTACATACAAAAAGCAAAAACACACATAGAAAAATCGACAATATTCATAATAAAATTAAAAATAAAATTGAACTAAATATTAGTTACGGAGAATTCAACGAACATTGCCTCTATTTACAGCTATACATATAATTGGACAAATCAAAAAATGAATACATTCTGATTTGACTTTATTCAACGAGATCTATATCATTACAAAAAATATAAGACATCCTTTTTACAGTCTCAGTATATACAAATATTTTACAATCGCCTAATGGAACGAAAGGAATCTCCAAATTAAATTTATCACCTTTTCCAAAATATCCATCGAAAAATATGATTTCACTAAGGCATATTATCACAAAAAAACAATATATTCGTCTTGACACTCGTCAAAGAAATGGCATTAGATGTATATACGCGTAGTGCAAATTTTACAAAAAAAAAAAAATATTACTGAAACTTTTACTAGTGGAGCAGGGTGGGGATTTTATAATAATACTTAGAATACAAGTAATTATACATTTTTTTCCTTCAGATGGGCTATTTCTTTTTCCGAAATTCATATGCACCCTAAGCAATCACCTTTTATTCAATTTACAAAAATAAATATAAAAATCATTCTTACATCTAAACATATCACATATTTTTATACAAATTATATACAGTAAGTAGGAGGAAATGTTATCGGAGTCCTGAAGACATCACTGGAGAAATGAAGAAAGTCAATCTGCATGAATAATTTAATCGTGTACCGTTTACTTTCAGGACTTCGATATGTTTTTTTTATATACTATACTATTCAGATCAATACCGGATGGCTCTCTGTACCGAGAATGTTCAAATCGTTTAGAAATACAACCGTTTTGAGATTATCTCGTACTTGTATAACGACGGCTAATTCCCATTGGTAATTTAGCGCATGCAACGTAAGACGTGACCGCTGTTACAGCTTCGCAACGTAAAACGTGACGTAACGGCCAATAGCTGTCCTCTTACGTCATCGGATGACCTTGAGACTAACCAATTCCGTCGATGGAACTGCGTTCGGTGGAAATCTTCGTTTTGTCTCAACCCTCTGATATTTTCAAATACAAATACACCCAAGAACTGATACAACTACGTCGGTGAGTGGTCTGTCTTTCTAATGGCGTCTCGAGGTTAAAAATAAATAAATGTGGTTTAAAATGTCTCTTCCCTTTTTAACGTCACAATATCGGTCGACTCGAAAGAATAAATAATTTAAGATCCTAGCAGTCCTCGTAAGTCTCGCATAGTACGGCAAAGCAGATTAAAAAAAAACGGAGCATGCATTCACGAAATCTTCAGATAGAATATACAAACTACGTCCCTTGATCTTAACAGATGTAGGTGTGATTATGGTTAGCGATAATCTTATTGGATAGTGGCTTCTGTGACGTAATATCTCTAAACTTACGTCGCGGGCAACGCCTACGTTCGGCCACGCCCACTCGATAATTCCCAAAACTCACTTTTACAATTTGTTAATATCAAGGGGAGCTATCGGTATATCTAAGGAATAACTTTTTTCAATTATTTTTTTGTCAATCTAATTTTTTGTTTTTGAATATTTGATGTAAAGCTTTAAATCATGGCGAGTGCCAGAAAGAATTCGTGAATGTGTTAATTACAAAGATAAAAAAACTGATTTTTTAAGCGTTTCACAACTGGTAATTAACTTGCAATTTAATTAAATGAAGTAGATAACCAAATAACATGTTTTTTTTGTACACGGGGTGTTCTGAAAATATATTTTTAACCATAATAAAACCTGCGACTTGCAAGTATTGCAAAAAATGCATATTTTTTCTAGAACGAACAATGTTTATGAAATGAAAAGTCTAAATCGTTAACATGTAGGTATAAATTAAACAATCCACCTGCCATATTTCTTAACTCACGTTCTTTGACTGGGTTTTCACGAAAAAGTATGTACACATTCGAGGAAAAAGCATTTCATTTTTTCTGCTATTTACTGTATAAGATTAGACTTGAATAACTTTCTGAAAACTAAATAATTGTATTAGGGTATTAGAAGATCTAAAAAGTTAAGTCAAAAATTAGCAGTGATCCTCAAATTTTTGTAAATAACAAAATAAGCATTTGAACTAGACCAATAACTAAACTGGACCATTAAAAATGGACTATATAATTTTTTTATTAACAATAAATTAATACAAAAATACTTATATATATCGTATTTATACTAATCCATATTTTGTTAAAACAAGGTTTATTAAAACTTGCTTCGAGATCCGAAAAGCAACACCCCATTAGATTTTTTTTCTAACCTTTATTGAACACAATTTTCATTTACATCTGCTAGTGTTTACTGACAGGAATAACTGTTAACAGTTACATTTGTAGCGTCATATTTCTCTTAGTTCTTAATGATATACAGGTATAAATATAATATAGATTAGGGTAGGCCAAAAAAAACTTTTATTTTTTTTTCTTTAGTTACCATGAAAATATTGTTCAAGATGACAAAAAAAATAAGCCTGTCAAAAGGGCAGCTCTTAAGGGATTTTTTTCCTTTTTTGGAATTTTATTGCGTTCTAACGAATTGTTGTGTTGTAAAATCAATACATATTTTTGAAGGAAATTAAACGATCTACAAAAAAAGGTCTGAAATGATTTTTCGCTAAGTCAACTCGTTTAAAAGTTATTAGAGGTTAAAGTTCAACCTCAAATGGCATATGATGACTTCCACAATTTTTTATAATTTATCACAAAATAATGGCTCAAAAAATATAAAACATATTTTTCGTGAGGTTCATCGAGTATTCTCTGGTACCAATAATCATAAGGAAAATCGACTTTTTTCTATATCTAATTTTAAATGGCACTCGAAATTTTTGTTTTACCTGAGTAATGACTTAAAAAAAATAATCGTTCCTTAGAAAATACTAAAAAATTGAAACTTGATCATTAGGTAATGTAAGATAATAAAAGACATTTATTATGTTTTTAGTATTTTCTAAGGGATAATTAATTTTTTTTAAGTCATTTCTCAGGTAAAACAAAAATTTCGAGTGTCACTTAAAATTAAGTATAGAAAAAATCGATTTTCCTTATGATTATTGGTATTTCGTAAACATTTTAATGTTTTACCAGATAATACTCAATGAACCTAACAAAAAATATAATGTTTTGTGTGATGTAGTGAAAAATCATTACAGACCTTTTTTTGTAGATCGTTTAATTTCCTTCAAAAATATGTATTGATTTTTATAACACAACAATTCGTTAGAACGCAATAAAATTCCAAAAAAAGTAGAAAAAAATACCCGTGTTATTTAAATGGGAAATCAAAAATCACTATGATACACCTCTTAACATTAAAATTAAGAGCTGCCCTTTTTGACAGGCTTATTTTTTTGTCATATTGAATAATATTTTCATGGTAAATTCTGTTTTTTTTTGGTCCACCCTAATATAGATATTTAAATAAATTATCGCTTAATATTAAAATTTTGAAAAATAATATAGAGATCTCTTCATATATACAGACTGCGACATAGCATTCTTTTTTTGTTTAAATCATTATTCGATGTGCTTCTGTCATGGCAAAATTAATAGTCGCTGTAACACTGTTCGTTCGCCTTTGGACTGAAAATACATACATGTACATACACAGCAGAAAATTAATTACTATTTCTGTACTCCTAAACTTCATAAAAAAGAAATTCAATTTTCTTTTTATTTATGATTTAGGGCCCATCTATTTAGATTTAGCCAATAACCTCAAAAACTGATGCGGAGCCCATGCTCGTTTACGAGGGTACGAGAATTTCAAACTCCACCAGCTGCCACTGGCTAAAACAAAGCTACCATAATGCTTTCCAGACCAAATACGTTTTCAGAACTACCAACCTCTGATTTATTTCGCTCAAAAATCAGTTTTCCCCTAGATCAACGCGCGTACCGCCGCCGCCGCCGCCTACTTGACCGCGCATTACGAACATCCGCACCTGTCGACCACCATGCCGGGCAGCGAGCCGAACACCACGTTCAGCTGCTCGTCGAAGTAGAGCATCGACATGGCGCTCATCTTCCGCGGCGCGCAGCACGGCTGCGTCGTCGTCGACGGCTTCGACATCTGGATGAGGTGCGTGTGCGCGTACTTCTGCAGCGTGACGAAGGGGCAGTCGCCGGCGCACATGTGCGCGTCGTACCGCTTGGGGGCGATGATGAAGTCGAAGCCGATCCGTTCGAAGTCGACCATCAGCGGGTAGCGGCAG
The DNA here is from genome assembly GCA_029963805.1 of Aromia moschata. NCBI lineage: Eukaryota > Metazoa > Arthropoda > Insecta > Coleoptera > Cerambycidae > Aromia > Aromia moschata. The sequence continues at coordinate 180,338 of JAPWTK010000122.1, read as the reverse complement.
CAGAGTGGCTCGTTCGCGTTGTCTTCGCAGTTGAGGCCGATGTTGCGCCTGACGCGTCTCTTAGACTCCATCGTCGAGATCTCCACGAAGGGGACCTGCAACGAAAAGAAAGCACGTCTTTATTTCGTTCAGATTATCCCAGTGAGTCACTTTTCCCCTGAGTCAATTTTCCCCAAAGTCAATTTTCCCTGAGTCATTTTTCCCGAATTCAATTTACCCAAAATCAATTTCCTCGAATTCATTTTCCAGATCAACTGCCCCGAGGACAATTTAACTCTAATGTTAACTTATTCGAAAATTTCGTTTCCTCAAAAGGATCTCAATTGCCCGGAGCTGTTTGTTATGATTAGCCAATTTACTATTCAGCTTACCCGAACGTCAATTTTATCCAAAAGTTTTTGTTTCCCGAGTCAATTTCCTCGTTCCTCGTAATATATCTGCAAGAGAATAGCATTTTGCGGCAGTTATTTGATACGTTTGGCCAAATCACTCAATTTCAATTTATCCTGCCATCAATTTTCCCCAAGTGATCTTGGTTTCTAAATCAATTTTCTCGAAGGCCATGAAACTATCCCCGATGTCAAACTATTCTAAAATTATCTCAAAACAGTTTAGTAGAAATTGACTTCGCAACAGTTTTTTAATAATTTTGATCAATTTACACGTTTAGAGGTAAATTTATCTAGATATTAGCTTACCCCCAAAGTTAATTTTCTATGTTGTTTGTGCTTCTCGTATTTTTGTGGTAAACATTTTATTTGTCAATTTATTTCAAATTCGACAAATTATGACAAGGGACCGCATTTTATGGCAGTTTTTTGTAATTATTGATCACTTTACTCGTCTAGATCAAAAGATCCCAAAGTCAGCTCACCCCTAAAATCAATGATCTCCGTGGGACATATAAATGTAAACTAGATACCGTAAAATGCAATTCATGTTGCGGTAGCGTTGTTATACTTGTCTCCGAACTCAGCTCACCTCAATTTTCCCCAAAAGTTCGTATCATTTTCTAGAGGATAATTTACCCTTTAGCAATCTACGATAGCGTTTTATTACATTTGATCAATTTTGTTATAGGTAAGTCGCTCTAGAAACCAGTTTACCCCAGATTCAATTTTTTCCGGGACGTTTTTCTGTATCTCTAAAGACAATTTACGCCAAAACAGTTTAGCAGTCAACTTTACCCAAAAGAGTTAATAAACCTTTTGGGTGTTCGATTAAAATCAATTGGGGTGTTCCGATTAAAATCATTTTAGATCTTAATTTAACACTCGCGATTATATACATAGGTAGTAAGTATAGCCATGATTTCAATTCAGTTTTATATTTTTAACTTGTATTTGTAGAATTTGTGCATACTGTGATATAATTTTCAAATTTTGTATGCTTAAACACAAGTCAGCTAATTATATTTTGTTTCCATAACAAAATTTATGTTATGTGTCGTTTAGAGCGTATGTTATGTCAAAATGGTTTCTTTCAAATGATATGTTTATAAACTCTTATCGTCTATTTAGATACTTTTTTTAAGAATGTATCTCTTAACGTATTACCTAACTATTTTATTCCTAAATTGAATAATTCGCCTCTTTTTTACATAGTATCGTTCCTTCCATCTCCAGACCTCTGATCTTTAACACATAAAAAAGTTAAACAAGGAAATTAATTGATAAAAGTATACGGAACCTTATATAATATTTTTTTTGTAAAATCTATGGATTTTTTAACCTAGTAATTACTCGTTTTATCACGGTAGAAGCTGATTACTTTTTTAAAATTAGGTCAAATTCTGGTAAATCTTCAAGATTATTGCTCCAAGGCACCGAAAATTGTTGCATCATCTGATAATTATAAAGAAAGATAACCATAAAATGATTTGGTAGTATATAGTGTGACGCAAGAGCGATGTTTGAATCAGCAAATTATGTTAATCAATATTCCTACATTCAATTTTTGTAATTATATTCACTAAAAGTTTGTACAAATTGTAAATAGAAATTAACAGTTGTTTTATTAACTATTTAATTAGCAATTTATTATTATCAGTGATCACAAAACTCATAATATAATGAAGTTACATTACAGGAAAGTGAAATGGAAGTAATAATACTTCAAGAAACTTTTTTTACATTACGTAGATACGTGACTTACGAAAAATATGTGACTTATAAAATGCAAAGTTGCTTTCTAATATAACAATTATTGAAATATTTACTTTATAATACATTCTCCTGGTGTCATTCTGAATAAAGGCCATTCAATAATTTTAATTTTTGAAAACATTATGGAAACTAGAGTCAATAATAATAAATAAGCATATGATTTACACCTGGAAAATATACAGCTCGAGTAATTTAAGACAAAAACAGGGTAGGAGTGTATGTAGATATCTTCCTTTATTTAAACATTTGTAATTCATTCAAGACTAGTATACAAACGTTACACCGTAGGAAAGATACTCTAAAAGTTGTCAAAAAATCTAGAACCGTGCTTGGTGAGAAATACAGTCAAAATTGAGATCAAGAATGTTTGATTTTGTACGAAAAATCATCATTTTTGCGTGAATACAATTTTATTACATATGGAGCCAGGTATATATAAGATAAGCTTTTATATATAAGAGCCCAGGTTTTTCGGTGGTTTAAGGCATTCTCAAAAGGAAGAGAGTCGATTGATGACGAACCACGTATTTTCAAGAACCGATGAAAATGTCGATAGAATACTTGGGGATAATAGGAATCTTGTGCGTTCAGATCGTCGGTTGACGACAAGAATGATCGGAGAAGAGTTAAATTTAAATCACACCACTGTTTATCAGATTTTGACTAATTGGGGACAAAGAAACATCTGCGCAAAAATGGTTCCAAAAAACCTTTCGCGGGAACAAAAGGACATCAGGAGAGGAAGGTGCCTTGACTTTTTAAAACTGATTGAAAATTATCCACAATTTATCGAACGTGTGATGAGAATTGGGTGTTTGAGTACGACCCGAAAACCAAGCGCCAAAGCATGGAATGACAAACTTCAAGCTCATCAAGACCCAAAAAATAAAAAATTAGCAAGTCGAAAATCAAATGCTGATTAGCATTTTTGATAGCCAGGGAATTGTCCACAAGAGTTTGGGCCTCCAGGCCAAACAGTAAATCAACACTTTTATAGAGAGGTTTTTGAAAAATTTCGAAAAAGGGTCATACATGTGAGACCAAATATCAAGAACAACTGGATGTTGCATCACGACAATGCGCCTTGTCACAGCCATTTCAGTAAACGAGTTTTTAGCCAATAAAAACATTCCTGTGGCTCCTCAACCTCCTTATTATGACTTGAGTATGTGACTTTTTTCTCTTCCCGAGATTGAAAAATCAGCTCAAGGGACGTCATTCTGGGGCCATAGAAAACATTCAAACTACTGTAACTGGTATGAGGAACACAAGAACCGCCTCCAGCGCTATGTGGTTTGCCAAAGAAGTTATTTTGAAGGAGACAATATTGAAGTGCAATTCTATTTGAATAAAAAAAATAAAAAGGCTAGTCTCATCACTTAATTTACACACCTCGTATATCTTCAATGGAATACCGAAAAAAAAATTTATTTCGTTTCTTAGCAAAAATCTATATTTTTGCCAACAATGAAATCATTCTGCCTCACTGTGCGTTACAGGTCACTTACATCGTTATCAAACAAGACTGCGCTTAAAAATGAATGCTCTAAAATCTCTTCGAAAAGAAAAAAATGTTCTACTTTACACTTTGTTCTGCGTATGCACGTTAAGCCACGATAAAGCTACTATTTTAAGATTATCGTTACGACTAATTTATTAGACAGACATTTGTATAATTTTGGGTTATTCTCGTCACTTAGTGCGAGATAAAATAATTAAAGCTTAGATTTAAGAAATACCCGTACTAATAAAAAAAGTATGTCGATAAGAAGCGATCTGATAAAACAGGAACTGAACACAGCGTATGGTAGTTAATAAAGTTGGCATACGGAAACGCAACACATAGACAACTCGTGTAGCATGTGATGGGGGTTGCTCAATTTCATTTTATTGTTGTACAACCTCCATTATGCCCAATACGTTGAATAGTGTGATATAATTTCATAATAATATGGCCATCATGTGAAAGGATACTAATTATGTTCGTGTATTATACATAAATGATGCGTCTGTGACGCGTTCCGTTTCTGCCAACCTTATCCCCACCCCCACGTGACCGAATCTTAATTCTGTAACTACTTACAATAATTCTACAATCTAACCATTACATTACCATATACTGTAATTTTGATTATATAAGCTGATAGTATTACAACTTGTGAAATTCTGCGTCTAATAAAAAATAAAGTTGAAAATGATATGTCAATTGTATGAAAAGATATCACTAAAAAGGTAAGATTTAAAGATGTTTTCAAAAAATCCTGAATAACTCCTAAAATATTAAAGCCTTTTCAAACTTTTTGCCTAAAATATTAAAGCCTTTTTGGACTCATATTAGAGGGAAATCTTCAGAGTTCTATCTGACTAACTGAGCAATTTTAGAAAACTTTTTCTTAGATATGAAAAATTTCTAAAGTTGAACCAAAGACATAATAAAAACTTAGAACTCTACTCTCCTTACTGTAGTTTTCGTAAAAATTAACATTAAGAAAACACATCGATTTCTAAAAGGATTGGAAGGAGACTGAGCGTTACTGTGTGGCGTATAAGGCTTTTTTGAATTTTTGTGATATTTTTTATTCAACTTAGAAATTTTTCATGTCTAGGAAATAAAAATTCCAGAATGTATCAGTTAGTCAGATACTTCAAGAACTTTGAAAAGGATTTAATATTTTCGAAGTAATTGGCGATTTTTTGAAAACATCAAAATTATACTTGTTTATTTTTTACTCTATTATTACTAGGATCTGGAAAGTGTGCCACGACGCATGGTCGGCACTATAAAACTCTATGATAATTAAAGTATACGCCGTAATTTTAAGCGCCTTGTAAATTATATACGTGTGTATTTCTTGCCCGTGCATACGTACGCTAATGATCGTGCCTAGTAATGCGCAGTGAGACTCTAGTACGGCAATCCCGTGCGGATAGATAGGGTACTTGAATGCAGTTATCCCTGCGTTGTGACACAATTTCCGGACCCTACTAATAACCTACATTTAAACTCAGTCGTTTCGAAGATATTTTTTTTAATTCACAAATTATGGTACAAGTTTTTAACGGAAAATGTTGCGCTCTTTCGAAATCAAATCAAAATTAAAAAAGTCTCTAATTTCATGCCATTATCTCAATTTATTAAGAAGTTGTAGGAAATAATTGAAAACAAAATTAAAATTTTGACACCCTGTGTCTTGGTTATCAACAATTTAGCTAAAGACTAAAGTAAATTTAGCTAAATCATATTACAAGGGTTGTTCAAAAAGTTTGTGAAATAGAAAACAGTCAAATAACAGGGACAGCTTTTGATAACATAGAAATGTTGCTGCACATTTCACGCACGGTCTAATTTTGGGGACATACTTTGCAAAAAAAGCAATGGGTATGTTCGTGCTCCAAATGTTGGTTTCCTGCATTCCGGAAACTTTCAAAACAAACTACGTATTTTGACTTAAGGAATCTGCTGTTGCACAATGTACAATTACTTATGAATCACCCTGTATAATAGGATGACAGAGATGGAGACTTCGCTCACCTTCTTTCCTTTGTCCACGGTGGCGTCGGTGACGACCACCTTCTTCCCGTCGACGGTGGCGTTCACCACGAAGCCGTGGTTCTCGCGCGGGTTCTTAAACCACTCCGACACCGTCTCCGAGAGGTCGACCGTCACCCAGTCGCCCCTACCGGACGGCTGCGTCACCTTCTTGGCGACCACCCTGCCCAGACCGGGCGGATCCGGGTGGTCGGTGATCTTCTTCACTTTGAACACCTCGATGAGGACGTCGGGCAGCGGTCGCCTGTCCGAGCCCCTCAGGTACAAGTAGAGGGTTGCGTTGCTCACGTGGAACTTCGTTATGCTGTCGGTGAAGACGAAGTGCAGGATGTCGTGGCCTTTGTGCCTCAGTCTTGGATCTAGAACAAGGCAAGAGAATCGTCAATTAGTTTCTCAGTGATGTCTATTGGAAGTAAAAGCAAAATTTACAAACAGATCACTCTGTACATACGTTTGTAAGGGAATTTCCAAGGACCTCAAAAGTACAGCGGATCTGACCTACTTTAATATATTGTTGTGCTAAAGAGTCTCAAGATTGCACTACACTCGATGGTTAGTTAAACTGGTGACGCATATGTGATTCATTGCACGTAGAATCATAACTACGATGATCAACAGCATTGTTCCAGACATGAATGAGCTCAAGAATTTAAATGAGAAATTTCAATAATTGCATAATATATGCATTTCATCCATATTGACCATCGTAGTCATGATTCCAAGTACAATGAATCACTTCTGCATCACCAGTGCAAGTCTTCAGTCTAGTGCAAATTGCAAGTCTATATCACAAAAATATACCACGATAAGTTAGTTTCTTTTAACGTGGAAGATTTCCTACAAACATAATTGACCAGGACCACAGTTCCTGGGTGTTAACCAGGAAGTTACTCTCTTCACGTAGTATGTATGCATACTAAAATATTTTGGAAACAGAAATTTGTGGCCAAAACAAAACTTCTTAGTTTTGAAACGTCTTCTTACTTACTAGTGTCTACATAGACCTCGTTAAAGAACTCTGAAAGAAGAATGGAGAATGCAAAATTAAAATTGAACCTGCTATATTTTCACGCTTACAATCCTCTCAATTCGTCTAACTGACCCCATTCGATATAAATTTTCTGATCTGGCTTGCAAAAGACTGCAGCTGTTTTGCCTTTTTTTCTTCTCCGATACACTTCGTTTGCTGATATATTTTTTGTTTACAACGGAAATATATCTGCTATTTATAACTGGCGAATAATGTAAAGCTAGGCTGGTATCCGTGCAATAAATAATCTCTAATGACCTCTGTATCGTATAAAATAATTAAAATGTACTCAAATGATCAATGTGTAATTGTTATAAATAATTAAGTGCTATATTATGTGGGAAATTATACCTCATTATCTACGTATTTCTTTGTTATTGTAATTTTTTGACGTATCAGTATTTCAATTTAGTGTTTTTCTTGTTTTAAGGGGTAACGCCACTCTAGAATTTTCAAAAACTCGTTTTTTATTTTTTTTTTAGGCTTAAACAACGCTTTAGGCCCTTAAAAATGGTATCCTATTGGTGTTATGGTGAAAAAAAAACTAAATGGGTTAGTTTTTCATTTTGCCGCAGCGTCTCTGAGCGTGCGTTGGGCGCTGCGGTAAGGTCCAGGCGGCACGCTCGCTTTTATCCTACTTTCACTTTTCAAAAGGCGTTCCAGAGTCCTTCAGGAGTCCACTAGAGTGCGTAATCATATAATAAATGTGTATGCTGTAAAAATTTGAGAGTTTTAGTGCACGTAAAACTTTAAACGCATTTTTCACGAAATCACTTTTTTAAAACTGGACGAAAACAGAACTCGAGTACTAATGCATATATTTACTTGAAATTTTAATTGAAGCTTTAAAATTACATTTTGTAGACAAGTACGTAGCCGTTTTGTGATTGAAAGTCAATTTTTTTTTTATAAACAAGTTAAGGTGTATTTTTTGGGTCGAAAAATCGATTTGTGTTTTCAAAAGAGCACAACTTTTACAAAAATCGATTTAAAAATAAATTCCTACGTACTTTGCTAGTTTATTGTATGTAGAATATAAATATTTTTTCGTTTTTTGTTCCAGGCCTCACAGTTTCGGAGGAATCTTTTCGCCCGCCAAGGCCTTTTTGAAAAACGAGATTTCGGAGAATTGTTATATAGCCGATTTGTATCCAAATGTCAATAAAAAAATTTTTTTTAATTCAATACATGCTTAATAAATTGTTTAAAAAAAATTCAATCCATTTCACCAAACTCCCAAAATTAATTATCAAAAATGGTCCTCTTTTTTTGGCCTCTAGAGTGACGTTACCCCTTTTAAGTACAAGGATAATTTGAAGGTATTGCCAAATTATGATTACTAATAAAAGCGCGTAAGCAACAAAACCGGTTTATAAAGTGGACTAATTTTGAACAAGCTTGATATATTTTGGGTTATACAGACTGCACTACGAACTTCCTTGCATATGTATGCTCCATTTTTTACCTCAAAATGGGGTGAATTATCTTACATACCGCCCAAGTCCACTGAGCAATGTTGCCAGATCAACTGTAACACTGACGCAAATGGTATATGTTTATATTAACACTGTTGGGCGTCACAAAGTCACCTAGATGTAAAATATAAAATATAATCTTGAAAATATACATTAATCGTGAATAATTTATGGCATTTGTAAAATACTTGGAAGGGTGAAATATGTATGATACGAAAATGAGTATGATATTTCTATTTTGTAGTTTATAACCTCAGCGCGTAATTTATATGCATTTTTTTATTGATTTAAAATAAGTTTCACTAGTAATGGTAATGGTAATGCTAATGGTTTAGTCTTCATAAATATCCGCAGATGGATCACAGGTGTTTTGATAAATATTCACATTCTATTGTAAAACATGCGTAAAGTAAACTGTAAAACATAAAACAATGTCAGTTACGGATTGGTTTATGGCAAGGTACACGTGATGGTTATATTATTTACACCATACTTTAAACTACCTGTATGTTTCCACTATCTACCCGTTATCGGCCGGGCACTTCTAGAAAACCATCAGAGGGCTATTTCAGTTTCAGATAATGAACGCGTTAACCCCTCACCGTCAGGGGCAACTACACATATCTCTCTCTGTCTCGTATATTTTTTTTTGGTGAGATTCATACTCGCCATGTTTCGTTCACACAACGGTGTTTATTTAAATTTTATTGGCAGCATGTGCAATCGTCGTTATATTGCACATTCTATGGGAGGGGGTGGATTTTAGCATTTCGCGTGTGTTTACATCATTCCGCGTACTTTGCGACCGGGAATTATACATAATTGAGTCGTTTATGGTTCTGGGAAAGTTCTGCGAGATTTGTAACTGCGTAATATACGTACAATATCGTTTTAACGCCCAGCGTATTCTTAATTTTATTGCGGACAGAAGCTTAATACACGTTGTAACTTAATTCTTCATTGTGATTAAAAAAATAATTATATATACAGTGTATTCCAAAAGTCTCGACAAAAATGATAACCATCCATGGTTTTAGAATAAAATCCTTCTTTAACCTTCATATGGATTTGTCAAGTAAGTATATTAATTACCACAATGTTTTTAAAGTAATCCTCCATTTTTGTATCAAGAAAATACAGGTTTTATTGTTATTTTTAACATATCATATCTGGGGCCAGTAGTTTTAAAGTTCATGAAACTTATAGAAATAAAGTAAGGCGTTCAAATTGTAGTTTAAAAATATTTTCGAGGGTTTTTTAAAAAGTGAGCTTATGAAACTTATTCCAGCATTGGTCGTTATGCTCCCCAATCAGAAGGGTCCAGATATACCACATCATTCCATTCGGTTCAAGCAGTAGGGAGCTGCTCCTCACTTATAGTTTCACTACATTTCACTGTGCGGTTTATACACCTTACACCTAGTGTAACTTTTGGAATACACTGTATATTTAAGAAGTACTAAAGAATGTATCTCTGAAATTACTGTTTCAATATTCTCTTCCAATCTTCAGTATCCTCTTATTAATGATGACGAAAGGAAAAGAAAATATCAACTGCCTACTGTGCATATGATAAATTTTTCAGTTTAAAATATTTATAGATTTCTTCAGTATACCTTGTTCTCTCTCTATGAAGAATGAAAAAAAGGTAATTGAAAAAATATGTAAACGAGAAAATATGAGTGTACAAAACCTCTTTAAGTGAATAATAACACAATAGCAAAGGATAATAGATTTTTGAAATTGATTTTCTTATTATTAGGTACATCAGGATAAGTAGTTCCAGAGAAAACATTATTACTGCAGCAAACTATTGCAAGAATTAAGAAGCATAAATAAAATAACTTATATTTAATTAGATATACATCTAATGGAAGATTTCCATCAAGTCTTCCACAAAACACCTGTTGGATCCAGTTATATTTAACATCTATGTAACTTAATAATCGATCGATATTATATTTATGTTGAGATAATTAGGTTTGGAGACGACCTTCCTTTATAGTGTTCCAATTCACGTGGTACCGAATTGACCAAAGAATGATTTGATAAATATATTTGTTAGTCAGTCATTTGTTTTGCTTATAAAAGGTGTCCCATAATTCACGCAATATTTGAATTTGCCGCCATTTGTGCGGTAAAGTATTGGCAATCAAAAAAAGAAAACAGTTTGACAGCTGATAAAATTAAAAATAAGATTATAATAGATAATAGAAATAGAATATAAGAAAATAACAAATAAGATTATATTGACTTATTTTCTGTTTTTATTGTGTGTGTAGTGTGTATATTTTTTGACAAAAATTTGTTCTGACATAGTGTTGAAGTCTAAGAGTTCTGATTTAATTGTATCATTGACCTTCAACTGCATTTCCTATTATAGTGCTCCGCCAGATTCAACATAAATTGTCCTTCACCCTAAAAGTGTGTGACTAAATATGATGTGAAAACTAGTACGTTTCATTAAGTTGAAGGATTGACAACCCAAACTTTGGCCAATCCTAAAGATAAAATTATCAACCAGACGTTAAAACTAATAAGAAATTTACCACACAGTAGACAGGTGCTTTCAAATATGTTTATTAGAACTAGTGTTACGAGTGAAAGAAGTGAAAATAGTATACGTAGGTCGGCGAACAGATATAGTAATGATTAGTCACAATCAGGTGTTGGATGGTGACTCGTCTGAATAGTTGTTGTGAAAACTTTGCTGTTTTCATGTGACTAAATATGATTATGATTATGACAATGTTAAACATGTGACAGTGGACATAGTCAGAATAAAAATATTACAACTTTTTCGACAATACATCAGGATTTAGTGACCCCAGGAATTCCCAAAATAACTATTTTCGTCACTGAGAAAACAAACCTATTTCACACCTAGAAATGAAAAGTTCATTTTTCTAAAAAATCATTTTCTCAATTTATATCTACAAAAGCTTTAAAAGACAGTTATTAAGAACTCTAAACTACGCGTGTAGTTTACATCACTAGGCTCTCTACGATATCCGCCACTGGTCTGCATGCATGTTACGTTACATGCAAAGTGACTTATTAGCAAGGGTATCTGATACGTTTACTTTATTCCGGAAGCGGTGGCTCTCCAACTTCCGGAAATCTTTCCTTGTACACATTTCGTAATGTCTTTACCGAGTAGACACGCATGCAAGCATTGTGTTTGATTTTGCAATGAAGCGAAGCTCTTGATACCATAGCAGGATAGAAGAACAGTGTTAAAACGAAATCGTCAAATTAGAAGATGTATCAAGTGACATGGAAAATGCAACACGCTGTAAGAATGATACAATATAACTGATACTTTTACATTTTATTGTAGTAGCTATAGAAAAAAATGATATAACAGTTTGAAACAAAAATATAGCGTACGAAAAAAGTAGTACTTCGTGTGGGGCACTTTTCTTATTGATTATACAATCAGCGATTCATCGAGGCATGGATCGAATGAGATGGTCAGTATCCTTTTGAGGTATCTTGTCCCTTGCAACTTGAATCGCCTGAAGAAGAGCGTCTAGAGTTTGTAGAGGATGTTCTAGATTTGACAAACTTCTCTTCATCGTATTCTATTGGAACAATGTAAGGAGATCGTATTGGTCATGGAAGGAGATTGACATGAGATACTTCCAAAAAGTCCATAATTATTTTTGCCTCATGTGGACGAGCCCTATATTGCTGAAAAACAAGGGTATCTCATCCCAGGCAACTTGAATCACATGCCGAAGAGCGTCCAGAGTTTGTAGAGAACGAGCCAGATTTGACAGTCTTCTCTCCATCATATTCTGTCGGGGAAAGGTCAGGACATCGTGGTGATTATAGAAGGTTATTTACATGGGATGCTGCGTTTATTTTGTATAGTTTAATTTAATTATTAAAAAACTTTTGTTAGTTATTGTTATTTTGATGGTTACTTTTTGACATTCTACATTTGCTCATTAATTACAGACCATCATTTTTTATCTACTGCAGTAATTTAAAAGAAAAATTTTACAAAAACAGTCCGTAATATTACTCATCAGCAGTCCACGTATTAACTGTGACATAAAATTATTATTGTAATTGAATAGTGTTAATAAATGGCATGTAAAGAAATCTGAGTCTGAAATACCAGATGCTTGTAAAATTAAAACATTCTTTATAAACTCAGTAGTCAATTACATTTATTCTGGCTTGGTTCAACACTAACTGCAAATACTCACTCTGTATTACTTCACTAAAAATAAATAAAGAAACTATTTTTTTAAGGCCGAATTGTTCTTTTAATAGTATACGTCCTGCATAGTTCCATGGATTATTTTATGCATATAGGTTGAAATGCAGCACATGTGTGCCACAATCAAAATCTGCATTGCTAATAAACAATGTGATGAATCACTCAATTTAAGCGGTTCATCCTCATGTAAACAAATTTTGAGAATATAAATATATTAGAACCAAGGTTAGGGTCACAGGGTTTTCCTTTTAACGATTTATTTTTAGATAAGAAGGACACACATTATTCCAAATTCTCCACTTCGGTACGCAACTGTATTTTGGTAACAATTGTAAACGTTCTTGTAAAAGTACTCTCTAAGATACGATATTTTTTATTAAAATAAATTATATTAATAAAGACCATATTTCGAAATCTAGAGGAACACTCAAATCACTAAGGAAAAACCATTACCAAGTTTCACTGTCAGTTTCAAATTCTGCATCTGAAGTATCTTGTTGCTTTTCACCATTTTCTGTATATTGTATATTATTATAACATATTATTACAACTCCCCACCTTACCCTTAGCCTTAATTTCAACTCAGTCGAAGATTTGTGGTATGGAGGAAAAAAATAAGAGATTTTATAACACTAGCATGGAGAACCTTACTAGAAACAAGAACTGAGTGAGATTTGGAAAAACATTGACATTGCCACAACTCAGTCGTGATCAAAAAAGCAGAACCATCGAAGGGATGACGTTTTCTGGTGGTGATTCAACCAATTTGGGTGCAAGCACAAGCGCAGTATGACTTTTGTGGAGACGAAGTTCTTCGATTCGTGTTATTCTAATACATTTGAAGTGCTTGTTTACTCCCTAATGAATTCCCTCTCATTTTTTTGTGGTATATACGCGTCTCTCACCGAACAAGTTAAGCAACACTTGCGAAAGGCGTGAAGCAATAACAAAAGATCTAACTCAACAGTTAAAATAAATAAATACCCAACACCCACAAGTTCTTAATCTATTAAATCAGAACCTGCAGTTTTTTTGGAGTTGAAAGTCTTGGATTTATGGTTTCTTTGGTTTAAGAGTGAATTCTGCTTTCTCAATACTGCTTTCTTCCACTCTTATATTGCGTACACTCATTGGTACGTTTTTGGACACATCAACACACTACTACGTTTGGTGTTGAATCGAACTGAATATTATTTCTTAAGTTATAACTAAGTGACTCCATCTCTTTATAACGAATTTTGAAGGGGACTGAAAATGGACCTTTTCAGTCCCCTTCCTCATCCTTTAGTTTTACACTTTATATAGCTGTGCGGGGAATTAAATGGACAAAACTACATTTCGAAATTTCTAATTTACTGTCATGTTTTACATATTATATCGTCAACATCATTATATATTGATTACTTATCGGAGTCAGTGTATACAAACTTGGGATAAACTCGAAAGTCATTGTATACCTCGCCTATCCGTTAATATATTGACAAGCCGGCTCTGATTTAGTAAATTGTAGGTTTAAGTGCGTTTAATATTACCGTTAAGACGGCAATAATACCGGTGATAATTGAACGTGAAGAGAAAATGACTATAAGGAAGTCATTTTCGATTATAATTTCTTAGTTACACGCGTTTGAATGTAGGTAATAATTTAACTAACAACTCAATTTGAACGTTTGTGAGTAAATTGTGGAGTATAAAATGGGCGCAGGAAGAAATATGGCAATGCCAACCGAGATGAAATCGCACCTTGACAAATTGTATGTTTTATAAAACATACAAAGTGACTATAGACTCAACCTATATATTTTTTACTTTATAAGCAGTTGTCTTAAAAATATTGAAAAAGAATAAAAAAATACTGCAGATAATGCTTGAGAGTTATTGGGTTTTATTATTTCGAATCAAACTACAATAATTTAACCCTTTGCGGCAAAGTGTGATTTTAATTTTTGCAGTCGTATTACATATAGCGTCTTTTTTTCGATGGAAAACAATTGAGGAATATATTCAGATTTTGATGGAAGGAATTCAGTATATTTTTAATTGTTTCAGAAAAATTCCGAAAAAAAAAACTGAAAACACAGTTTTTCAAATGTTAAATATGACTCGTAAACGGAAGGATGAAGAAGAAACATTTAGACGAGTGTTATAAATAGGTTACAAAACACATTGATAATATAAAAAACAAATAGGTAACACATAACAAAATTTAAGGGGAAGTTCTCATGAAACTCGACCAAAAATTCGATTTTTTTTGTCTTTTTTTTTGATACTTTATTATGTGTAGAATATGTTCCCAAAACGATTTTATCGAAAACAATTTTATAAAAAAAATATTGCATAATAATGGAACCCACCTTTTAACGAAAAATTATGCAAAAATGAACTTTGCACGGTATACCGTATTTTATCTTACGATGTTTGAAATACGCACCTATATCATGGATTCTATGGTAAGGGTAGTTACCTGAAGTACCATCAGATGTCAGGATGTTGAGTATGATTATAAAAGTTTAGAAAGTTTGCCTGCCTTACTTTCAAAAAATCTTTAACCAAATCTTTAAATGCGTTTTACTCGAAACCATGTTTATGAAACTGGTGGGAACTATAACTCAAAAACTAATCAATGGATTTCATTTTTTTTTATTTTAAAAGTAAATTAAATTTATGGGAGCTCATACCCATAAACAGATGCATTTTGCTATTAATGTTTTTATTATAATACTTTAAAGCACGAAGAAATGTTGAAAAATCGGTACCGAAAATTCGCATGTCCGCCATTTTATTAATTTTCGACTTTTTATTGATACCATTGGTATAAGCTCCCACAAATATTATGTATTTTACAAATCTTTTTGAAATTTTGATTTCAGATAATTTTTACAAGTGCTGCATTTCCCACCAGTTGGACACCTTTTTTTCGGACGGTCACATTACCAAACGAATAACTAATTACCACGTCACAAAAAAAATCTGTACTTTAAGGCCGATTAAATAAGTTTCAAAAACCCTGGGTTGTTTATTTACTTCCTTCTATGAAAAATAATCAAGAAAATCATCTAATTTTTAGGTTGCTAGATGAGAACCTCCCCTTAATTTTAATAAAATTTTATAAGCAAACATCCCAACATTCGGGAACTTTGCAAGATGCCGAAAAAAAAAAACAGATGAGGCAATTTAAATGAAGTTAGCTGTCATAGCAACGAAAGACTACAAAACATAACATACTGAAGACTGCCAAAGTATAAGAAAAATAGTTACCTACTTATTAAACTGGAAGAATTTTTGACACATTTATTATAAAATTAATACATAAAAAGACATTATACTAGATTTTTGCGGACCCTGTATTAGTCCAAAATGAATTTTTTTAACAATATTTATCTAAATTTTCATAAATAAAACATTTTTTAACTAGTTGGCTTTTCCTGATTTTTTAATTTTCCATTAACCCCTCAAATTTGACAGGTACAAGATGACTTTGACTACCTACTTCAGATGTTTTCTTTTGGTTCTAAAAAACAACCCTTGATCCAACCGAAATTAAAGATCTAAGGGTAATTTTCGTACAAACCCCCCAAAAACGCGCTATGCACAACAAAAAAAGACGCCGCTACTTCTTTATGAAGTCAGGAATCACGCGTAACTGTTGAGGGGTGGTTCACAGGGCCTGAAAAAATAGTTGAAGGCATAGAATAGCGACCAAATGCTCAGAATTTGTTGGGGAAGTCTTAATGTGTGTCAGGTGGATAGGGGTTTTTACCCCTCCGCGTCATTCCCTGTCCGTCCTGTAGGCCCTTGAACTGCAACCATAATCTTTGAATTCATATTTCGACATCGGGTGGGTTTTTGGGGTGTGCACGGCGAACTCTTTAAGCCACAGTATAGCGATTTCCAGCGCATTAAACAGAACTTTATAGGCTATCTAAATTTAAAAACCTCAGGTCTGTAGTTCGAACAGAACGCACATTGGGCAAATCTAAAAAGTGTTACGATAATTTTGACGAGCAGTTTATAAAGTTCTTTTGAAGTCCAGATTACACCTACATTTAAAAATGAAACAATTTCTCGCATGGTGCATATAGAGGGTGGGCCATATTTTGGTTTCTTTTTAAACTGAGTGTTATTTCTATATTGCCGACATCAACGCGCTTAACGTTTGACATATAAGTGGTGTTTAAAATCGATCGTTTTACGCTTGAATAACTTTGGAAAATATTGAAAAATTATTTCCAAAGTGAATGCTGTGTTGCAGAAACAGTGAGAAAATCGAGAATAATTTTTGATCGAAATGAAGCTCCGTCAGCGCCTGGTTTAAGAAAGTCTTTAAGGAAAGTTCGTGAAACTGGCATGCTTATGGATAACGAAAGTCATACACGTGCTCGTCTGGTGCGCACAGCTGAAGGAATTGAAGAACCTCAACTCGTCACAGAGCATAACAACTTAATGTCAGTCGCACTTCTCTGAGGAGAATATTGCATAAAGACCTCGGATGATTTGCTTACAAGTTGCAACTTACTCAAGAGGTAAAGGAAAATGACCATCCACTTCGTTATCGCTTCTCCGTGTGAGCTTTAAATTAGTTTGAAAATGACGCCGATTTCAATCGAAAAATCATGTTTTTGGACGAAGCTCATTTTCATCTTGGAGGAAATGTTAATAAACAGAAGTATAGGATTTGGGGTTCCGAAAATCCACACGTAATCATAGAGAACCCAATGCATCCTGCAAGAGTGACGGTTTGGTGTGGATTTTGGAGTGGTGTCATCATTGGTCCGTAATTCTTTCAAAATGAAGATGGTAACAGCGTTACAGTAAATGGATTGCGTTACAGAGACATGTTAACTGATTTTTTGTGGCCGCGATTGGACGATTTGGACTTGGACGAGCTTTGGTTCCAGCAGGATGGAGCAACGTGTCACACAAGCCGTGAAACAATCGGTCTTTTGCGCACTAAAATCGGTAACCGTATTATCAGCCACTGCAAAAGTGGGTGAAAAAAATGAACTAGTGCCATTTAACTGAAATTGTTTTTCATAAATAATGGGAAGGCATACTACCTTGAATAAAGCAACAATCATTTAAAAATATTCAGCGATGTAGTTTTAATAGTAATTTTAAAAAGAAACCATCTGATGGCCCACCCTTTATTTTGGGAAACACTGTATTAATTTTTTGCCATCCCCATTCTCTCGATGTCGATACGGCCGCGAGAGCGCGCCGCGAAAATAAAACTATTATGCAATTACAAAACGACGAACTTGCAGGCACAGGATGTGAACGAATTTTCGGCAATATAATGCACCCGGAGCATTGTATAAGAGATTTGACATCTAATTTGCGGGTCATCCGGGCGCATTGCACCGCTCGCGTCCTTAAGGCACTTAAGGCGCCCGTTTCGCCGTGTCGAAAAAACAAAACACAATGCATTTATTTCTGCGGTTGTAAATTTTTATTGAGCGCTGCCGCTCGACAGCGGGAGAGGTTCACGGACATCTAGTAAGCGCTGACCGTAATTCTATATTAACAGTGACATATTGTGCTCTTAGTACACATAAATGTACGTGTGTGTGCGTATGTGCACAAGTCGAGGCGTGGGGGAGACTGGCGCAACGTCGGATGGAGGGCAATCTACAATTCAGTTATACTGGAGCACTAAAAAAATACAACATTTTGTAAAAACTGTTTTCTTGAATGTGTCTTATAATTTTTGTGTACATCTTGACGGCATTTGGAGATCATAACAAAATCAAGCATTCCACGTCCAATGCAAAAAAAAATAATGAGTCTGGGTCCACCACAATTATTGTAGTAGGTTCTGACTATACGAGACATGGACCCAATCAGATAATTTATGTCTTCTTGTAGCAAGTTGTACCAGATGAGTTGTATACATGCTTTGTTGAATGCTGCTGCAAGCTGCAACAATATTTCAATACTTCAATCGATGCGATCCCTTGAATCCCATGTTGTATAGGCCACCAACTTGACGACCTTGAAAGCTAGGCAAGTATCACTACGACAGAGTCTTCTAAAGTGTTTGACGAAGCGTATAAGGTCTGGCATTACCTTACTGAAAGATGAGATTTGCAGAACGATGGGCTGAAATATTTCGGTGACATTACGCGCTGCAGCTAAACTGCGTCTGATGAATACTAGAGAATGGCCTACTAATGAATGACCTACTTGTGCCTGGAGTAATGGATGCATGCGATTCTAACGCAAAAGTTAAAATTCGCCTCTCACCCAGAAAGCGCAAAATCAAGATTATTCATCTTGAAAACAAAATCTAGATTATTCATCGAAGCGAACAGAGTTCTACCTTGGTTGGTGACAAGAATGCATCTACATCGAAAATAAATATTGACAGTCATCTTGGAAACAGCCTTGTACCTGCAACGAAAGTATCACGGACTTGTCGGATTTTTTTATGTCGGATTTTTTTATATTCAGGAGTCATGTCGCGTCCCTGGATGCTAGGACGACCAGAACCTTTCCTCCAGAAGATCCTCATATCATCTTCTTCATGTTCTCATAACTGTATGAGCTGTTTTTAACATTCTTCGTGCTATTTCATGAAAATTAAAATCCGCTTCTCTCATACTAACAATTCGTCCCTTTTCAAATTCGGATAACTGTATAAAATGATGTGATGCATGAACTCAAGGCATTTTGACGATTTTAACGCGGTTACAGAAATACTGTTTAGCGGACAAATATGAAAAATAACTTAATACTTCTTTGCATTCGCATACCGAAACATAAACCAGCAGGAAGGTCATCAGTTTTTACGTTGAAGACATGCTATGTAATAAATAAATTGATTGTATGTTTAGTCCACTATCAGTCGCCAACAAGATGAAAAAAAATAGATATATAAGTACAAACATCACATAATTACTTCTACGCAACGATCACAGATTCCATTGCGCAATAATACAGGAAGTAATTCTATTAGTTCTAAACCAATAAGGTTATCAATATAAATCAACAATTATTATAAACATAAAAATATTTTAGAACAATAATCTGGTGACCACAAAACAGCTGATCCCCTATTCTTTAATTTAATTTTTTTACGAAAGTTCGCATGTTGATGAAAATAGAAGGAAATAGTAAAAAAATAAGGATGTATAGATATATATCTACATACCTACTAATCAAGTTCAAGGGTAGTCTAAGGACCTTGCCCATTTCCGATATACTATATGCAACGAATGCAACATTGTTTAAAGTTATCCTTTTAAACTTTATCATAGATAGAAAACTAGTACTCGGGGTGTTTTTTCAATACAACCTTTCGAAAAATATACCTTTTATCGTAAATGTTTCCCACCCACAGTGGCACCCACTTTCCCCCATTGCGGGAAAGGAGGTGCCACTATATTAAGTGCGTTATTGTTGGGCGAGCTCAGAGGCCAAACAACACCGAGACAAGCTCTTGCGGCGTGTTAAAGTGTAGAGATCTCCCGGTTAATGTCGATTGCCATCGATGACTGAGACTACTGTCTTGATACCGCTGTCATATTATGAAATAACAAACGTGTAAATTACTTAATATGGTTAACAAAAGTTGATCAAATAAGTCAAAAAATAGTTAACTACGTCAGGAATATCTAGAAA
This sequence comes from Aromia moschata, assembly GCA_029963805.1. NCBI lineage: Eukaryota > Metazoa > Arthropoda > Insecta > Coleoptera > Cerambycidae > Aromia > Aromia moschata. The sequence goes on along the minus strand of JAPWTK010000122.1, from coordinate 160,267 downwards.
AAAACTTAATTTCTGAAAAACTATTTTATTTCCATCTACGTAAAATACTTTCAACTTCTCTGACGTCTTTCATCAAATATGTATGTTTATATAAATCATGAAGTTTGTTTATATGCCGAAGTTCACATATTAACCTTGTTAATATGACAAAACTAAATACCAACATTCTTTGGACGAATGCCACACAGAAAATATAGCAAAAATATTGCAACACTGTTGTAGAATCTATTAAAATTGTGAGAACTGACCTCACCCAACGTGTTATTTGTTTCAAGTGGTCATGGTGAAAGTATAAAGCCGAAAAACAAAAGTAAAAATATGCAGTAAATGTTAGTAATCACAAAAACATCAGATTATACGATATAAGAAATATACAGAGTACGGCAAAAGTAGTGCACAAATTTAATAAAACCCAAACAAACAAGTCTGAACTTCTTCCCCATGAAAATGAACTCGATTTACCAAACGGTGCCGTCTGGTTTTCAGCAAGACGGCGCACCATCGCATTTGCTCAACCTATTAGAGTTTACTTGAGTGATTTTTTTCTCCTGGGTGCTGGATTAGTAGAAGAGGGACAATAGAATGGCCTCTAATATCTCCAGATCTTACGCCCTTGAACTATTTTCCTTAGGTATATTTGTTCAACTGCCACCACAAATTTTAGAGGATTCAAAGAACATGATCGGTGCAAAATTAAACAAATTACAAAATAAGTCATTCACAATGTACTCAGTGAATTTATAGGAATATACTTGCCTATCGTCGAAAAGCCAATGCTTGGCAATTTAAGAACCAGTTGTCCAGCATATTGCATGTTATTTTTAATGATACGAGTAATTTTTAATAATAATAAAATATGTCACATAACACTAAAACTAGGGGATTGTTACGGGGATTGGAAGGTGATATTACAGTTAGGGGATTGGAAGGTGATATTACAGTTAAAATAATGTACGTTTTTCTAATTAATAATTTTATAAAACAATTGCCCTGTTTTTTTTTGCAAAAATTTGCCTGTTTTGGTTTTATTCCCCGCCTTTATTTCCCGCCCTCTATATACCTAAACCTGTTCTGAATTCTAAAACATTTACCTCCTTGTTAGTCCTAATACGGCACAGTAATATTATAACTGCATACGACGTTTATCCTCTTTATAGACCCGCGTTATAAACGCTCAACATTTCTATTTGGAATGAATTGTTCCCCCGAGGGGAAACATAATATATGCATATACATACATATCTAGTGTATACTTTCTTTTACGTACTAATCGGAAGGTGTCACAAACGCACTACGATAATCCGAAACATATTATAACGATGCAAAAATAGCTAGCCATAGACGAACGGATATTCGAGTGGAGTATAGCCATCAGAGAAGACGTTAGATTGAAGAGTTTGCCGCCTCGACTTTTGGATTTGTAAATCTCGATTTTTAATGTAATTATTATAGTATTTTATAAAAGGAAATATTATATATATTCCGAATATGTCTGAACAATGACAAATACACAATAATACTAGGTAAGCAAAATCATCTCTCTTAGCTACATTGCAACGACATTGAAACCACTTCTCAGGCCCCTTCACATCTTGGTGGAACCGAAATATTAAATCGAAATAAGCAGCATCTGAATGATAAAACAGCTCCACGAAAAAAACAATTAAGTGCATCAGACTAGACCATATTATTCTCATGTATTTTAGTCCGCTGAAACCAAATCTGACTGAATTTCTTACAAGGGGTAAAATTGAGGTCAGATTTTTTTTCATCGGGCAAGAATAAATGGGAATAATATGGTCTAGGTTATGGCACCACCCCACAAAAAGTATTCTGTATATACATATTTTTGTCCGCTGAAACCTTTCTCTCTCATCTAACCTCATTTTTGCCTTTACCTGTCAGAATTTTTTTCTACAGTCAAAAATACCAACGATCTCATGGATTTTTCTAGTGTGTTTTTGACTTTAGAAACAATCCTGACGTGTAGAGGAAAAACTGCGGCAGATTTGGTTTCGGCGGGCAAAACTACATGGAAATAATATGGGTCTAGCCTCTTGTACAAAATGCTTATTTCTGTGGGACTGTGTAATTCTATAAAAACAGAGATCTTACATTATGCTCAAGTATCTGTTAAGTTGTAGTCAGAGACATTCTTCTACAATTGCAGTCCGTATAATATAAGTTCTTTTAAATACTGGCGGAACATATCTTCAGAATGATAATATACACGGTGTCAATTTGAAAACGAACAGCATTTAATATTGCCTAAACTAATGACAGTATCAAAATTTGGCGAAACACGTCAAATTACATATCAAGGGGGACAACTTACTCTCAACCCCATTAATTTCAACCCCTAACCCCCAGGGCACCTACCCCTAAAAATTTAAATGGCAACCCCTATTTCTTTTGCCATTTTTGAGTTTCTTGTACAATTCTGAATAAGACCCATATTTCTTTTTTGTCAACATCGAGGTAGTTAACGTCATGAATGTGTGGAATATATTTAATTTCTAAATTGAAATAATGCAACTTTTAAAAAGTATGATAATGTAATACTTAAATTCTTACCTTTATAATTACTTTATTAATTGTTCAAAATGGGTTCCATTGTTTTCTAAGCACAAGTACAGCCGATATTCAAACTGTTCGCGGACGTGTTGATATTTCAGGTAAAATAGCCCTTCTATATATTCTTGTACAATTCTTTTCTGCAGTTGTTCTATTGAATCTGGTTGAGTTTTGAATACAACTGATTTCAAGTGACCATATAGGAAGAAATCGAGATGTGTCAGATCTGGTGACCTAGGTGGCCATTCAATGGGTCCTCTCACCACTCCACTGCTCCGGATAATGATTATCCAACCAGTCTCTTACTGGGCGAACATAATGAGGAGGTGCTCTATCCTGTTGGAAGGGCAGCAAATGTTCATCTAGGGCAAGACTTCTATTGGCGTCCCTTTGATTTTCCACCTCATGAATTATAAGAGGCTCTATAGCTCTGTCTAACATTTCGGCATAAATTTCACCATTTAGTTCACCACGAGGTTCGAAGACGACCAAAAAATTTAAATTACTTCGTGTTTTGTAGCGGTGAAATGTAAATAAACGAAAAAAATTTGTACCTAGTTTTTCAACAAATATTTTTAAATTAATGGATGTGACTGACGGGTAAACGCTTTTAAAAGTTGCATTATGTCAATTTAGAAAATAAATACATTTCACAAATCCGTGAGGTTAAGTACTTACTACAATTAAAAAAAAAAATGGAATGTATCTAGAATTGTACAATATACTCAAAAATGGCGAAAGAAATAGGGGTTGCCATTTAAAATTTTGGGGGTCAGGGGATTGAAAGTAGTACGACAACAAATGCCTCAAAAGTTGTCCCCCTTGATATATAAATTGAGATGTTTCGCCAAATTTTGATAGTGTCATTAGTTTAGGCAATATTAAATGTTTTCAAATTGACACCGTGTACTATACCACAATTGGCGAAAAAGATTTCAGTCACACTGCAGATGATGCGAGAGGTGTCAACCCGTGACCGGCTTACGTGGGGCATTTGTTAACGACTTTATCGTCCTGGTGTAGACTTCCTGTGTGTGGCCGCCGAAGAGTTTCGACCGCCTTAAGGATTTGCGAGCTGGGCCACCCTTCTTTTTCCAAGTTCGGAATAAATTTTGCCCTACTCTTTCATTTAGTTATAGAAATTTTGCATGTCATTCCAATTAAAATGTCTTTACGCATTCGGAGGGCCTGTACGCTACGATGTTAAATACATTTCTTTTTAAATTAACTCCGGTATCAAGGTAGATCTCCTTGTTCCGGGTATTTTAAATTCGTATGCCGAAAAACGCAACATTGCGACAACCGATTATATGTACTTTCTTTTGTTACAAGATTGTGAAGGAAATACATAAATAAAGTGTATACATAAAGTGTTCATAATTAGATAATAATAGATAGACTTTTGAAATGTGTTGGTACGATTAAATGAAGTTATTATAAATTTAGCAGAGGCACCACAAAAAAAGTATCTAAGAGATAGAAGGTTGTCTATTCTCCATCAGAGTAGCGTGCCAAAGGGAAGAGGGGTTCAGGATTAACTTCCCCCTTCTGCCTTGGACTAGGTTTTTGCTAAAAATAATAGTTATATCTTTAGTTATATATTTTGAATTCGGGCTCATTGACAATTTTTTTCCGGAACTTCCTCGCATATTTATTCAAAGAATAGTACGTAGAACGTACTTTTTGGTGGGTGTGAGCAAATCGTATATGCACGACGAGAAACAAGTAGGCTGTGTACTTCCGGCGAGTAGTTTGCGCCCGAGCATCCCTAAGTGCATAATATATAATTCTCATGATTTCATCATGAGAACCTCAACACCAGAAAAAAACTTGGTTTGGGGTTAGAATGACAAATAATTTTTTACTCAGATAGAACGCATTTTTATGAAAAAATATTGAGAGGACATTTTCCATCAGAATTCTACGTAAAATATGACTATAATTCTTCCGTTTTAGAATTTTGAGGAATGATGTCCGCCATATTGAATCCGCCATCTTCGATTTCAGACTTTTTTCACCAGGAATAACTCGAAATGTCACTAAAACATGAAATGACATAGGAAACGTATAACTACAAACTCCTATTTACTATTTATAATGAAAAACGCGCCTATTCTTGAGAAATCCGGCCGCCATTTTGAATCCGCCATCATTGAAAATTGAAAATTTAGTCAAATATATTCTGTAGTATTGTTTTGATTGAGGAAAATGACTGTCGATCAAGAAAAACTCACAATAACATGATTTCCTCGTTAATACTAGAGAAAAATTCATATTTCATGAGATTTTATGCAATGTCCGCCATTTTGAAAAGATTAGAGTCAGTTGACGTCGGCAAAAAAATCCTATCATCAACTCCAACTATTGCCTCCACCTCCCTCCACAATCCGGGGTAGGTTAGAGTACTATTTGGACTAAAAAAAAAATTATATAAAAAAATGATCCCCAAATTTTCAGTACTTTTCTCCATAAAGTCAGCCATATTTTTTTTTCTAGAGCATTTAATCACAATTCTGGAAATCGAAAGATCACATCCGAAAACATTAGGATAAGTGGTTTTTATTGAGTGAATTCATTAATTTCCCTTCGAGATTGACGCTCCAAAAAGGACGAAAAAATTGTGTCCGTTTGGGCGTTAATGGGTTAATACCTACTTCCGGTATAAGTGCTTCAAAATATTTTATTTACGTAAATAGAACGTATGGACGTTACTAATTTTCAGAATTTTGGTGTCCACTGTTTCTGATATCCTCTGATATCCGTGTCCCACGCAGCGTGAGGTGAGGTGTATTGAAGTGAGGTGAGGTGAGGTTATACCATTTGAGACACCACGTATAAATAGAGGGGTCCACAAAAGGGAATCCAAGAAACCGAGTTCTCACCTTGTTTTCTAATTTTAAACCGAAATAAAAAAGACCACGTGCGTCGTTAAATACTTGACACATGAAAAAAGAGAGGTCGAACTTAAAACCGATCTTTTATTGACTTAATACTATCAGGTTTAATATCCTTTTTATGTACCTACCGCTTAGACCAGTCGCGCGTACATCGCATTGATATAATATTAATCTTATTAAAATGCCAAAAATTTATTACTCGGCCAGAATAACATTTATGGTATACTTTAACAAACAGAATCGTAAATCTTGTACTTTATATTCGTATAAAATACAATGTACGCAATATAGAGACAAAAATTTTCTAGATATCTTCGAGGTTGTTGGCAATATAAAGCAGAATCGGTAGTATAAATAAAAAATTGCAGCTGCGTTGAAATAAATAATATTGGTTTGACTGCTAGACCTTATATAGGATGTCCCATTACGCCATTTTGGATCAAATATTGCTATTTAACAAAACATAACCTTACTCAAAAAGTTAATGGTAACCAAGCTACAAGGTAGCAAAATTATGATTTCGTTTTTGATTTGCATAAACAACTTTGTTTAAAACAAAAAAAAATGTTAAAAATGCCGCGACCCTTATTTTATAGTGAAAAAATACGAACCATGGTATGTTTACATGCTCAAGAAAAATTTTATTTTAATTAAATTAATTATTATAAATTAAATTTTAATACAGAATTATTATTTATGCAAATATTGTTTGTCACCACAATATGAGAAACATGTGTCTACCAGTGAATTTCCTTAATTTGAAACATAATCAACGGAAAATGCATATTACGATATTGTACGCAATAATGTGGTAACCATTAATTTTCCACAAATTAATCTGACAGTGAGTAAATTGGGTAAAAGGGAAAAACTTTCAGTCTGAAAACTAAAGTTGACCTTGACAACTTTAATATCCTGGCTCAAATGAGTCATATTTCTAATTATTCATTGATGCCCATCTATCATTACGATTACGCAAATTTTTCTCTTTTGGAAAAGCATGTCTCTGAAATATATTTGTCATTTATTCAAGTAGAATGATTTCAAACTAAATATTAAGTTTAATGACGTAATCATCATGTTAAAGTTTAGTTAAATCCCACTTACTCAAATTACAATAATCTACAAAATCTCGCAAAGTTTTCTAATAGACTCAAAATTTCCATGTGTAATGTACACATGGCTTGTGTAAATTAAGTAAAATTAAAATCACTGCAAAATTAACTTCAGCTGTTGCATAAAGTGTAGTTAAACTGATAAGTAATTTGTTACATTTACAAATGTAATCATCAGTCTGACCTAATTCCTATTTCGGCATTATTAAAAACGTATACATTTAAATTTGAAGAAGTTATATATTTATATAATGTCAATAATATATTTACCATGTACTGATGTATTTGTTTTTAATGTATCCACGTGCTAGGTCATCCGCAGACTAGAAAAGGTCGTTACAAAGAAAAAACATTTTATTTTGCCGTTTCTTGTTTAGTAACAACGGTTTTACATAAATATGCTTTCTCTCTGTATCATTTTTTTTCATTTTTAGTCACATTTTTTATGAAGAATCTAATAGGAAGTCGAACTGTCCTCACAGCTTATAAGTTAAAAAATGTGAGGGGTTTTCAACAACGACTAAGACAAGTGTTATGATATAATTATTTATTATTTTCTTCACGTTCTATAAAAGCCACTTAAAACCTTATCCCACTGCCACTCCCAATGTTCAAAGAAATGATAAAAGTCAAGTTTCTCAAAATCGCCTCCCAAGTCTTAACAGCATCTATTTCTGATTGGAAGCGCTGTCCTTTTTTGCTTGCGGGAACAAATAAAACTCTCACGGAGCAGCAACAGGGCTATATGGAGATTCTGCCATACATTTAACATTTTTACTGCTAAAATTCCATCACAACATTAGCTACGAGAGTTCAAGCATTATCAGGTCGCTTTTTTCATTTATTGTCATAAAACTTCTTTATAATTTACAGTTACTGTAGTACCACTTGGAACTATTTGGGTATATATCACCCCATTGTAGTCAAAAATGTTATGACCATAGCTTTAGCGGCCGATTTTTTGAACGCGTGCGTTGTTTGGTGGAGGTCCTCCGTTGTCAACGCTCTGTATATTTTACGTCTGCTTCATCTCCGGATCGTATCAATACACCCAAATTTCATCTGCAGTCTTCCGCCATTCATGCTGAACAGTACGTTTTCAGTACTCTTATTTTCTGGTGGGGCGATAGTAACCCCGGAATTCAACGAGTACAAAATATTGATGTTTAAATGTTTGTGAAGCGGAGACAAACACGTGGATCGGTCCGAATAATCCAGAGTTTATGATTTTTGGTTAATGCAACAGTCGGAGCCTTTGGAATTCGCAGCTCTTTCGACCAGTAAATTCGTTGTGCCTAATTACATAATTATAATTTCTTACACCTAGATCTGACCACAGATGATTGTCCAAATCCCACATTTACCATGACAAAAGTTTCCGTTGATGATTTTAATGACATTCCTTTGACCTTTCATCACATCTTTTTCAATTTTTAGATGCGTAGTGGGAATGTGTTGAGTTTAAAGCTGTGACAAACATATCTAAATAATTTTTGACATTTTGTCATTTTTCAAAATGAAAGAATTGGGTAATATTATCTGAGCTTTAAAGTTTTATAGAAAGTTATAACGACCTCTAATAAATTTAGCCTTTGTTCAGAAATTGTTAAAACTCGATGATGTGAAGGAGCTTCTGATGACTGCATTGATATCGAAACGTTTTGCGAGTCTAAGAGCGTCACAATACGTCCACTATATGGTAGATCCTTGAATTTATCTTTGTCAACATTTCGAACTGACGAAAAAAAAAAAAAAAAGTGAGGGTAAAGTGTAAAATTTTGACGAAAACTCAAACGATTTATCTTTATATTGGCTATTATTTAATAACTGATACCGTTATAATTGTAAAGCTTGCTCTATGGATGGACTGCACACATCTAATTATTGACGTATATAACAGGAACACAACAAATTTACTGCTGAGCTAGTATTTTTAATCGGCCTGATAACCCCTTACGCTTTCTTGGGTCTCCTCTTCGGAATTTGTACGTGAAGGGTAGAGATAAAATTAATGATAGATAATATCGCATTCGAGAGTACTTCACCAACTTACCTATATAGTTCAGAGGATAGGAAGTTTTTTTTATGTTGTTAATGACACAGAAAATGACTTAATGATGCCTGCTATTTTGGGTACACTACACGTGCTGTTAAAAAAAATGCTTCCTGGTTGGAAATTTTTACTTCTAGACGTTCCCAATTTGCGAAATAATTGAGATAATTTTCAAATGGAACTAATAAGAGCAATACAAAAAATTACGTGGTTATACATATTGTAATAAATGTATAATAATGTTAATAAAATGATATAACAATTAACCTATATACTTTTTCCGGTTGCATAATATGCATTACATTATCTGTTAATCGAACCAGCAAAGAAACTGAGTTGTTCTGGTGCAGATAACTTGCGTTTTTAGAATAGAGAATTTTCAATTATTCCATAATTATTACGAACATATACAGGGTTTGTCCGGAAAGTAATGTCAGTGATTTTTTTCCCGAGACTGTACGCGCCAGCCCGCGCTTTATGTGCTGGGATTGTGGTGGGGGGGATCTGGCAACAAGATCCAACAAGCGTCAGTTGGCTACCGGTCGTTGTAGCGGTCGCATCACTCGTTCTTTGAGAGTCGTTACAGTGACCCGGTGCAAGAAAAAATGCAACGTTCGCTTAACCAACGGATGGCGATCAAGTTTTGTATGAAACTGGAGAAGAGTGCTGCGGAAACCATTCCAATGTTGAAGAAAGCTTTCGGCGTCGATTGTCTTTCGGACAGGCAAATTTTCCGGTGGCACAAGGCCTTCGCAGAAGGTCGGGAAGATGTCGACGAGAACCGCGCTAGACGGCCATCAATCTCCAGTTCCGACGACAATGTGAAACGTGTGCGTGACTTGTTGAACACTGACCGTCGTCTAAGTGTCAGTTTAATTTCCGAAACATTAGACATTACGAAAACCATTGTTCACGAAATTGTGTCGGAGTCTTTAGGAATGAGGAAGGTGTGCGCGAAGCTCGTGCCAAAAAGTGCTAACGGACGATCAAAAAGCGAAGCGCGTCGAAACCTGCCAAGAACTTTTGGACACCTGCGAAGACAACCCCGCTTTCCTTGATGACGTCATTATCGGGGACGAAAGTTGGGTCTTTGAATACGATCCGGAGACGAAGAGGCAAAGTGCGGAACGGCACACGTTGAACTCCCCTCGCCCCAAGAAGGCCAGGATGTCCAGGTCAAAGATCAAGACAATGCTGATTGTCTTTTTTGATTGCCGGGGATTGGTCCATCATGAGTTCGTTCCGCAGGGGACAAGTCGGAAGTTTTACATCGATGTGCTGAAGCGGCTGAAACGCAGGGTGAATCGCGTCCGTCCAGACATCTCAAAATCCTGCAAGCTTCACCACGACAATGCGTCTTCGCACACCTGCTTCCTCGTGGCCGATTACCTCGACAAGGCAGGCATCACCGTTTTTCTCCAGCCTCCCTACAGCCCCGATGTGCCCCCCCCCCCCCCAGACTTTCTTCTGTTTCCGCGCCTCAAAACCCCAATGAAAGGACAGAATTTTGGGTCGGTGAAAAACATTCAGAAGGCTTGCACCGACGCTTTAAAGGCGATTCCGGAAAACGACTACCGTGCGGCTTTTGATGCGTGGAAGACCCGCTAGAACCGATGTGTGGACGCAGGAGGAATGTATTTTGAATGTATTAAGTTTCTAAAGTTTTTTAAATCTATTCACAAATGGTAACGGCTGTGCCATTATTGAAGAAATCCACACAAAATCAGGTAATATGTAAATTTATAATTTATAATTTAAAGAACGAAGATTTACACGTATATAGCAATCCATTGTTAAATAAGCCTCAATGTCAAAAACAACGTATATGTAGGTATGAACACAGCAGACTAACAGACTGAAAAAGGCATGCGTCAGATATGACGTGTTCGCGATGCTCCTACTGGTTGGTATAAAAAAAGTGACCAATAATTTGCTCAAAATAATTGCATTGTCTACGTATTGTCTATAAATATTACTTTCAACGTATTTAACCATATATCAAAGAATGTGCATTTCAAAATTATGTGTTTAAATAATAGTAATGGTTATTTATAACAGAACAGTTCTTTTATACAACAAAGTTATTTGTATTAGTTTAAAGTTTTTTTTTTTTTAATTCCGTGTAATAAACTCCAAAGAACGGTGATTTTTAATTCAAAATCATTATTTTGTGTGTAAGTATGTAACTTATTATTTATTATCTGTATGTATTTACGCCTCAACACTAACGTTAACACTACATCATACGGTTAAGGTGGCCATAGGAAAAAGTCCGTTGTCTCTTATTAGGAATTATTTCTGTGAGTGTACCTTACGCCGAAGGGGCGCATGCGCGACGCAACCGCCGCGACGCGTCGTCCTCGCCTGAAATACAGCCTCCACCTGACACATCGAGTGACATTGGAAATGCGGCTGAGCGTCCATCGGATTCAAGTGCAATTATTTGCAATTGCATGGAGGGGTCAGTGTTTGGGTCAGCCCAGGCCGACATCAAGGTCAGCTTTGACCAAGATATTCATTCACTTCGACGCCAGTCGACCTACCATACCTATAAGTCACAACCGCAACTCTTTTGTTTGGAATGCTCGGTGGTATTTATAGTAGGAGAGCTGGTAGACATTTTTGGGAAGGTATTTGAGGCAATGTGCAAAGTTGCTCAAAACTTCCTTTAGTGATACCTAAATACAAAAATGCAGACCTGGCTGATGGGTTAGGGGCTTAAGCGACCATTAAATATTTCAAGAAGCGAAATAATTTAAAAAAAAATGTTCTTGAGGCACATTGAGATTTTAACATTTTAAAATTTAATATTTAGAGTTGAAAAATCAAAAAGCCAGATCATTTAACCGGGTCAAAAAGTTTGCCAGACGTTTGCAAAATTAATTGTTTTCAAAAAAAATCAAAAAAATGTACTTGAGGCACTTTGAAATTTTTGTAGGGTATTATTCGTGACTAAAAATAGTTTACAAAAAGACAAGTCGTTTCGGTGGGACATTTTACCCGCCAGGTGAGTAAGAATGTTCAACGTGAGTGGGAGTGAGTAGTGCGGTGCGCAAATTGAAATGCGAGAGAACGCGTATATCGGCAGCTGTCTCAAGAGGAAGCACGATGCAGTGTGATTGGCTCCCGCAAAATGACGTGATTAAGAGCATTCATGCGGTCGTTGGTAAGAATTTTGGAGTATTTAAAACGTTCTATCGTATACTGCAACGTATTTATCTAACACGTGTTTTTATAAAAGTCCTCTTTTGTCGATGATTATTTGCAATGGATAGTGATAATTGTGTAAAAAAAGTGTGTGTTATTTGCACAAAAGACACTGAAAAAAATAATTCTTTTTAATGAGAAGACATTGAAAAAAAGTAATGAAGTGTTGGAAATTAGAAAAAAAATATAGGTTAAAATATAAAGACATTATTTTACCAACCAATTCCAACCTAAAAGACGGTTATCATACCCATTGTTACAAAAATTACCTAGCTTTAATGAAAAAATATCATGACACTTCATCTAGAAATTCTGATGTGCCTCCTTCCCCACAAGGTATGGTATTATTTTGTTTTGTTTTTTTTTTTTTTTATTTAATATACCTATAAATAATGTTATTTATTCGTAGTCTATAAGTTTTAAAACAACAAAATTACGACTAAGAACGTTTTAAATACTCCAAAATTTTTACAAACGACCGCACGAATGCTCTTAATCACGTGATTTTGCGGGAGCCAATCACACTGCATCATGCTTCCTCTTGAGACAGCTGCCGATATACGCGTTCTCTCCCATTTCAACTTGCTACTCATTCCCACTCACGTTGAACATTCTCACTCACCTGGCGGGTAAAATGTCCCACCGAAACGACCTGTCTTTTTTGTAAATAACTATTTTTAGTCACAAATAATACCCTACAAAATTTCAAAGTGCCTCAAGTACATTTTTTTGATTTTTTTGAAAAATAATTAATTTTGCAAACGTCTGGCAAACTTTTTGACCCGGTTAAATGATCTGGATTTTTGATTTTTCAACTCTTTAGATATTAAATTTTAAAATGTTAAAATCTCTGTGCCTCAAGAACATTTTTTCAAAAACTATTTCTATTCTTGAAAAATTTAATGGTCGCTTAAGCCCCCTAACCCATCAGCCAGGTCTGCATTTTTGTATTTAGGTATCACTAAAGGAAGTTTTGAGCAACTTTTCACATTGCCTCAAATACCTTCCAAAAAAATGTCTACCAGCTCTTGGACTATTATAACCGAGTGGTGCGCACGATCGGTAATACACTGATATTCCGTGTGCTCTCTGCTCTATCGCCTCCGGTTGAATGTTAGTAACTTAGTTAGTTAGTAACCATATTTCGCAGTGTAAAAGGTTATTCCATACCCATTTCTCCGGAAAAGGTTTTTCCGTACCCACACACGAAAAATGGGATTTTCCCGTGCGCACTTTCCTGTGCAATAATGATATTAGCTGTAATGCCAGCTGATGTAATAAAATATGTTATTGAATGTCCCTTATTAATCGAAACAGTGATTGTTTAGATTCCTTATTAACGCTAAACAAGGCTTGTGTGGTTACAGGTTTTCTAATTTTTATTCCAAATATTTTTAAAAGGACCTCCGGAAGAAGAAACATGACTTGAAAAGTACATGGAGCTCGACTGTGTCTGAAAGCTTTCAATGTCAACATTACAGCAAGAGAAAACATGGTAACTGGGGAAGACCAAGAAATAATTGATAGTGTAGTACATTCGATGTCATCAACTACATACAATACTACAACTACGTCAACAACGCTCAATCAAAAAACGCATCAATTGCGGCTAATGATCTTAGCAATCGATGCCGCTACAAAAAACAAAACTAGTAGTATTTCGTTTAGTTTTTAAAAATAGTGTCCTGTATTTTATTTAAAGACACTTATAATGAAAAATATTGTTCTTTACACATTACATGCTAATTAAATACATATATTATTTTTTGTTACATTTGAGCTGCAAGCTTTTATTGCTTTTACTACTTATACTGCAAGCTTTTTTTGAGAAATATCAAGCTCCCATTTAAAGTGAACTCTCAATTGTACCTTAATATTTATCAGCAGATATTCAAGACCAATCTTTGAGAAAAGTTATCAAAAATCTTTACAAGGGAAAATTATGTTATCATCCTTAATATTGTTTGAAAAGAGTGTTTCAGGGTTATCCTTCTATGTAACTTTAGTATTGCCGAAGTGGTCCATTAGTTACAGAGTCTTCGAAATTTTCAATATCTTAAAAAAATTCACGGAGTGTTTTAGCATATCCATCCGGATTTTCTTTTATGACCCATGGTATTCGTTAAAATGTTTTATTTCTTTAAATGTAGAGAAACAACGCTGTCAGCATAATCGTTCTGCAAACCTGTATTTAGGAACTTAGTATTGGGAAAAGTGCCACAAAGATTTTTATTTATAATTTAAAGCATGTACAAAAATTTTCCTAGTCATAAATAACGTCTAGTCTGGCAGTGACTTTTAAATCACTACCTAATAAATGGAAAATTTTCTTAATGTCGATTAAAATATAGTCAGAGAATTATGTTTATACCCTTATAACTGTCAGGAAAAACTTTATAAACACGAGAACCATTAAATTTTTTTACGAAAACGTTATAAACACAAAACTGAAGATTTTATGAGATACTATTAATGATATAATACAATATAATGTTTAAGAATGTGATCTAGCTAGTATGTAAATATCGTAAGATAAAAAAAAACGTCCTCAAAGTATTTGCATAGGAATGAAAACGTCTCTGAAAAAAAATTGGTTACTGACGAGGCATGGTTGTATCTCCCGGGTTATATCAAAATGAGTGGCAAAAAAAGTGGGTCATACTTGCCCTAGATTTGGTAAGGTACTGAGTTTTTTGAGTTTCCTCATGACTGTAAAGGAAATGCGTTACCGAAATAATAATAAGTCGCTCCCAGGGTGTCATGGCAAATAATAATAATAATAGCCATCCCTTCCCCACACATATCCGGGAGAGAATCTCTGGAGTTCCTCTCCGGAGTAATTATATTCGGGTATGTATGATTACACAGCCTACAAAAAAATTTTTTTTTGGTGCAGCTCTGTTTGTACCAATTAGGTATTTATGGTCGGTAAGGTAGGTAGTATGAACTATATTGCCGTTGATTAATGTCAGCTGAGTGCTCTGGTGTACCTACTATTTTCATGTTAATTATTTTCCGGTCTTATTTGGAAACAGTCAATTTTGCAATAACTCCTATAAAATGTATCTTAATATTTTATTATGGCAAGTAAGTTGAGATGTTGTGCTAACAATCCTGATATGATTTGTTACATTTGTGGTGAATACATATTGAAATATCAGCGAAAATCGATTACTGACTCTGTAATTCGCCTGTATTTTGCTTACTTCGGTATTGAAATTCGCAACCAAAAAATCATCATGACTGTTATTTTTGTATGACGAATGTAGTGGGCATCAACAAAAACTACAAGTGGAAGTATCCCAATATTTCTTCAGCTATAAGACCTATTCCTAATTCAGCCATTGTTCCAATACCAGTTTTTCATCAGGCAGTACAGGAATCTGAGAAGGATCAAAGGGAAGTTTCTGAAGAAGATGATGATTTTGATTACTGTGAAACATCAAATCTTAAAACATTTTCACAAAGTGAGCTTAATGATCTCATCAGAGACTTAGATCTTTCAAAAGAGCACGCTGAGTTGCTAGCATCAAGATGAAAAGAAAAAAAATGCCTTTCCTCTAGTGTACGAATTACTTCATATCGCACGAGAGAACGAAACTTATTGCAATTTTTTCCTCTGATGAAAATTTGATATATTGTAAAGATGTGAACGGCTTGTTGACTTTCATGGGCTTGAAGACTTATCATGCAAGTGATTGGTGTCTCTTTATTGACAGTAGTAAAAGAAGTCTCCAAGCAGTCCTTTTACATAATGGCAATAAGCATGCTTCTATTCCACTTGCCCACTATACATCTATGAAAAAAGAATATGGGTAATTTCAGTTATTTTACAGAAAATAAAATATTTTCAACGTAATTGGGAGATTTGTGTTGATTTGAAGATGGTTAATTTTTTGTTGGGTCAACAGAGTGGTTATACGAAATACCCTTGTTTTATTTGTTTCTGGGACAGTCGAGCCAAATCAAGTCATTGGACCCAAAAAAGATTGGCCTGTGAGAGATGTTCTTGTTGTTGGTGAAAGAAATGTCATAAATCAGCCTTTGGTTCACCGAGAAAAAATCATTCTTCCACCTTTGCACATAAAGTTAGGGCTCATGAAGCAATTTGTTAAAGCTCTGGACAGAAATGGTCAATGTTTTAAGTTCATTTCTCAGAAATTTCCTGGATTGAGTACAGTGAAATTAAAAGCAGGAATTTTTGATGGGCCTCAAATACGTCAGGTAATTAAAAGCTCTACAAATTGTGAAGCTTCTATGACTAAAATAAAACGACTTGCGTGGAAATCTTTTGTAGCGGTTGTAGAAAACTTCCTTGGAAACTACAAGGCTGATAACTATAAAGAGTTAGTCAAGGAAATGCTTCTTAACTTCAAAAATTTAGGCTGTAATATGAGCATAAAAGTATAGGTAGTGTACTGTATATGAGCATATATAGTACACTACCTCCATAATCATATAGATCACTTTCAACACAATTTAGGGGATCTTAGCGAAGAACAAGGAGAACGCTTCCATCAAGATATAAAAACAAGGTAGAAAAGGTACAAAGGCAGATGGGACATTCATATGATGGCCGATTATTGCTGGGGACATGCGTGATTGCCCAAAACAATTTCACTCAAGAAAATCACTCAAAAGACAATTTCTTGAAGTATAATCCCAAAATAAATTGATATTTTTGTAAAAATGTGTTTTTTCTTCTAAATCTTATAAACTAGAGCTGATATAAAAAATGCGACTGTTTTTTTTTGTCATTGAATCAGCTCACAAGACATACTTAAAATCAGGTCTAAAATCTTAGGCACCAAAATGTGTCTAGACCAGTGTTATTATTATAATTATTAAACGTCCATATCAAGAATACCGTGCCTGCCCTAACAGCGCCAGTAGGACTCCAGCCGGTTATACATCGCAGTTGGCGCTGCTCGTAACATCTAACTCGCAGATCCTTAAACGGCACGTGTTCGAATAGAGGCGGACTGCACAAACATATCTCGTACAGAAATAGCGCGCCATACGCAGCGGCTCTCCGTTGAGAAAAGTGAGTACAATGTGTAAATAGTTAATAAATCCCGGCGTGGAAACAACAACTCATCACAACAAATTACACATCCCAAAGTTTAATCGGACGAGCGAGCGCTCCCCACTGCTGCACTCGCGTGCGCCCTAATAGTCCAATAGATAGAGCGAAAAAATAGGGCTCGACCTTGAAGAGAACCCGCACAAAAAGCGCCAGCAGTTTTATTTTTTAAAAGTAGCGGGAGGAGAGACTTGATCACTTGTGAAAGGCAGACTTGAGCTTTTATTTGTAATATAACATTCTAGTGAATTCCATCTGTAAATGCTTTAGACTGCTGTAAATAACAGTAGAATGACACAATGTGAATGAGCATTTACCCTTCTGTAAATGTTTGCTAGATTGATACAATATGGACTAGAATTTATCTATAATGAACATCATAATGTTTGTTGTCTTTCCAATATTGTCTTTCCAATATTCAATGCTCGGTTTCCTTAAATCCTATTTAATGCTATTTGCAAGCTCGACGTTCTGTTAAAATCAATGTTCTACTTTGTTAGCATTAAGAAAGAATATTGCAACATTATTGTCAGTGTTGCAATTATGTACATTAAATGAATGCATAGTGTCTCGTTATAGTGAGCATTCTATAAATGTTCAGTGGATTAACAGTAAGGCTGAGCATTTGTCCATAATGAATGTTTCTATAATTAATAATCGTTTCAATAATTTATGTTTAGTTCCAGTAAGCTTTATACATTAATAATATTTTACATTCTCGATGTTCCATTATAAATAAATGTTCTTTGCCATCATAATCGCCATTGTAATAGTCTTGTTCATGTTGCAATTATGTTAATGTTAGTTCATGGCGTCTTATTATAGCATTCTATAAATGTTCAAATTCTGTAAATTATGTTCATGCTGAGTGTATTGATACCATATGGATGAGCAATTACTGTAATTAATGTTCTAATATTTGTTCATTTTCTACGCATTCGAGCGTTTCTATAGTTAGTTCGAACAACCTGTGCATATTGTAGCATTAGTGTGATTTTTTTTTCAACTATTTTTTATTTTTTCAATCCCCACTTGAAATTTTGTTGAATATGTCGAAAAAAAATCCCTGAAAGTTACATCCCTTAATATTAATTTTAAGTACTTTCCCAAAGCGGAGAAAGATTTTCCATTTAAAATACACGTAAATCGAAATTTGTTTTTTCAAATTTCTATAACTCAGTCACATCTTATCTATAAATTTGAAAAAAAAAAATCGAATTACTTGTATTTTAAATAGAAAATCTTTTCACGCTTTGGGAAAGTACTTAAAATTAAAATTAAGGGTTGTAATTTTCAGGGATTTTTTTTTTCGACATATTCAACAAAATTTCAAGTGGGGACTGAATAAATAAAAAATAGTTGAAAAAAATCACCCTATTCATGCTTGATGTTCTGTTACAATTGAATGATATACTGTCAGCATAATGAACATTGTAATATTCTTCCAAATATTACGATTGTATTAAATGTTTGTTCATAGAGTATCAGTCGAGTGAGCATTCTATAAATGTTCAATAGATTGACACAATATGAATGAGCATTTATTTAAAGGGAATGTTATTACAAATAAATACTCGAATTTGTCAACACAATATGCAATGAATTTGCAGTTTCATTGAATGTTAGTTCTAAGAATATATTGATCATTAAGCACATTATGTACCACCCGATCGATTGTCTGCACTTATAGAAGTTTTTGTACACACACAATTCGTTTGTTTACTGTACTATAAATGCGATCTCCGTGTTGCGTTGCAATCTTCGTGGGTGTCAATTATGGGACGGTGCACGTCAGGCATCGTGAAAAAGACCAAATAATAAAAGCGAGAAATTATTTTTTTTCTCAATTATTCTTCGAAACGGTGTAGATAAACAGTGTTAATGGATGATAAGTGGCGTTAATGCAGCATAATATGTTTCTATACCATATTAAATTACCGCTTCATTGGAACTTGAAGGGGTTTTATTTTGCGCCCGTAATATTGAAAAATGTAGCTTCCAAGTTTTCGGTACAAAGGAAGCAATTTCAAAATTTTCAGTAACATCATTTATAACGTATTACTACAATGTTTGGACACCACTGTAATTTTGAGATCTAATACGATATTCTGGTTAAAAACCTTGTTTATAGCTCAGGGGGTAAATCGTCAGGTGAGAGATTATAAGAGTTGTATTTGTGAGGATTCGAATCCCTCCTATGGTAGTTGACACCTGTCGTATTGAAAAAGTCATAGGGTCAAATAAGGTGTCTAGACTGGCCGTCTGATTTGACAAATTGTGACTTTATTTAATGGGATAAGTTAAACACCAAGTATAACAAGGAACTGGCAAAAAATGTGAACGAATTAAGAGTTATTAGATTGGTTTTTGAGGGCAATAAGAGGTGAGGTGTTAATGTGAATATAAGGAGATATTTTATGGACATGTTAAAACTGTGAGGTACGAATAATGGTAGACATTTTGAACACTAGATGTGTTTCATATGATACAGGCAAGTCAATCTTTGTGATAACTACTAGTTTATGTTATGGGTTGTTATTAAATACTAAATTATTAGTCGTATTTGGACAAAGGTGGCAGCTACAGCTGCAAAACAATAGAAGATCCAAAAAAAATGAATATCATCAGAACATGCAAAAAATAAGTAGGGGAGAGAGAGGTACATTGATAAACGAGGCACATTGATACGCATTTAAAATTTCGCGGCAGAAGAAGTACATTTGTTTCAACCTATTACCTCAAAGATGGCAATAGTGTGGGCTACTTGTCATAAAAATTTAGTAACGGAAAAACGAGTGAGAGCAAAGTTACATGTGTTTAGTTTAGTATGGCGCGAGAAAGTGGTTTTTAATGCCTTTTTACATGTGTGTGTTTTTACCAACGTGGTAGCAATAGAGTGCTGCTTGTGTCACCATTCGTTAACGTAAGTATTATTTAAACATTGTTTGCAACCAAGTGTATGCACTGTAAGGTTAAATATATCACTTGTGATTATTTCTGTCAGAGTGCATTTGGGGCACATTGATACATATGTATGACAGTGCTTGAGAGATTGTTTCAGGTTAATGAAAATGGTACGTACTTATCACAAAGAGGATCATTGACGAAGGAGCTATAAAGACTGCAATAAACGATGTTATAAAATCACTAATCAATTAGAGTTTCAGCTGCTGATCATGGTTTAAAACCCTCTACACTTCAATATAGAATCGAAAAGTATAGAAAAAATCATAAAAATGAGAACCCAGAGGTTTCAGATGAATCTGGGCACGAAGAAGAAGCTGCGTGCGGAAACCAAATCAGAATATATCACTCTAAATATACAAACAACTACAAGGATAGGTGTTGCCTATAAACAACTAGGCAGAGGCAAGGGAAGTTTCGTATTTACACCACAACACCAGAAAAAGCACGATTGCAGAACATCGCTAAGAAAATAAATATGAAAAAAATTAAGCAAGTAACCAAGAATGTGAAATTTAATATTAAAGAAACGGTCCAAAATGTTCCACGTTTACCCGAAAGTGACAGTGAAGTGGAAGTGAGCTTATCTGATTCAATTGACGATGTCAGTGATGAAGAACTACCATTGTTGTGTGATGATGAATTAAATATAGGCGATTTTGTTGTCGTCAAGTTTTTAACAAGGAAAGCAGTCGTACACTTTGTTGGACAAATTGCCAGAATTTATAATGACCATGAAATAGAGGAATTTTTTTTACGGAAAAGAAAAACTGGCATAAGACTTTTGTTTTTCCTAACGTTCAAGACATCAGTTTAGTGCTTCGAGGAGATGTCGTATTCAAACTGCCCAAACCCATTGACGCTGGTGGTATACTTTGCCAAAATAGATCTTTTTATTTTCCAACAGTTCCAAATCTTATAATTCAGTAAATATTGCACTACAATATTACTTTTTTCTCTAGTATATGTATGTGTATCAATGTTTTCCAGCACTGTACCAATTTACCCCACCAGAGAGGTAGTTTGATGCAAATGTAGACATTAAAAAAAGTTGCAAAAACTCCAAACGTGTTTTTATTTTTCCTTTAAATAGAGTATCATATGAAAGACAAATACATAGCCTGTAAGCCTAAAATAAGAAGATGGCGACAAGTATTTTGTCTTGGACAAAATCATAATCACGACAAAAATTGTATCATTGTGCCTCCCTCTCCCCTAAGCCAACTTTTACCCGAAAAAGTTTCCCATAAAACAAATGGTAAACATATATTTGCATTATTCCAGACCTCTGCCGAATTCTGTATAAGATAGTGTATACGTATAACATATAGTTCTAGATACTAACCTAACATAAAAATAGTTAGGTTAGGCCACATCTAACCTCTTTAAATTTTTGAAGAGATCTAAAAAAAATTGCAGTAATGGAACGAGTCATAATGAAAAATGCATTATTAGTGCATAATTGCATTAGAACCAGTTTAAGTTTTGTTCGACATAAGGAGTTAAACGGCTCATAAATATTTAAATGGGGTATACACATAAAACATTAAGAGAGTCGGAGCACCAGGTAAGAAACAATATAGCTATCTAATTCCGTAATTGTAATTCCACCGCGACTACTTAAAATTCAAATTGTTGCCAGCAATTTATCCCTAAAGTCGTCTTTATCTTTCTTCGTTATCTCTTTATCTACAGCCATTGGCGTACGCATCCACTTTATTTTAGTAACTAATACTTTACATTATTTGAGTTAATTATGTTCATACAATTGTCCTCGTGTTTAAAGTATTTTTATGACTTTACTAACTTTATAATAATATAAAAATGTAATATGTCGTACTGTTATTCAAAAGCAGTTTTTCAATTCAAACAAATTGTTTAAAGTAACAGGCTAATAATTATTAATACTAATATCAATTAACTTAATATATATATATATATATATATATATATTTTAGTTTCATATGCTGTTTCAGATCCAAAAAATCAACTCCGAGAAGTTAAATGGTCAGTTTCTTATCGACCACTGCTACATAAGTCGTATTCCCAGAAAACAAAAGCAACTCAAGATACATAGGGTTACCGAGGAAAACTTGCAAAAGAACAAAATTGATTCGAAATTAAAAACAGTCTACAATGTGGTTTAGTCTGCAAATAAGCATGGTTTATCTAAAAATCCAATGAAAATAAAGATTGTTATAATAAAATAATAATGTAAGTAATAATGTAATGTCCCCCCAGTAACCCCAGAGGTCCTCTAAGGGATCTGTGAGGGAAAAGGATGGCTATTATTATGATTTACCATGTCGCTGATTTTATGATGTTATGTTTCAATTTATTTCATTCGATAACTCTTTCATTTAGGTTTTTAAGTCATTAATGCCTTACATAGTAACCATTTAATAAAATCGTAAAAAAAAACCCTTTTTATTTATCTCATACGCCACTGCTAGACGCATCTGGAATCACGGCTCGCATACGAACGTTAAACAGCTGCTCGTTTGATTTTTGACAGTTCCTCCACATCGCGGTCCTTCCTCATGATATAAATGCTTGACGTACGGATATTCTAAAGAGAGACGAGAAATGAAGCGCCGTTATTAGCGTGTAAACCGCAAATTCGTATCTGAGAGATCAGAAGCGTCTCATTGGACGATAATATGTCATTATGCAAGGAAACGACATCGACAATATCACTGTCAAAGTAACGAAAAATGTTTATGCTTAAGTGGAACTACCACTTTCACCAACGGTTGTCCATATGGGGGAACGGCCTTTTCATTGTAAATTTCTCCAAAAGTAGTGGGCGGATTTAAAGGATTTTTATGCAGTTTCTTCACGAAAGTGCACTTTAATATTTAAGACAAAAGGAACAGTAATAAGTTAAGATTGTTTCAGCAGCTTCACAAAAATCGACATTCGCAATATTTAACAACAACATTTAATGAAATTTTGAATGTACCACCAAATTCAGCGCAATCTGAAGGTTCTTTATGCCAATAAATAAATTCGATTTTTTTGTTTATTTTTTGGCCAAATCTCTTCCTAATGCACTTTCATGTAAAGGCAATACAAAAAGGAAAAGAAGAAAACTCAAAAACTCTACTGGCTTTAAGAACCTTTGCTCACAGATCTTTAGGGTCTTTACTTTACGCTCACAGACCTTTATTAGAGAGCTACCGGACTATTGGGATATTGGGTTTAAGGGTATGGGGCTATGAAGTTATTGTGTTTGAGGCTATCTGCTCACCGACATACATGGTTTCTAGTTGCATACGAGTATACAAACCCTTGGGCTATTAGATTACCGAATTTAAGGGAATGAGGTTATCGGTTTGTGAGGTTCACTCTGGGTTATTGACCCCTAAACGGTATACCATTACAAACAAAGTCATGATATCTCTTTTTATTCTGTACATGATTCTCTGTAACGATTATCAACTTAATAAATGGCAAAATGGTCGATTTTTCACCATTTTTTGACGATCAGACTACGGATTAGTATTCAACGATCTAAAAACTATAGAAGTAGGGTATATGGTGGTGTAGTCTACTATAAATTCCACATTTCTTTTGTGCTGATGTTATTAGTGTACCAAAAGATAAATCATAACGAACAAAAAAAGCAAAATATAACATTGGAATATAGTAAGAATCAATGAAACATTTTGACTAGTTACATTAACTCTAATTATAGAATAGAACTTACTTCTACATTTGACCTAAATTTAATTTATATCGTTTTACATATTAAATTAACACTTTCAATAAGCTTTACATTTTTAGCAAGTTGTTTTTACAGTACTTTTTGCGAGTATGTATAGTTTCAGTGAGTTATAAAATTGCAACACATTTATACGAGGTGTGTAAATTAAGTAATGAGACTGGCAACGTAGCGTCCGATCTAGCAACACCGCGGAGACGGAACTTCGAAGGGCAGTAGGTTAACATATAATAAGCTTGAACTTGAACAGTCGTGTTTGTTCTTTATGACTGTTTTCGTAAACTGTTTTTTTTATAGTGCCTTTTAAAAGAAGTGACATTAATTTTGAGCAACAGTGTGCTATCAGGTTTGGCTTCACACTTGGACACAGCGCAACGGATACTTTTGTAAAACTTTAACACGCCTACAGAGACAGTGTTTTTTCAAGAGCCCAGGTTTTGCGGTGGTTTAAGAAATTCTCAGAAGGACGAAAGTCGATTGAAGATGAACCACGCAGCGGAAGACCTTCGTCTTCAAGAACCGATGAAAATGTCGATAGTATACGGGGTCTTGTGCGTTCAGATCGTCGGTTGACGACAAGAATGTTCAGGGAAGAGTTAAATTTGATTCACACCACTGTTCATCAGATTTTGACTAACGAATTGGGGATGAGAAAAATCTGCGCAAAAATGGTTCCAAAAAACCTTTCGCAGGAACAAAATTACATCAGGAGAGAAAGGTGTCTTAACTTTTTGGAATCGATTGAAAATGATGATGAGACTTGGGTGTTTGAGTACGACCGGAAACCAAGCGCCAAAGCATGGAATGGCACACTTCAAGTTCTACAAGACCCAAGAAAGCAAGAATGAACAAGTCGAAGATCAAATGCATGCTAATTTGCTTTTTTGATAGGCAGGGAATTGTTCACAAAGAGTTTATGCCTCCAGGCCAAACAGTAAATCAACACTTTTACAGAGAGGTTCTTGAAAAACTTGGCGTCATGCGTGTGAGACCAAATATCAAGAACAACTGGATGTTGTATCACGACAATGCGCCTTGTCACACAGCCATTTCAGTAAATGAGTTTTTAGCCAGTAAAAACATTCCTGTGGCTCCTCAGCTTCTTTATTCGCCTGCATTGACCTTGTGACTTTTTTCTCTTCCCGAGATTGAAAAATCACCTCAAGGGACGTCATTTTGGGACCATAGAAAACATTCAAACGGCTGTAACCGACCAGCTTAAGGCTATTCCAGTATATGAGTTCCTGCACTGCTGTGAGGAATTGAAGAACCGTCTCCAGCGCTGTGTGGCTTCCCAAGGAAATTATTTTGAAGGAGACAATAGTGAATTGTAATTCTATTCGATTAAAAAAAAATAAAAAAGCCAGTCTCATTATTTAATTTACACACCAAGTATGTACGTATATTTAAACCGTTTCCTGTAACGGAAATATAGTAAACCTTCTCGTTCCGCCACTGGAAGCGCATACAAGCACTTTTTATCCGGGGGTTGTTGAAACAAATCTCACCATCTAGCGGCATGGGAATTTCTTATTAATGATTAGCTTACCCTTTCCCATCGGCCTTGACTTAATTTCGTTCTTGAATCTGTCGATATAAAAACGCCGCGCGGTTGCTAAGGGAAGAGCGCTTTCAAAAAAAAAGAGTAGTGCCACATTATTTAGACATGTGGCACACATGATGGGAGATTTTTTTATTGGGTCGTTAATGTCCCTTTTGAAAAGTCGAATGCCTTCGTCTTTAATCACTTTCGTTAATGCGCCTCTTTGGCGATAGCACCCTTGGACACTTTGTATATTTAGTGTTTTATTACCTGCTAATTAGTTAGAGGGTGTCGATTATTTCACGATAAAAATGTTCGTGGGAAATTTTGTAGCTTCGGTATTCGTATTATTTTAGGTTTTTTAGTTCCTTATCGCAAAAAGTATTTTTTAATTTTATTGTTGGGGTGCTGGGAACATTGCTGTTGGATAACCACAACAACGTAATAGCAAACCTTCTCAAACCATTGCAAACTCAATTTTTGAAAAATTCCAATATGTAAAAAGGTACTACTTTCAATGTTTTTCCTATGTTTTCGACGTTTTTTTTTAATCGAAGTATTGCAAACGAAAATAATGTAATCACCAACCATTCACACAGAAGAATAATTTACTCAATTCGTTTAATATACATTAAAAATATTTTTAAGGAAGTAATCGCTAATATTCTAATATATTTCTCTACCGTGAAGAACTCCTTAATCGCACAACCTTTTTTATCTCAAACTTAATTTGAATTATGTTAGATAATGTACTTGTAACAAAAATATTATCACTTACAATTCGCAATGCCATTTTTTCGATAGAAACGCATTACGAATTTTTATTCGCTGTCTATTTTTCATTTTGTCTCTTTTTCTTCTATAAATTGCACGCTACGGAATGATTTAATAACACTTGCCATGAAATTGCACATTAATTATTCTAAGAACAATTCATTTAAAAACTAAAGACAGTACTACACGTTACTATATCACGAGTATCGATTCCAGCATTGACAATCTCAAAAAAAAAAAACGTGGAAAAATTTACAATATTTAAATAACATATCTACAAAAGGTTGTTCTTTTTAAATATATAGATTTTCCATATTCATTATATCTTCAAATGAATTTCAATTACATTCTAATGACGAATCAGCAGTGACATTTGACAGCACTATGCAGTTAATTAGTCTGATAGTGATAAAATTGTGTAAAGTAAACAACATTCAAAATACCAAAATAATCAATT
The DNA here is from genome assembly GCA_029963805.1 of Aromia moschata. Taxonomy (NCBI): domain Eukaryota; kingdom Metazoa; phylum Arthropoda; class Insecta; order Coleoptera; family Cerambycidae; genus Aromia; species Aromia moschata. The sequence goes on along the minus strand of JAPWTK010000122.1, from coordinate 133,876 downwards.
ATTTGACTTGCTGAAAATACTCTTCCGTAAGTTCATGTAAGGTCATGTAAAATGTAATTGATGAAGGGTTCTCGAAACCGCTAGCCAAACACCAATATTGTTCTAGATGTAAAGGAGTTTACACAAATTCATGGGGATTTTCTGCGGAGCTTGTCATCATGTTTTGTTTATTTAGATATCCCGAAGGATGAAACCAAACCTCGTCAGAAAAGAAAGGCATAAAGAACGTCATTGTTATTCAAGGTTTCCAAAAACCACTGCTAATACGTTCTTCTTCTTCCAAATCTAAGGGTCTGAACTCGTGGACTACTTGAATTTTATATGGATATGTCTTCGGATCTTTACTAAGCGGTTACAGGGTTAGAAAACTGTTCACGAAACTACTGTATGCACTAATTAATTTGATAAACATATTGCCCGTTTTCTAATTTACCACTATGAAACTAACTTTCAAGAAGAAAAGTGTTGTGTGGTCATCCATCTTTTTTATAAACAGGTATGTACGCGACTAAAATTATAAATAAATGCCTCACAGCTTGACTTATATTTTGAATTAATTGTCAGGTGCAACTACTACAAGCTTTAGCATGTAACAAAATAAAATCAAAACTAGTCTGGGATTGTGTCTTACTCGAACCACATACCAGGACAAACAAACAATAAATGGATGGATGGTAAAGACACCATCAAAAGTACTGACAGACGAGATTCTGCAATTGAGTAGAAATTAGATGTCACGGGACTCATAACCGGGCATTGTCACCTTAGGAAACATCTACACAGAATGGGCATATATTTAGATGAACCTATTTGTAGATTGTGTAATGAGGAGGATGAAACATAGTCCCTCACATCATACTAGAGTGCCCAGCACTAACACAGTGGAGATACGGTCTTATGTTACTAAAATTACTTTTATTCATTTTTTAATCGTGAAAACACAAGAAAAAAGTTAACTTCCACGCGTTTTCACGATGAAAAAAATGAATAATATTAATATTAAAATGACACTAAATGCATTGAATACATACGGCCGAGAATGGCAGCTGGATCCAACATGGCTGATGAGATACACACATATATATATATATATATATATATATATATATATATATATAGCGTTACAGCCGAAAATATGTTTATGAAATATTTTTTATATTGACTGAAATAAAACTCTTCAAACCTATTGACATACACACATAATTTTATTTAATGTAAGGGTATGGCAGGCACCCATCTAGGATGTCTGGAACCCAGACCCAACTAGGTGTTTCTACGGCACTGATGGTATCTCTATGTTGTACTTTGTTGTTTGGCAGTGGTTCTTCATAAATAATATCGTAAAAATGTTATTGTTCTAAGTTTTATACTCTAAGATTCTACGAAACATTTAAACCCACGCCTTCATCTAGCATAACTTCACCTAATTACACAGGCTCACACACAAAAAAAATAAATAAAAGTCGAGTACTAGAAGGCAGATATATGTATTTCTATGCATTTTGACCAGCTGAACACGAATCTGATATCCATTTTGCCCGATTGGCTCTTGTATTTTTCCTAACCTCAAAAAACACCTTAAGAATTTCCGAAAAATCTCAAATAAATAAACAAAAAGCTTAAACAAGCTGATCACCATTTCCTTACGTATTTTGGGGTGCTGAGACCGAATCTGAGGAAATGACGAATGACAAATCTCAGAATTGGCCTATCAGTTAAGAATTGTGACATAGCCTCAGAAAACACCTTAAAAATTACCGAAAAATTCCAAACAAGTAAATAAAAAAGTTAAATGAGCTGATCACTGTATAGATCTATAAGTAAATTGGGGCGTTGAAACTGAATATGAGGTCATAATTAGCCGATCAGTTAGGAATATTGAAATAACCTCAAAAAACACCTAAAAAAGCACAAAAGTCCAAAATAAATAAATACAAAGCTTACGCCAAAAATTTTAAACCTAACATAACCTAAGAAAAGAACTTTAAACCAAAAACTTAAACTTATTATAAATTAAAACAAGAACTGTTAAATTCGTATGACAAGAACTATTAAGGTTTAGAGTTATTTGTGTAAAGTTCCTGTCTTATAATACATATGTTACATTTAGAATTCTTGTTTATTTATTTATTTATTTACAATTTGGTGTTAAATACACATAAGTGTTTATACACGTCAAAAAAAGAACAAAATTTTGTAAGTATATAAAAAAATGTAAATGTAGATACAGTAAAACAAATTTAAATATACAATATATACATAGATAAAATTAGATGTAGATATAACATTTTTTGAGACACAACATACACATTAAAATACATTATGAAGTTGCCCTAAGTTTTGTTAGACCTAGAGTTCTTGGTTTAAAGTTCTTTATGTAAATTTATCGCCTTTAAATCGAAACCTTAATAGTTCTTGCCTTAGGAACTTAACTGTTCTCGTCTTAATTTATAATAGGTTTAAGTTTTTTTTATTTAAAGTTCTTGTCTCAGGTTATGATAGGTTAAGAATTCTTAGTTTAAAGTTCTTGATGTAAAGCTCTTGCCTCAAGTTATAGTCTAAAATTTTGGTTAAAGCTTTTAATTTATTTGTTTTGGATTTTTGGTCATTTTTTTAGGTGTTTTTTGAGGTTATGTCGAAATTCATTATTGAACGAATTCTGATCTCAGTGTGTGTAAAGCCGACATCGGCCAGTTATGAAAAAGGACAAACAGAAGTGAGACGATAGATAAGAAGCAACCGCACACACATCGAAGGTAGTAAGGGAATAAGACTGGCCCTCTCACCACCTGTGCTTGTGGTTAGAACGAGAAGCATTAGTCCTTTTTCATAACCGGCCGATGTCAGCTTTACACAAACTGTATACATACATAGTGCTAAACTCATTTATCCTTTTTATTTACTTGTTTAGGATTTTTAGGGCATATTTTTAAGGTATTTTTTGAGGTTATGTCAGAATTTCTAGCTGATCGAACCTATATTAGAAAAAATGCAAGACCCAATCGAACAAAACGGACATCGGATTCGTATTCAGCGGGTCAAAATGCATGGGGATACATAGGTCTTCCTTCTAGCACTCGATTTTTTTTGTGTCTGTGTTATTAATGCCTAAATACTGTGTACCAAAACGATTATAATTTTACTAAATAACACGTATGTAGGTATACAAATCCGCATTAGTTCCATATTTCACCATGCAAGGCGTCCACTAACTAAATTAAATTGGAATTCAAAGTTATAATTCAAATAGATGGTGTTAAAAATAGCAATACTATCAGTACCACTTATGATCGCCTACTACGTGTAGTAGGATCGTTATAGCGCAAATCAAAATATGTATATGTATGCCGTTTACTCCTCATAGCTGAGTCGTGAATAATGGCAACCTTTTCCGAACTTATACAGTGTCACATAAAGTCCGCATTATTTGGGAAACATTTTTTCTAATTGGCGAAGGAAATTTTTGATCTTACTGTTAGTTTTTGCTTAAGAAATTATAGATTTAACTGTAAAATTTTACATTTTTCTCAAAAAAATACAAAATATGGCATTATTTTTAAAATTCTCAAAGGAAAAAGTTATTTCTTTTTTTTTTTATTTTCTACCCAAATACCAATTTCAAGGGACTAGTACAAATTTCATTTTTTTCACTATGTTTTGTATTATAGGAATATCTGGGTATCAAAAACTGATTTGGTAAAATCCGTACAAAATTATTCCTTTACACCATACTAAAATTTTGAATGTAGTTTCGGACTAACTGTGGTTCCAAATAGTGTTTAATTTAGGAAAATAAATACAACAAAAACTATGTTCAAATTTAATGTAAAATGACACAATTTGTACAAATAACTAAATCCTGGAGTGGATACTGGAACCTTCGGCGTAGAAAAAAAACTAGACGTTTTCCACGACACACCGAACTACTATACTTTTCTCGGCGCGCGTTTCGTCAACCAAGTTGGCATCTTCAGGAGAAGATTAAAACTGTAAACTATAAAAAAATAACTAAAGATTCGACTTTACTTAGGTTTTTTACTAAGTAGCTAGATACATAAACCGAATTAAAAAACACTCCCAATAAATAAACTTTAAATTTATCTTTTACTACACATTTTTAACAATAAAACCTTGTTTTGATAATAAGGAACAATCACAACGCAAAATTGCTATGAAAACAATTTAACGATAACTACGTATCATTTAGTATCATGTATGAACAAAATGAAAAGTTTTTGCTTCAAAAATAATACTAAATGACATAACAGTCTTAGTTCATTTATATTGTAATTAACCGTTATTATAACAAGATTTTATTGTTCAAAAAGTACAGTGAAAGGTAAATCAAAGATTATTAAACTATGTTAAATATAGATTAAACTATTTCAACTTTGCATGAAATTTTCAGTAGTTTTTGCTGGTGTGTTTTATTTTTCTAAAAAAAAAAACAGTATTTAGAACAAAAATTGATGATAAAAATGCATTGACAAGACAACTTGACAATTTGGTATAAAGAACTAATTTTGTACTGATTTGGTAAAATTTTAAATTCCCGGAAATGCCTAGTACAAAATGTAGGCATATGGAAAAATAAATTTGTACTAGACACTTGAAAATTGGTACATCTGTGGAAAATAAAAAAATAAACATAAAACTTTTTCCTTTGACATTTTCAAAGTTTTTAAAAATAATGCCATATTTTGTATTTGAATAAAGTGTAAAATTTTGCAGTAACCAATCACGTCACGTGCAAAGTCACAAGTCACGTAACCACTCACGAACATGTCATTCGGCATAATTTTTTAAACAAAAACTAACAGCAAAATCAAAATTTTCCTCAACTGGTTAGGAAAAAAAATTGACCACGTGATGCGAACTTTATGTGTGACACTGCTAAATACTGAAACAAATCACAACAAAATAGGTAGAATAGTTTTTAGAAAAATACGTCCAGTGGAAAATACCTCTGCTTGTGGAAGAAAATGTATCCCAAAAGAGCATGATAGACAGATTGTCAGACAAACTAAATGTAATCCCTTGATGAGTATCCCAAAAATGCTACCAAGTGTAGAAATGGCAACTGGTAAGACAGTAAGTGCAGAAACAATGCGCGAAACCTACGGCGAACTGGATATCATGGACGTGTGGCTACAAAAAAATCATGCATTTCTCCTGTAAACCACCGTAAAACTCGCATTTGCAAAAAAAAATTTTGAAATTCAAAGATGTTTGGAATGCGACTGTCTTCTGAAACGAAAGCAAATTTATGGTTTCTAATTCAGACGGGCGCATATTTGTGTGGATACAGTGTAGAAAACAGAAACTGGAAACGTCGTATTTGGTCAACGGTCAAAAAGGACCGTGGGTGGTGTGGGATTCCATGGGGGTAACGGCGACGTCGAAAATCTGAAATTTATCGACTTCATTCGCGATTAAAACTGAGTTTTAATCTTCTCCTATATTCTAATATTCTCAAGCTTTAATTTGGAAAAATATCTTTATGCAAACCTTTCCATCCTCACTGTATAAAAAACTATATTATTTGAATTTGAATTTGAACTATAGTAATTGAAAGACGTAGATATAACTTGAGACGCAAATAATTGCCAGTTCTAATTTTTATACCGCAGGAACTCTTGTAGCCTTAGCTACAGCTGAGAATATGACTCGTCCACCAATTTTGACACAAGGTGATAAGAAATTACATTTTTTCTCTACATTTTTCCGCCGTTCAGAGCTTTATTTAGACTCGATAGTCTTACTAAATTTTATATGTATATTTTAATTTCCAAGGGTACACAAATTTAGAAGCGGTATTACAAATACAAGAATAGACTAGTCAAGATCAGAATAATAGATCTAGATAGTAATACAATTGTATAAAATGCTTTAAAACAGTGATAACTTCTAATTATTCACAGTCTAAAAACTTGTTCCGAAAAAAGGGGGTATATCACAGACCAACTAGACCAATCACTACCATATCATCTGTATGAGCGCATTCAAGAATTGAGCCTGTGGAAACACAAACCTCGACCATTTAAACAGGGCCGCAAAACAGGACTTAATTTAATTTATTCAAATGACACAAAATAAACATATATTTTAAAGAGACAAATAAACACGGAATTCTTGTTAAGTTAAAGTACAATATAAAAACTATTGACCACACTAACGTATTTTATTTGCCTCTTTAATTTAAACAAAGAAATGCTCCGTTTATATACACATTTAGTTTTGATTAGTTTATCATGACTTAGTTAGGTCTGGTTGATCTGTGGATACTTATTTACTAATTGGAATTCTAGAAAATATAAGTCACAAAATATTCTTTACTGGAGTAAATAATATTATATTGGATAAAAACTTATATTGGATAGAAATATAATCTTAATATACAGGGAAACAGAAGTCTCATTCTAAGACTGGCATCAATTAAAAGCATCGTTTTTTCTTGCAGATTCGAGATTTTTTTTTAATCAGGTATCAGTTTATTTGAAAGCCTGAAGTATTTCAAAAGGTTCTGAAATTTCTGAGTGTTTCATAATCTTTTTTCACTAAGAAAGTGTTGTGTTTCATCAAAATACAACATTTTCTGAAATGTTATACGGACTTTGAATTGTACATAATTCAGAAATAATACTGGGTTATAATAATACTACAGACTAAATTTTGCAACTGTTGTGGTTTCAACGACTTTCAAAGTCTACGAGGTGCGGCAATTAAATAATTTTTTCTTCTTGCCCCACAGTGACTACATCGATCCGTCTACTTCGGTCCGTCGGTTATATCACTGCATTCTGTAAATCGAACGCATATGTGGTATTACTTTGACCTGAATTGCAGTTTTCGAGATATAAGTTGTGAAAATCATGGGACTGAGTACCCTCGGTTAAAAATTGTGTGAATTTAAGGCAAAAATTGGCCAACATTTAATGAAAATTACAAGCCATGTACGGCGACGAATGTTTATCCAAACAGAGGCCAAAAAACATAACAGTCAATGGGGGGGGGGGGGGGGGAGAACTACGACCAACGAAGACCAAGATGTCAAAAATCCAGACAAAAGGGCGGCCAGTCGTCAAAGGTGTAATATGTCTCTTTGCGATATAGGTCTCTTTGCGAGTTTTGAAGCATTTGAGAGGGAGAGAGAGAGAGAGAGAGAGAGAGACCTGAGTTCGTCCAGAATTGTCTGATAGATAGGATGGTTCCTATACATCATGATAACGCGTCATCACACGCAGCGTTGGCTATTCATGAGATTTTAGCTAAGAAAGGGATATTTGTGCTCCCCCCCCTCCTCCCGTGCCCCTACATTTTCCTCTACTCCAAAGTGAAAAGTCAGGTCTCGGGGTCATTTTGTAGGTGTTCAGGACATCCAAACGACCACGACGCCGACGCGTGGTCTTAAAGAGATTTAAGAACACGATTTGAGTTAATAACGTCATTGGAACTGATGCATCGACTTAGGAGACACATATTGCGAAGTCATTTAACCTCAATTTCACTGTAATCTTAAAATTATGTTTGTAAACAAAAAAGTCTCGTTATTTAATTGCCACACCTCATACCTATCGGTACGAGAAAAACGATAAGGTCAAAATATACATATAATTTTTGCATTTGCAAAGTACTTTATGAACGACTCGTATATTTAAGAAGCAGTAGGCATTTCAGAGCGTGGGTGTAATTTTTCTTGAAATTCCACATTCGATTAATAGGTATAATCCGACAGATGGTACTTTTTAAGATATGACTAATTTGCAATAACAAATTTAAAAATGTGGACACTTGGGTCAACTGAGATTGGGAGGGGTCAACCAAAGTAAAGTATAATGTGACTTGCAGCCTAAATGGGAGCATCAGACACTAGCTAGACGTACGAAATTAAATATTAGTTCGGCCTCACAATGTATCATCCGCAATACTTTATTTCAATCGTTCATAGGTGAATTTATTTTAGTGAAAATTTCGGAGGAAACATTTTTTTCTTATTTTATATTCTCGAAAAAGGATAAGAGTGTACCTTATTTCATTATTATTACTATCTATTCGAAATATAAAAATATAATTGAAGTAATGTATTTTTACCCACCCCTCATAGAGTAACAACACTCAACCCCCCCCCCCCCCCCAAATATTTAGAAAGAAGATCATACCAAACTTTTTCATATTTCGTATCAAATCTGCTTTACGTTTGAATACAGCTGAACACTTATTATTTTCACCATCACAGTTGCTTAAAAAAATCACATATAGATTATCTCATAAACACTGGAGCGGGTACAACAAACAGAGATCAAGGGTGCGAAATCAGCATAAACTTGGGGAACTCAGCAACCGTATTTCAGGCAGAGATAACTGCAATATCCACTTGTGCGCAGGAGATGAAGGTCTTACACAAATAAGAGGATCCAGATTATCTCTGATACCCAAGCAGCACTCAAAGCCCTGGGAGCAATAGAAATACATTCCCAGGCAGTTAAAAACTGTATGGATTCGCTAATACAATTAGCGGAACCAACAGTATCACTCTCAAGTGGGTGAGAGGACACCAAGGCCACGAAGGGATCGAAAGAGCGAGCTTTCTCCAAAAAAAGGGGCTGACGTTCCGCTGATAGGGCCTGAACCCACCTGTGGTCTGACCTACCGGACAGCCAGGAGGTCCATAAAGGACCTATTAAGAGAAAAACATATTTCTCACTGGACGAAAGTCCCAGGGTTGAGTCAGTCGCGGATGTTCATTGGTGAACCATCCTGGAATAAGTCAATAGACCTTATAAAACTGGATAGAAACCAGCTGAGATGGATAGTAGGACTGTTCACAGGACACTGCCCACTCATGCGACATCTCACCACAATTGGGGTGAAAAATGATCCCGATTGCAGGAGATGTGGAGAGGAGGAAGATACCCCCTTCCACATATTATGCACTGGCAGCTGTTAGGCATTTGAACTTTGGGTCTACAACAATAGAACCAAATGAAGTAACAGACGCTCCACTAGAAAATGTCCTTAAATTTATTAAGGAAACAGGACTAAAGGAATGATTAGCCTGTGCCTTACGTACCTACCCCATACGTAATTGTAATTTAATAATCTCATTTTACGCAACATTTATAGAGGGGTGCAAAAACACATTGTGGGTGGTCTTATTTGCAGATTATTTTTAAATCATCTGTATGTACGTACATGTATGTAGTATCCCAAGTTCAGCTTTTAATGGTAAATTTATATCTAGTTACGAAGGTAATTCAACATCTCTGAGAGGAATGTTGAATTTAAATCCGAGTAACTCCGTATCATTATAATATCGTGGTTAACATGCTTAATAACATAAACATTTACCTAACGTTCTGTTCTTTTAGCGGCATTAGATAACCAGCAAAGATCTAATAATATTGTAATCATTTTTCTCGATTTAATTATTACAGTAATTAGTGTTTATATTTAATTAATGAACAAGACCGCGATATGGTTATCTTTTATGTGGTGCTTTATGTGCATTTTCTTATAAACAATCCGGTATTTATAGAACTAAGGCACAGGATTTCGAGGAATGATCGTTGACGGAAATGTCACAGTTTCTTCGAGGGGGTAGAAGTCCGTCCCAGAAAGAAACAAACACTGGATTGTCCAGGTACAAGAAATACAAGTATCATTTTCAGTGTTACTGGAGGCTTACATACATATATTGGAGTCTAAGCTTTAATGTTTCATATAGTACCAATGGCCTCTTTTTTTTAAGTCTGAAGATGGTCTAGAAAAACCCTAAAGGGTCATTCGATATGCATTTAATTATTAGAGTTTATTAAAACATTTGAATAATTAAAATGAGCTAAATTTAAAATATGTTTATCTGTGATTCAAAAGGGTATGTGGACATTTTTAGAATGGTGGTCAAAGAATTATTTATTGGGAAATAAAAAAAAGTGAGAATTATAAACAAATTGTTTCCATAGAGTACAGTTGGGCAATGGTTTTTAAGTCATTTTGATGACACTTGGACAAAATTTTTCTTTCAACCTTCATTGAATTCAAGAAAGAATTTTGGAAACTTGAGGACAATTTAGGACAATTTAGGACAATGTTTTAGGTTTTGTTCGAAAAAGGGGTCTTTTGGAAAATGTGTCGAACAATATGGAGGTCATTTCAATATTTTTGTCAATTAAAATGTATATTTTTCGTGTCTTTATATTTCGTCTTTCAATTAATTCATATTAATGGCAAAAAAAATAAAAAAGTTTATTTTTTTCCACAGCCAACTTGAGGTCAAATTTATTTGAACGCTCCTTATATTTTTTAATACATCTTAATTTTTTTCAATTAAGAAAAAGTAATCACACATTCATTATAAAGTAAATAATGTAACAAATTAGGTTAAACTTTGTTAGAATTATTGTAACAAAAACTTATAAATAGACCGCGAGAAGACCTTTTACAGACTTCGCGAGTTATTTAAGCATATCTGTTTATTTAACGTCTATTTTTAGCAGGAATGGCACCACAATACAGTACAAGTTTATGTTGAAAATTATATAACGAACTTAATTTGTCTCCAATAAAGATACTGTCGAATGATGGAACATAGATATTATCTCGCTTAAAGCTCATAAAATATGAGGAAGGTTAATAAAACGCTTATTTATTATTGTCGTGAAATACTGTTTTGGTATTTTAACATTTTTTAGTAGTTTTGTGAAAATATAACAAAACCACTAAAAACTGTGGCTAGGCATTAAAAAACTAGGCGTTTTTGTTTATTATTTCTCATATTTCACATAACAAATATTTACTAGCATAAGAAGGAAATATAAAAGATGAGAAGTGGATTTGCAAAATTGGAATCGTTAACCTTCTAAAAACATTAAAGCAGACTCATTTCAAAGTAAAAGCTCATTTCCTCAAATTTTAAACGTTGCGCTTAGAAAACCTTTCTTTACAAGTAATACAAACGAAGCATTTATTTTAACATTATACTTAATACACGTTTCTAAAACTCGGGTTTAATGGATCTTTTTGAGGGATCAGAAAAAAAATTTGAGGACAATTTTCATTCTCGCACTTATAGAAACGTATACATAAAATTATTTTTTATGTTAACTGAATTTATTAAAATCAACATAAAAAGTGATTTTTATTTTGACAATCACTAAGTATGAAGTTCTCAAAATTTTGAGGACAATTTTTGATTTTGTTTAATTACACGTTAAAATGAAATAATTAAGAGAGAAGCACTTGTTATCTCCAGTAGTGATATCGCAACTCGTGAACTATACATACAAAAATCTCAAAACAAATCGTACACTTATCAAACGTACACGTTTTCTAGCTGTTTTCTCACAGCCGGATGGGAAAAACTGCAACAGTCGTCGAAATGAAATCGCAAAGTTTCCATCAGACCTGACAACATTCACGAACATAACACGAGCCTGTTTATAATATCTATCTAATTAAATTTAATCTTTTCGAACATAAAAAGTGAACCTTTTTATCTCTGTGGCATCATGGTGTTCAATGAACTCCTCAAAACGAAACGTCACGAGACCGCACTGGACTCTTGCCACTTTGTTTTGGTATTTATATTGGTAACCCTTATTCTTATTACACAAATTTATACAAATGCTACTATACAGCGCCAAAAATAATTTTTAGACGACAAGTTGTATGCGTAATTTTTTCTACATTCAACGCCAAAAGCGTGACAAACAAGAATAATAAAACAGCGTTAACGTAGATTTTTGAATTGCCAGTCTAAAGAAAACACACAATATTGTATTACCCCCAAGTAAGTTGCCAAGATAATAAATTAATGAATAAAAATATTCCAGTGGCTATTATGTTTTCAGCAGCAGTTTAACGTAAACATTGTATTCTAAGTGTGTAAGTGCCATATATCGAGGTGCCATGCGGTAACAAACTGCTACATATGGTCCTTCGAGTCGGATTACCGGTATCGCAAAGAGTTACTACGCTACCCGGTCTGTAGGCCAGTCAAGCAGCGGAGGTGGAAACAAAAAGCACTGGTCCACGCCTTTCAGCCGTTGACAAATTGTGTTAGCCAACACAACAATTCACATATTTCAAACTTGTTTTACCATTATTTCTACTTGGGGTAGATATTCATATTATTAACAAACGATAAATATCTAGAATATTGCACGATATCAGAATCTATTGAATTGCTGAGCAAAAAACGATCCTCGTTGAAGGCAAAATGAACTATTTTCACAAATTATGTTAAAGGGTCGCAAACCAAAGACAACAAATTTAATGACGCGCAGTACTGTCAGTTACAGGGACATATTGAAAAATTAAAACACTCGAATGCACTTTTCCCATAGTTTTCTGTCGAAAGAAATTTTTTTCCAGTCAAAAATCAATTTACAAAAAAAATTGACCTCAAAAATCGAGCTCTTTTCAACTTTTCAAAATAAATCGGAAAGGCATTTCCCGATTTTTTTTCCATCGTTTCTTATATTTGGCACGTTACTAAAGAGAGGGTATACAAAAGCTGTAGTTTCGATGTTAAAGGGTTAACCGACACGCGTCGGAACATGGCCAAACGCGAACGAGATCGTTCACTCGATTCCGTTCGTCATTTAAATAAACACCAGCTTAAGCGAACGAATTCGTTCGTTCGGTCCTGTTCGGTCTGATTTAAACGTAGCTTTTGATGATGCAAATGCAGAATATGTAGAACGCGAATTATTTGAACATTCGTATCATGTCATTCACGGGGAAGCGATGGCGCTATTAAAGGCTAATAATACCATTAATACAGGGTACATTGGTTTGCAAATTAAAATTTGACTCCGTGTAATACAGGGGGAGGACAAAGGGTAACGGTAAAATTGCCAACGATCAGTCTGTGGCTAGAATTTCACGATACTTTTTCGTCTCTGATACGTGCAAACATGATATCAGTCACATTCAAAAATTCCATTACTTGAGGTCTTCATTGGTCGAAGGGGCGGCTCTTGTCATAACTGCTATAGAATTTGCTGAGCAAAATTACAAGGTAGTTTGGGACATATTGTATAATCAATGCAACAACCCAAGACTGTTACTCAAGATTCATGTTAAGGCATTATTCAATTCGGAAACGATTACAAAAGCGTCGACCAGTGAAATGAGATAACTGATCGACTCTTATTCGAAAAACTTCAGGTTATTGGACCAGTTAGGGTAGCCAGTGAATATATGGGATACTTTTGTGGTACATCTCATTATGACTAAAATGGATTCGGTAACAATTAGAGAGTGGGAGAATTTAAAATCGAAAGGGAAATCCGACTTTAGAATAACTTACAAAATTCTTCCAAGGCCATGCCGATTTATTAGATGCGATAGAAAATGCAGATAAAGGTCGCGTAAACAAACCCATTTCACTAAAATTTGCTACTAAGGGGTATCATTCAACGGTTACAATAACTTGGTAGGGCCAAGAGTTCTACAGGACTTGATATGACGAAGTCAAGGAAGATTAGCACACCGCTTGCTGTCCGATGATACAGTAAGTGTCTAGATAGATGCTAATTTACATTAAGTTGTAAGCGAAACAACAAAAATGTAATATAGTCCACTCTTATACGACAACAAACGGTTACAAGTAATTACTCTAAAGTTACAGCGTTTCTTAAAAGACACAATGTTGGTTATAAACCTGAAATTCTAAAATATTTTTTTTATTTTATGCATCTGTCATGACTGTATTCCTTCTGGATCATGTAAAAATCTAACAATACAATCACAGTTGCATAAAGCTTATCAAGCTATCCAGTTTTTAACAAATGCGTGCAGGTAATGTGAACTGGCTATCGTGATCTCCCGATTCAACACCAACAGAACGTACGTGAAACAGTAACGCAGGTAAAACTTTTCCAGGGAATTACATGAGTTTTTCATGACTAGGGAAATGTGTAATGCAACTGCCGGCCGCCTGCATTAGGAAGACACTGTATCTGTAAATTCACACATCATTTACAAGAATAGTGTTACTTCGCTCATTACGTTGGAATTTACAATAACAATAATATCGGAAACAAGGACAATCAAATCGAATGTGAGCGCTTTGTTCACATTTTTTATACAGAAGGAGATAGTAGTCTGTCTATGTAAATGTGTCTTAAATCACGTAGGATAGATATTCGGAGGTTTTCGAAAAATAGGCCCACCAACAGATTAGTACCTGCCTACGTACTGTTACGCACTCAAAATAAAAAAATAACAGCGCGTGGCACTATAACGACCTATATACCCGTCATAGGAACGATTCATGATGATAACTCTATAAAAAATGGACGCAAATAAACATTCTGAATATTTTGAATTACATCCAAGAATTTTTTAGAGGCGCCATCCTCAGACATGTTTTACGATAGTAAGCAAATAAAAATACAAAGTCTAGGTTAGCAACACTATCGGTCAATGATATAAATGGATATACCTCCGATTTGATGTATATGTTTTTAGTTAAAGAATTAAACTAAACTGCTCGTCAAAATTAGCGTAACACTTTTTGGATTAGCACCATTTGACTTATATTCGAGTTAGAGATCTGTGGTTTTTAATTGTCGGTAGCCTATAGGGTTGGTTTTAATGCCCATAAGGCGCTACGTTGTGATTTAAACGGTTCGCCGTCCACACCCCAAAAAGCAACCCCATGTAGAAATTTGAATTCGCGAGATTTTGACGGCAATGTCAGAGACATACAGGATCGACTAAGAAGGATGATGTCAGGTAAAAACCATCCCGGCACACATTAAGACCTCCTCTATAAATTATATGTGTTTGGTCGCTGTTCCATATCTTCAACCCATTTCCAGAATCCCCCCTAAGCGACCTATTTGCATTTACACAGGGTTTTGCGTTGTTTGACCTCCATTGGGCGAATACATTGATTCTAATGCTGCCTAATAAATTGATATGGGGGTGTCACAACTCACTTTCACCCTTTGACAATTCAAGCACCCTTACAGGCCACATCCACACCGACCACCCACTCACCCCCTCTGGTTCCACCACTGTAGACGGCTACGTGGGATGTTGTTTTGTCTCGAATTCATGTCATCGCATTACTTGAACTCTCTCGAAGTTGGCGGAACGCATTGCGGACGGCCGATTGAGCGTTCCACCCCTAAATTCCAACCCAGTCCCTAAAAATTTACCGCCCCAAGGGGTCGTAAGCAGGTCTTGATGCGTGGGGTGACTCAGCAATCTTTCCTGAGGATTCATGATCTCTTTTTGACCAAGTTTTGTGAAATGATATACCCAACAAATCTAATTGTAAGTAAAAAAAAAAACACAATAAATTAGAGTCGTCAAAAACTTTGGGTGTGTATAATTTAAATGTCTATAAAACTAAAAAAATTTTATTCGTATTTTTTCTATACATCGTATTTTTTTGTCACCCTTAACCTTTAGTTAGATGTCGGTGAAATTCGCGGATATGCTGTATTAAAATATAAATGACCCTTCTCGCAAGATACGGAAATAAATAGAAATTACATGTTTTCCAATGGCGATTATTAATATTTCAGTTTGCCATATCTTGAAAACGACGCCTGGGACCCACTTCACTTTTTAGGTGATGACTATACACCTCTTACAGAAAGGATTTATAGTGAAAAAACCGTCAGCAAAGTTTGCGAAGAAATTTTCAAAAAAAACTGCAGGACAGCCTGGGATCTCAGTAACGCTCTGTGGAATATTTGCAGTATATATTTTTTTCATAATCTAGAAACAAATATAAGTAGAGGTTTTTCGATTTGTTATAAAATATTTTTTGTTCAAAAAGTCATGGCCATTTTAATTTTGGGAAACAAAATGTTCCTATAAAATTAAAATTAAAATGGCCATAACTTTTTGAAAAAAAAAATTTTTGTAACAAATCGAAAAACCTCTCCTGATATTTGTTTCTAGATTATGAAAAAAATATATACTGCCAATACTCCACAGAGCGTTACTGAGATCCCAGGGTATGCTGCAGTTTTTTTTTGAAAATTTTTTTCGCAAACTTTGCTGACGGGTTTTTCCACTATAAATCCTTTCTATAAGAGGATTCATATATGCATCACCTAAAAAAGTGAAGTGGGTCCCATGCGTCGTTATCAAGATATGGACAACTGAAATATCACCAACCGCCACTGACGGTTCCTATTCTACAGTAAAAAAATGTCTAATTATTTGTGTAAAAAAAATACAGTCGCTGCCACTCACAAAATTACAAAGATAAAACGAGCAACAGTTTAATTCAACAGTTTGTTTTTACAACAGATCATCGCTATCTTCTCTAACTACATCACGGTACCAATTGAAAAGAACAAGGAAATCTTCGATCGGCCAGGTGTCTAACACCGAATTGTAAATTAAAAACCCATTTTTTTGTGGGAACGTGTGCGATCAGTTTTTTTTTATTCGATCAGACAATTCGTATGATATGTCAGCTGGGCAATAAAATTGCTCACTTTTACTTTTTCTGGCCTGGGATTTCCTCGGGTACAAGGCAGAGAAGGACGGACAATTTAATTATAGGAATAAATTATGGCCATTACATAATAACGGTGAGTCATTGGTATCTATTAATATACCGCTAATTTTTTTTTCGTCTGATATGGGACAGAGCAATATCTAGGAATTTCCATTTCTTTTCGAGCTTCATAGCTTTTTCGAGTACTCACAGTTTGATTTTTGTCGATCGACTTTTCTATCATTTATCAGCAAAAATTCGAACGCAATTTTGAAAGACAGTTCATTTAATCGACTCAACAAAGAAAACCAAAATGACTGCATACCAGTAATTAGTTGTAAAGCTAAGAAAGTAATTAGTGTGTTTTAATTAGAATATGCTCGTTTCATTGCCATTTTTATCTGGCTCAATGTACGCGAATGCAGCTCAAGGTCGGTCAATTTAAAAATGTGTCTTGCGATTGTAATAAATGCAGTTGCTTAAATAATTATCGCAAAATGAATATCGTAAAATATTAATTATAAACACGTGAAGAATAACCCGATTTTTTTTATCTCAATTTACTTTCTCATACAGGAAACAGTAATAAGATTCTGTTTATAGTAATTCCTACTCCAGTGCAGTATCCAATAATTGTCATTTAATCTCTTTTTGAAAGGACTAAATTCTGTATGTCTTTTTAAACGTATTCTCTTGGAAAAAGTCTTTTTAATAGTTGGTTTTACGGATCCTCAATATGAACGAATGGACGATAGAACGCCGAATTCAAAATAATTGTATGTGTCGTGAGTGACTAACTCTTGAATTCGTGTAGTGTATTTACATATTATCTGATTTTGTGTGGAGTTTTGCAATAGCGACACAGTCGTTACCATTTGTGAATAGACTGAAAAAGTTGATTGAAAATTACGATGATTTTACAATAGACGGATCACATCTTCTATGTATTCCTTGCAATCGTCGATATATGTAGGTATATTTCGTAGACGCCGAGAGTGTGTAAGACATTTATGTAGATTCGAATATCCATCAACAAAATATTACTGGTACTGTTACAAAATAGGAATTTTGGTTTGATTTGTGCATAATGTTTTGCATATGTGGCCCTTCGTGGAACGTGATCGACAATATTCACTTCCTATCCGATTTCCGTACATATTTACAGAAGATATATTAACGTGTCATGGGAAATATCAAAGGAAACATACACAATAAATGTGGCTGACAGTGGACGAAACAACAGATTTTTGCGGTAATAAGGTCGTTAATGTTCTGATACGAATTTAAAAAACAACATGTTTAATAATTTATTTAAAATAACAATTTTAAACCCTTCTTTTAAAGAAGACAAAGATTTTGCTTAACCATGAAATATTTCTTTGCCGTTTTAAAACCTTTTGAATTATAAGGCCCAATTATCCAACAGTCGTGTATCTAGTCCAAGCGAATTCTCGTTCCTCTCTCGTTAAGTCGTCGCGTCAGACAGGACAAACTTTGTCTGTTAAGGAAGCTGACTTGTCTTCCTTCAAAGGTCAAAAAAAGGAATTATGGATTAGACTTGTTAATTTCTCCAGTTATTCGAATTTGGCGTGTGCTGCCGGACCCCTCTGGAAGCTCGGCGAAATCGTAAATAACATAGCGTTGACCCTTCGTTATCTGACGTCTGGCACGTTAGCGTCCAATAATGAAAATAAGCGATAAATAAACAAGCGAACATAAATCAAACGCTAGGAATCGCTTAAGAAAAAAGTAGAATAGAAAAAACAGATATAATGTCAATGCTTTCAGTCTTTCCGAACGAGCGCAGGACCACGATTCCTCTTCCCATTTGCATAATGCACAACACTTTTTTTTGCATTATACCTATAATGAAGTATAGTATAACTTTACAGCGTCTAACGATCTCTAAAATCGAATTCGTTCAAAAAATATCTTTTGTTTCACTGTTTCATTTCAAAATTTCATTATTATCCTGTATTTTAATGAAATGACGACTGTATAGCGTCTAATGCTGCCCAAAATCGAATTCTTTCAAAAAATCGCATGTTTCTTGTTTCATTGTTTTAATATGTTTGTTATTATTAAGAACTAACGACTCTGTGTACCGTTTATGATATCTAACTCGATTTCATACAAAAAATCACCTTTCTTACGTTCCACATTTCCACAGTTTTAATTTTTGTTTGTCTTAAATGATGACTCTGTATACCGTCCATGATATCAAAGCCGAGTTCGTGCAAAAAGCCACATGGTCTTTTATTTGACTGTTTCACAAATTCCAATATTTTATTCTGATCCGATGATTCTATATATTGTCTAATGTCAAAACCAAGTTCGTTCAAAAAAGAACACTTAGTTTTTCATTATTTCAAAAATTTTGTGTTTTTCATTCAATATTTTATTGTAATATTTACAATACAATAAAATATTTCAATATTTTATTGTATTGTAATGAAGTGATGGTTCTGTATAGTGTCTATTGATCTCTAACATCAAGCTCGTTAAGAAAAAAATTTGTTTTACTGTTTCACTGATTCGGTATTTTTTTTATGTAATGAAGTGGACTCAGTATAGCATTTAACAGTATCTAAAATCATAGTTCTTCAAAAACCATATTTTTTGTTTTACTGTTTAACTCTTTTTTCTGATTTCACTCTTTCAATTGTTTGTAATGATCACTAGGGTCCGGAAAGTGTTGCGCAGGGTCGGACTCGTACTCCGTCATGTCATTGACGGTAGGACATATGAAAGATCAAAAAGGAGCAAAAATGTGTTACTAATAAAGGTATACCTATCGCTTATGTCATTCAGAAACACCGACTGTCGTTATTGCTTGAGCGTGCGTTGCCGCAACCAGTAGTCTTTCTGCATTTCGTCTCGTTAAACGTGAACGATTTGGCCTGTACATAAATGGTTGTAGAAGGAAAATGATCATTCCATATCTACTGAAGATAAAGCTGCAAATTCAAAATAAACTGCTCGTCAAAACTAGCGTAACACTTTTTAGATGAGAGCCATTTTCGTTCTGTTTGAGCTAGAAACCTGTGGTTTAAAAATTCCGGTAGCCTATAGGATTGTTTTTAATGCCCCGAAGTCGCTAAACTGTTATTTAAACGGTTCGCCGTCCACACCCCAAAAACCAACCCCATGTCGAAATTTGAATTCGCAAAATTTTGACGCCAACTTCAGAGTCTTACAAGATGGACTAAGAAGGACGCTGTCGGGTAAAAATCCTATTCTGGCACACATTACGACCTCCCCAACAAGTTCTGAGCATTTGGTCGCTGCTTCACCCTTTCAACCCATTTCCAGCCCCTGTGATTCATCTCTCTGCAGTTATGCTGAGTTTAACATGCTCTGACCACTAGTTGGCGGTTTCATTGATCCAAATGCTGCTAAAATCAATTGATCTGAGGTGTCACAACCAATTTTCACTCGCAGACCATTCAAACATCCCTCCAGACCATCGCAACACCTACCCCCCATCCACCCCCCTAGTTCCACCACTGTTGGACGCTACGTGGGCAGTCGTTTGGTCTCTAATTAAGGTCCTAGCATCACATGAAGTCTCTCGAAGTTGACTGGACTAACTGAGGACCGTCGATTGAGCGGCAAAAGTAAAATTCCATCCCCCAAGTAAAATTCCATCCTCTTACATATGGTAACGACTGTGCTATTATTGAAAAAATTCACACACAATCGGATAATATGTAAATACAGTACACGAACTCTAAAGTAAATACGTACACATAATAAAATATGTACACACGTTTATTAGATAGACACTCACGACACATAAAATTATTTTAAGCTCGGCGTTTTAGCGTCGGTCCGCTCGCATCGAACTAATGTAAAATACTAAATTTTGACAACGGAATCATCGCCCAATATATGGATAAATTGTATGTAGTTGTGCCCTAACCTGCACGCAGCGGACAGACACGGAGACCCAGCGGTTGTTACCAAGCACGGTCAGCAGCGTACGTATGTACAGGCCAGAAAAAACACGCGTACATAATTTACAGGGCGCTTAAAAGATACGGTTTACTTTATTTATCATAGAGTTGTATAGTGCCGACTATGTATAGCGTCTAACGATGTCTGAAACTGACGTTCTCAAAAATTATATGTTTTTTGTTTTACTGTTTCACAAATCTAACGGTCACACTGTTTTTTATTGTAATGAAGTGAAAATAATTTTTTGTATTGTATTGACTGTATAACGTTTTTCTGTCAAAATCTAGTTCCTACTTTAAAAAATTAAATGTGATTTTGTTTTATTTTTTGATATTGTAATGAAGTGATCACACTGTATAGCGTTTAACAATGTGCAAAATCAATTTTGTTAAAAAAAAACGCTTTGTTTGTTTCACTGTTTAACATATTCCACTATTTCACTATTCCCCTGTATTGCAATTACTACTGTAGGGTCTATTGTTGTTTAATAGGTAGGGTCTAATTATAGTTGAATTATGTACGTGGTAGGTACGTATCTACCTATTTATGTATATTGCTGTAAAACCCTAATTTTCACGTTTCGGCGTGTACCATTTGTGTGTTTGTGTACAGATGTGACAAACCTCTTGTCTAGCCTTCCTGGTAAAAACACCCGCATAATGGGTTTGGTTTTCCCAAACTGATTGCGGTTGGGTTTTCCCCTAATTCAGTTTACAACTGTTTATTGGAGACTGGTTTCGGGGAACCTATCTACCTAACTAGGCCTGTGTCTAATTATTGGTTTAGGGGACTTTCCGTTTGGACAGTCAGTCTCCGACAGTTCATCTTTACCGTTCACCGGCTCCAAACCAATCTAAGCCGGTCTCTAATATCTTGTAAATATGTAAATAAATAACTGTATATATAGCCGATTAAAGTGGTTTACTTACCACACCACCCATCGCCATACTACTCTGTATAGAGTTTGTAAAAATTCACATCAATCACATTTCTTTTAAATAGGATAAATAAATGTGAAAAAACGTTATAACAGGTGGAATTTAATTTTACCGAAAAGATTAAGACGTCTTTCAATCCAAATTTATTTTAGAAGTGGTAACAAAATAAAAGAAAATTGAATGTATTCAATTCAATGGTAGGTACACGCATTTCAAGAAGTTTTAATAACTTTCTTTGGAGTTCAGAAAGTTCCCACTTTATGCTGGAACTACACCGTGTGGGCGGCTGACCTTTACTTTAGAAAATTTAATATCTTGGATAAATGGAAGTGGGAGTGGAACCTTTCGCGTAGAAACAAAATCCTTTAACAGCAAGAGCCCATATAAACAAGTACAAAACTTTATACAAATATTGATCACGATCGTCATACTCACATGTACAGTGGTGGCCATTAAAATAGATCCATCGGCATCCAAGAGAATAATTCGTTATCATCGCTCTGCTGCCCTCACGAAATGATATCGCCATCTGTTAGCCAGACGCAGTAGTGTGTTCTAATCCTCAGAAACACGGAATAAAAAGAGAACTTCTCCCGTAGAGCACAATGGGAATCCCAAGGGTGGTAATCGGTAACAAGGTACAGCTGATGAGAATAATAGAGCCAGAACATTTATTCGTGAGGTTATTGCGGTATCCTGTATTTGTTGGGTAAATTATGTTAATACAAAGACTAGTAGAACTTGTTATTTGTTGAATTCTAGAAGAGCAATATTTTTACCTATTATGCGACATAGTATACATTTCTCATCACAGGAGAGAGTGCAAATTATAGCCTAACGAAATGAAGGAAAATCCCCAAAGGAAATAGCCTTGGTCATTCCAAGATAATGGTCGAAAATCCGTTAAAAGTTAAAAAGTGAAACAAACCTCAAGGTACTAAACGAACAACTACCCTACAACTGCTAGACGTTTGTTCATACGAAGTGTGTAAATTAAGTCATGAAACTGGCAACGTAGCGTCCTATCTAGCAACACTGCGGAGACGGGACATGGAAGGGCGGTGGGCTAACATGTAATGCACCTTCAGTACAAGTTTAAACTTGCTAGAGTCATTTGTTTGTTCTTTGTGATTGTGAAGAGCCGGAAGGCTTTCGTCTTCAAGAACTAATGAAAATGTCGATAGAATATGGGATCTTGTGCGTTCGGATCGTCGGTTGACGACAAGAATGGTCGGGGAAGACTTAAATTTGAATCACACCACTGTTAATCAGATTTTGACTAACGAATTGGGGATGAGAAAAAAACTGGGCAAAAATGATTCCAAAAAACCTTTCGCAGGAACAGAAGGACATCAGGAGAGGAAGTTGTCTCGACTTTTTGGTATCGATTGAAAATGATTTCCATTTTATGGAACCTGTCATTACTGGTTATCAGACTTGGGTGTTTGAGTACGACCCGGAAACCAAGCGCCAAAGCATGGAATGGTACACTTGAAGCTCTCCAAGACCCAAAAGAGCAAGAATGAATAAGTAGAAAATCAAATGCCTGCTGATTTGCTTTTTTGATAGCCAGGGAATTGTCCACAAAGAGTTTGTGCTTCCAGGTCAAATAATAAATCAACACTTTTACAAAAAGGTTCTTGAAAAACTTGAGACGAAAAAGGGTCATGCGTATGAGACCAAACGTCAACATTCCAGTAAACGAGTTTTTAGCCAGTAAAAACATTCATGTGGCTCCTCAGCCTCCTTATTCGTCTGACTTGAGTCCTTGTGGCTTTTTTCTCTTCCCGAGATTGAAAAATCACCTCAAGCGATGTCATTTTGGGACCATAAAAACATTCGAAGGGCAGTAACCGACTAGCTGAAGGCTATCCAGTATATCAGTTCCAGCACTGTTATGAGGAATGGAAGAACTGTCTCCAGCGCTGTGTGGCTTCCCAAGGAAATTATTTTGAAGGATACAATACGGAATTGTAATTCTATTCGAATAAAAAAAATTAAAAAAAAATCAATCTCATTACTTAATTTAAACACCTCGTATATTTATTTGTATTATTCAGTTAGAATACAACTGTACTGTATAACAATTTTTTTTCGGTTGAGTTTTGTATTTTGTATTGCTGATTTTCATAATTTTCCGTGGCGGCTCTATTTTCATGGCCACCACAGTTTTATTCCATACCAGTGTTCCTATTATTAGAAAAAGGCCCCCTTTTGTCATTTATTTCCAAATTGAAAAAATGAACTCACATTTTGCCATACTACAAAGAAGAAAGTTTTCTGTATTGTTTTACTTGCTGTTTCCTTGTTTAAACATTTATTATGCATTAAACGATTTATATTGCTTGTTATAGAAAAAGCAGTTTAACTGACCTGACAGTCTTGACAAAATTGTGTGTGACAACGTGTAATTAGATTACATATCTCGATGTTATCGTGTTCTTGCACAGCTGATCAACTCGCCCGGCGAGTACCACTGACTGCCTACTAGTTTTATTTATACCGGTAAAATATATGCAAAAATATTCGAATATCGGATAACCACTTTTTGAGTATTTCGAGAATGCTGCTGGCAAATTGGTCTGATAGATTTGCAAATTGGCCAATAAAAGCTATTAATAGCTGGATTTTAAATTCAAATAGGCGAGAATCCGACATTTCAAAATATTATTCAGCCTCGTGGGTGAACTATCTCATCTGTTCGTGTTGCGGACAATGCTACTGGCAAGAATGTCAGCAAGTTACATAGACCAACTAGACCAAGCGCGACCATATCTTCTGTAAGAGAACAAATGAAGCCCAATTTCAGAGTTGGGACGTGTGAAAGGAAACAAAAGCACCAACTATTAAAACAAAGCCGAATTCAGGAAACTAAACATGTCTTTATTTAATTTATATTCAAATGACACAAAATAAGAATTTATTTTATATAGCCAAATAAAATGCGTTAGATTAGTCAATAGTTATGTTATGTACTTAACAAGAATTCACAATTTTACCGCTATTCAGTAGCAACGCGACTGAAGGCACATAAACTGAGACTACTCTGGAATTATGACAGGATACGAATCAGATGACCTGACGGTATACAATATTTATTATTATTCCAGATCACATACACAATCAGTTATGTTTTTTGTATTTAACTATCATTTTTCGTTTTATAAAAAAACAAACAAATGGGAGATAATTAATGGATGCCCCCTAACGAAGCATGGGACCGAGTTCAAATTTTAGGACGATGATATTGCAAAAAAACTTCAGTTGACTTGCAAACAAAATGCAATCCTCGCTTGCATGTATGCTTCACCAAAATGATTTTGAAAAGCCATTATCTCTATAATAGACGCCAGTAAACTTATTTTGACACGTTCGACATCAAAATAACATATCTAGTTTTTCCGGAAATGCAACAAATTTCAAATTTATAAATGAGACACCCTGTATACTGTTACATAGTTGGAATATATACAGTAGTCTATGAAATTTACCACACGTCACACTTTTTTTGAATATTTCGGTTAACGATGAAGAAGTTGTTTAAATTTTTCGTGAAAATCAAAATTTTTGACAAAAAAAGTTGATATTTGTTTTCGGAATTTTTCAGTATCAAAGCCTTGTTCGGAAATTTTTGTTTTGGCAAAATGTTCTGTAACGAATTTTGATCTTTACGAAAAATTCAAACAAGTCTGCCATCTTTAAACGATATATCTAAACTTTAAACGTTCCGTATAACAAATTTTACGGATAATCCAAGTATGTATGAATATATAGGGCGTTACAAATTTGAAATTAGTTGCACTTCCGGTAAACTTTGTTATCAGATATCTAATATGTAAAAATAAGTCGACAAGCGTCTAGTGTACACAATCGAAGTTTGAAATTTAAAAATTTCCTTTTCTAAATATGAAAAATGGTAGGTTGATATATAGTCTGATTAACGCTTGATATAAAGTCAAGTAATTATCCCCTAAAATCCAATGTTGGTCCTATGCTCCATTATGAAGATGCGAGAACTCTTCGTTCCATCAGGGACTACGAGGTATGGTTATTAAATAACTGAACTGTCATAACACTTTTTATTCGTTACCAATTACAGTACAATTACAAACTTTTTCGCCTTCAATGTACTCCCCTTGGCGATCTCTACACCGCTCCATACGACTTTTCCAATTGTTGAAAGCAGTGCTGGAAGTCCGCTTCTGTCAGCTGGTTCAGAACCTCCGTCGCCTTTGCTTTAACCGCTTCCACACTTTCGAATCTTGTCCCCTTCAGTGTCACCGTGTCTAACAGGCCTGGATCAGTGTCAATGTTGTTTAGAATGTCAGCGCAAATGTTCATTCTTGATTACTTTTGCTCGGGAGTAAGGAGTTTTGACATTATTTTTACTTCAACTTTGCGCATGTTGAACGATTCATGCAAAATCTGGCGAACACATTCTTTGTCGATTCCTGTTATTTCAGCAAGCCCTCGGATGCTTAGACGACGCGGAATAATATACCAATGTTTTCGTCCGTTTTTGACGTTGAGGGCCGTCCGGAGCGCGGATCGTCGTCGGTCGTTTCACGTCCCTCTTTAAACCGTTTAAACCGTTCAAAAACTTGTGTGCGGGATAAACATTCATTCCCGTACACTTCTTTTAACATTGCATAAGCTGCTGTCAAAGTTTTCCCGAGTTTAACAACATACTTGAGATGGGTTACCATTGAATTACCATTACCATTATTATTGCTCCATCTGAACACTTAACATTTTTTTCGACGCGTCACTGGTGCGTAGACTAATTAAAACAACTGTTATAGTCAAACTAAGTGACCCTCTAGCTTGTCCAGCGAGCTCAGAGTGGGGAAAGTATCACCAGACACAGTTCTGTTCAAACTTGTCGCGACACGCTCGCAGCGCGCTGATAGCAGCATCAGTTCGGTTATTTAATAGCCACACCTCGTATTGTCAAAGATAAAATAAAATGAGAGGTACCTTAACTTATCTTATTAACTCATTTCTGGAGTTTGGACAAGTTTCGTTACAAGTGGTTAAAGTATTGAAAGTGCTTCAGGTATTGACGAATCAAATCATTCAACACATATTTTAAACCATGATTTAAAATGGTGTGAGCCTGGTGACAGAAAAAGTAGTAAAAACGAACAAAACTGTAAGACCTACAACTTAAGAAAGAATAGCATACATAGTGATTAAGTAGGTATACAACTAAAACAGCTGTTCGTCTTTGTCGGGCTTTTCATCAGCTAATTTGGTGTTTGGCGAGAAGGGACAAAAACCGAAACGCGAGAGGACAGGTGCCACAAAATAAAAAAAAACTCATCAAAGGCAGCTGCTGAAAGCGAACAAGGAAGACTATGTGTCGGGACTCTAAAAGAAGGCCGCGAAGATGGCTTATTAAGCCCGTTACTGGGTTTGAATCTGCGATCTGCTGACCAGCAGCGTAACTGAGGGGATGCACATAGTATGGATTACCTTACAGTAAACGTAAAATTCATTTTAATATTAAAATTCATTTTAATATGAAATACCAGTGTTTTGTATATTACACATTACAATATTATCATAATTGTTGTCCAAATGTCCAAATGAACTTAGAAAGAAAATTAACTTAGAAGAAAATCATTTTAACTAGCCCCTTTTACTAGCTTTTTTCAACTAACTCAGCGTTGTATTCGTCATATTCAGATTAATCTGAGCTCGCACTAGGTTGTTGATTTTTCCAGTTTTTCCCCTGTTTTCTGACGCCACCTGCTGTTCTGATCCCAAAGCATGATAGGAATAGGCCCAAAAATATAAGGATGTTGCATGTAATCGAAGCAAATAAAAAAATGCATCAGATATTATTTTGCTTGATAAATTTTGCTTGATACATCTCTAGTATTTAACTGAATTGTGTTAGGAGCCCCAATACTATGACCGTATACACATTTGGAATATTATTTTGTACGCTGTAATAATTATTTTAACGATGTAGAGGTATACTTCGTAAAATTAACATTATATTGCCCCAGTTTGCTTCAGTAGTTAACGTCGGTGGTTTTTCATAAGTTTTTTTATTCCTTAGTTCGATGTTATAGACTATACATATTTCTAAGACGGATTAAATTTTGGCATCATTACTCGTTTATAATTTGTAATTTTCTGCAACGTCAATCATTTCAAGAAATCGTACTCAATCAAACCGAATTTGTCAGTCTCTAGTTAATGAACTAAAGAAATACTATATCTCATAAGTAATCTGAGAACAATAAAGTAGTATTTATTTATGCCTAAGGTTTATCCAAACCATTAAGATTTTCGAAAAAAAAATCACCATAGTATCGTGAGTCTTATTTATTAAATTTGTTCCATTTACGTTTTTTAAAATTTATCTACTGTTTGTAACAATTCATTTTCATTTATTTTAATACCATATATATACTGATAGGGTACTAAAATAAAGTTAATCTCTATTTAAAACATTTTTTTTAATAAAATATAATTTTTCCATAAGATATATGGTACGTAATGTCGAGACAAATATTTATCGGTCCATAATATATTCGAAAAAATTACCATATACATATAATTAAATACCACCAGTTAATTAAGAAAATGTTTAATATACGTATTTAATGCTTCAAGATTACCTGAATATCCTACTTTACAACCATGTATGCATACTTGCAAACACAGCGCAAACGATACACTTCTGTAGTAATTGTATATAAAAGAAACCTGCGCTGGTCTTTACGATACGCTTTAATTATTTGCATTTAATTAAGTTATAAATTAAATTCGAAAATGTAACTGCCAAATAAAATTACTCATAAAGTCAGCATTACTATATACTCGTATAGTGGTTGGAAATGAATATACGCGATTTTTTATGCGGTGTTAAAATTAATTACTCCTAGTATACTTATATAGGCACACACATTTTAATTTAATAGAAAATTTATTAACATAAACAAGTCACTTTTGTTGTTCCATAGTGTAAAAGCGTCGATAGTCAAATTATTATTATGACTATTTAATAAATATAGATAAGTGCTTTAATGCTTATTAACAGTATAATCGTATTATAAACTTATTAATAGAGTAAGTTGAACCAAAAGTTGACAATTAATTTAAAACGGAAGGAATAATAAAAAGTTAATTTACAAATCAGAATTCAAAGATGGTAACACGAAAATTATACATATTTTAAACTAAATGGGATATAAAATCATGATATTTTAAGAAAATAAATAAAATATGGGTGTTATAAAAAATACTGTTTGGTTGAGTAAAATGCAGTTGTCTTTAACTTTAAATAAGGTGTTTATTACATTAAATTACATTACATTAAAATTTTCGTTATATGAAAATATTAAAAACGTTCTACAAAGACATACTTAATTTAGGAAACATATTGAGGACAAATGACAACTTATTAACAATATATCGCGATTTTTTGGAAAGTGTTTCTCTGTTTATGAGAAATATTTGCGGCAAAAGATTATTTCTTTATTTCGAATTTTGCTACAAAAATACTTATTGGATTCAAAGAAATACTTTTTATGTGTATCTAAAGATATATACCGAGTGTCCCAGTTTAACGTTGCCGATATTTTGGATTATGTTTCAGCTGGAAACAAATGTCAAACACTGAAGTTGTGCGGAACATTCCATGGAATCTGAATTTGGAATTATTTTGCACGGTGTTGTTTAAAATATTCTCAAAAAACTGACTTAAAGTCAAATTTTAGTGAGGGCTATTATTAAGAAGTATGATAAAAGTATCTATTGATTCTGTTGTCATATCCGACTGCTGATTTAGTCGGAAGTAACTACAATTCGGAGATTTTTTTGAGACACCTTGTATATTATACATTTGTTCGATTCTTCTCGTCTTCCAGAGTATAGCCATATATATTTTTCTAAGAATCTGAGTTGTATTTTTCTTTTGTCGTATTTCAAGAAATTGTTCCTTAAATAGTTAAAAGAAATCATATCCCTGTTATTTATAAAGATATGAAACTATATATCTGCAGATTCAAGAAGACGGAAGGTATACAAAAATGCAAAATATATACGGTGATTAAAAAAAATGATGAATTAATTGCTTTCGGCGAAACCGTAAGTCACATTATGAGACTTTAATAATACTTTTTGAATACTCTTTAAAAATATCCCACACTAAAATTCATTTTCAATGATTTTCCAAGTCATTTTTTTTTTTGGAATACTTTTTTTACACAACCCTATATAATATTCCCAAATTCGGATTCCTTGGAAAGTTTTGCAAATCCTCAGAGTTTAAATTTTCTTTCTGGCTCAAAAACAACCCAAAATATCGATAATGAGACGTTAAATTGGGACAGTCTGTACAAGAAGTCGTTTAAAAATACATAATTGACGTCATATCTGGTTAGATCGGATATGAAACTCAACCTAAGTGCATCAAGTGAATTTTTACCTACCAAATGATGTAAGTATAAAGATTTCAAAATGTAATTACCAAAAACAGCGAAGGAGAATTGTTTATTTAGCGAAAGCGATCTCGGTTCAATTTTCGCCGACACGATTCTTCTCTAACGGCCTTTAACGCTGTGTGCTGACCTTTCGCGGCCGCAAAAATGCATTAGGTGCCGCTGCAGCGTAAAAATTAATCATTCTGTTTACTTAATCAACTATTTCAAGAGCTCGTAGCAGTGCTGCTAAATAACTAAAAGTGCCCTTACTCTTCGACACGCACTCGTGCACGAAGGTTGTTGCATCTGAACGCCCGAAAAGATAACGCGTTATGCAGATATTATGCAGTTGTCGGTTGAAAGCACTACCAATCAGGTCCAGCAAAGACGCTGGTGTTTCCCTTGGGAAAACACGATTGAACAATTTTTTTTCGTAAATCGATTAAGCGAAGGGTTAATTCGTAGGTTTTTTTTTATATAAAATAGTGTGGCGAAATACCCCCAAAATGAAGCGTAATCGAGTAGCATCTCGACTTACCCTTTCCCATGGTCGCTTAGATGAAATTTTACCTGCGTTGAGATGAGGATATCCCGTGAATGAAATTACAACCGATTTACAACTGTTTATAACGAACTGCATAAATAATTTAGTCGAGGGTAGCTTTTAAGCTTTCGAAATATTGTTGAGGAGCCTTTTCCATTATGGGAATGGTAATGGTGGCAGTTTTTTATTATTTTTTTTTCTAGAGAAAAACATCAAATTGGTCACGGAAAATCAACGTTCCGAATATTAAAAGTATTTTGTTTCTTGCGTCAAAAGTTTTTGCCAGTTAAAATTCACATTTCAACACTTTAAAACCTAACTGGATGAATGGTGACTTCCATGCCTTTACAGAAATCATCTATTTTTTTAACTGTTCAATTCCAAAGGCAAACACAACTTTTCTCGAATTACTATACTCGAGTTTTTAATCATACACCCAAATAAAAATGTATTGCAATTCAAGCCAAAGCCTGTAAATGCGTTTAGGAATTTATTCATTGATCTTTACAGTCGTCTATTGAAAGAATGTACCAATTAACTATCTTCCAATTTTAGCAGTTTCCCCATTTATAACAAAATCAGTAACATCCATATATATTGCACTAATAACATAACTGTCACCCGTTTTGCATTAAACAATCAAAATTTAGCAGGATTTATGGAAAAATTTGGGTAAACCCGAAGAAATCGTACAGCTTTACCAATACAATATCTTCTAATTTTAGTACTTTCTCCATTTATGTATAGCAAAATACTCGAAACTTTTATTCGGACTCATTTATTAACAGGATATATGGAAAAATATGGGGAAATATCGTAAGTTAGTTTGCAATAGCCGCTCCAAAAGATAACCCAAACAATTTCATGGAGGGATTTAAAGATTTTGGAGATATTTGAATTAGCTACAGTACAATTACCGGTTATTTGAAGGTTGTAGTTCAATGTAATTCAAATAATGTAAATCAATGTAGTTCAATGTAATTTGTTTGCAGAATACCTAATGAAATATGACACACGTATTCCCCGATGATGTTTGAGCTAGATTTACATTTTCTGGGCCATAAGTTTCTTAAAATGCATAAAGTCCCTCATTTCATTTAAACTCGTAAAGAAAGCGGTACTCTAAGAGGATCAAAGCGAAATTACTCACATGGTTGTGCAAAAGTGAGGACCTTCTGGGTCTTCACGTGGTACTCGTCATCTTCGACGGTGATGGACACCCCCGGCTTGGCATCGTCGCTCTGCATGTCGTAGTCGACCAAGGCGAGGACGTGAGACGGCACCTGGGGCAGCACCTTCCCCGTAATGTTAGGCGCGTGCTCGAAGCCTATCCGCCGCAGGATCTCCTCCTTTATCACCTCCAAGTTCCTTATCTTGATCTCCTCCCGCATCTTGCAGCTGCTGCACCCGGAGGAGGGCTGCGTCGGCTCCGGCCTGTAATCCTCCACCTGTTCCATGTCGGGGAAGTGCTGCCTCTTCTGTATGCTGTTCGGCCTGTTGAGGAACTGTTGCTGCTTGTCGCTTATCGTATAGGGGGGTCACGAACGCCAGTATTAGGCAGTAACTTAGGAAAGTTCTAGTGTCTATCATTTTCGTTAGTATCCTTAGGGGGTTCGTTTCCGTCTGTCTGTTGTTCGCCTCGTTGCGGATTGAGTTTAGCGATGCCATTTTTTTATGTTACCGTTCGCGGTTCGAATTAAGAATAGTCAGTCGAGATTTATCACAAAAAAATTGTCAATTTCTATATTATATCACACGAAATGCTGCTGCCCGTCGATCGCCAGGATCAATGGTGGGTTATCACATTTTTTAATTTCACTCTTTTATCACTCATTTTCGGTATCCTAAAAAAATACTTTTGGGCTCTTAATTTTTTTTTTGTTAATCTAAATCACAATCGATTCGAATTTCGCTAAATAAATCACAATATCATCACAATTCGTTAGTTTCTCTCACACTTTATATTCTGTCAGTCATAGATGGTTTCAGAGTAAAAAAGTCGCCGGTATCTCACACAGTCTGTGCCGCGCGCCAGTATGGGATTTAAGATGTGTTATACCATGCACTGAGGTATGAAGCCTAAGACGGCCCTATATATGTGTGTGTGTGCTTCACTGCGTGTGGATACATTTATTCTAGTCTTACCGGGTCGATAAAGCGGTGACCGTGCATAGGCAAAAAAGTGAGCAAAGCGTTTTTCGACGGATTGCAGCGGCATCTTAACTTATTCCGTTTTATTCTGAAAGGCAATTTTTTTACTATATTTCTGTTTATTAAAATTCCATGCGTCATTTTTCTCCAAATTTCATTAACGCTTACTCGTTACCTAGACAATAAAAAAATGTTAATAACGGTATTAAATAATAAAAAAAGTTAGTAATTAGTTGTGAATGTAATGTCCGCAATTACCTATAATTAACTAGCAAAAATTTGTAAATTAATTAAGTTCAGAAGCTATCGGACTTAACTTTCTATATTAATGTACTCTCACCGTTGAAAAGACTCACGAATTAGTTTTTTATATTTCTGTGTTCGGAAAATAATTAATTTCGAACGGAATGTCTGCGATTTCTAATCTACTGGCAAAAATTTGTAAATTAAGGCTGAGGTTCTGGGTTTTACCTTTCTATTTCTATGTACTCTCTCCTTTGAAAAGACGCGGATTCGTGATCCATACCGATTTATTTTCTTATCAGTAAAGACGTTTCTGCCTTGGTTTTGGCCGCCATCGAGTTTGCATTTCTCGAAGTATTAACTTATAGAGTATTATGTACTCATAAATATTGTAAAATGTACCCTAGATAAAACCTACAATTTTTTTTGTTAGAAATAATAATATATAATATATTATACTTATTGATATTAGAAACCCGTACATGTCCTTATTAAAATAAAGCTATTTTAAATTTGTATTCCAACTTACTGGTTGGATTATATAAAGAATTAATTATAAATACAAAATTAATGATTATATGAAACAGAAAGATGACCAATTGGTGTCCATATAAAAATCCATGATTTATATTTAATGTCTAAATATAAGTCTGGAAGACGCCTAATATCAAAATCGAAACGTTAAACACATAAACGCTATTCATGCAAAAAATAAATGGGTAAATAATTTTTAATAGCAAATACAAACAACTCATATAAATTTATTCATTATATTATGTCCTATAGAAATTTATAATTGAAAACCTAGAGAGGTTGCATTTTTTTCCTCTATGTCTATTTCTTTATCTAGTCTCTAAATTAATCATTTACTTAATAACTTAGTAAAACATTGGTCTTATCGCAAAAATAGATGTATTTTTGATTATATATCTAAGATAACCTGCTTTATTATTAGAGAAAATGTTAAGAAGATTTCATTTTGAAATAAAGAAAAAATGGGCTAAAGAAAAAAATTTCCAGTCAGTTAATTCTTAACAAGATTTACTTATGATTTACGAACATAAGTGTGTACAAAAGTAAACTGTTAATTGAATGGTGATTTAGATGTCATAGAATAAAGGATATATTGGATTTAGCTAAAAAGGTAAATCTATCTAATATATGTTTTTTAATTTAATACATTTTTTACCACATTTGAAATTTCATGATACGGGAGAATGAAAAACAAGAAATGCGTCTGTTAGTTGTGAATAATAAAGTTAAATAATGGTAAATGAAATACTAGGTATTGCTTCCTCTAAATTTTAGTTTGAGGTTTTAGAAAAGTAGGAAGGTGATAAATGATAGTATCATAAGTGTCAGATGAAGAAAGTCATACAATAAATCGTTATAAATAAACATTTTGTGCGTCCGAATAAAGACCACCGATTAAATTATTATTGCATTTTAATTTAAATACATTTTTTATGAGTCGAATAATAATACTACGAACGCAATGTGTGATGTCAGTAAAATAAGGAAATTACCAAGGTTGCCAAAATAATAAAAAGTTTAATTAGTTTCCAAAAAACAGGATCCATTAAAAAAAAGATGTAATTTCCCCAAATTGTAGTATTTTAATAACTGGTACATTTGTGTCGTATTATGCACATTTTACAAGGTGAGCTGTATTTTGTTTATTATTTTTTTTGTGCATAAAAAATGAGTTTAAAATAATTTGTTATGAAATTTTACATAATCAGTAATATAAACATACCTTTTTACCATTTATTTGAATAAAATTATTTCAGGGAAATATATTTTGATATATTTTAAAAATTACGCCTAATTAAAAAAATGTTGATGAAACTGTTCACCAACTATTTTAAAAAAAGTATATCCTCCCGAAAGTTCCATTCCTAGGTAAAAAGTAAATAATTGCGTTTATTTTTCCCTCTAATTAGGGGATTTCCGATTATTATTGGTACGACCACCATGTTGTAGGAAATAATCCGAGACTATGCCGCAACTAATTGATGAGATTCATAAAAAAAAACGCTTACCGAAATATAATAAGGAAACAATTGAAAAGCAACCGGGTGAACTATTAAGTCAGTTATCGTCTAAAATATAAATGTGTAATATTTAATTTTTCACACGCACTCTCTCGAGCACCATCTAAGGTAATGAACCTACCTCAATTTCAACCCTTCTACACAACTTTTATAGCGTTATCCAAACCGAATCGCGTTAGGAAAGGTAGATATTTAAGATTTATAACCAACTCGAACGTATCGATTATTTCGAATTTTATTTAGTCCTAAAAAGTGTAAGTCATTTTTATCACGTACTTTTTAACATAAAGCAAAAAAAAAGAGTAAAAAGCTACTGATCTTTTAAAACCTCATATCTGTACCCCAGAGGCAAACTATGCCAAGTCCAAAAACCTATTATTTGAGAAATGGCAATTTAAAATTTATAACATTGATTTTCTTGTCTTAAACAATTATACATAATTTAAGAAAGGTAGAATTTAGGATTTATAGCTTTCATACAAAGCTTTTGAAATTAAAGCAAAGTCAACATCGAAGAACAACACACTTTTTTCTCTTTGAGAAAAAAATAACTTTATGGACTTCCTCATAGCCTCATTTCAAGTCCAAGACACTAATGTTGCAAGTGGACTTGGCATAGTATTTTTTAATTTCATAAATTAGTCGACTGAAAATAAAACACAACGTGAACCTTAATGTCTTTTATTAAAAGAAAAAAATGCATAACAAGTCTCAGATTACACAGGTCTACAAAAAAAAAAGTTCTGTCTTTGCGATCAGATCCATCATTTCCTGTGTATTTTGATGCACTGAAATCAAATTTGGCAAAAAAAATTTTTCTACCGCATCAATTTTTCTCTCCACCCCCCATATAACCCCCATAAACTCTTATAGAGGAAATTTAAAAAAAAATATTTTTATTTTGATCTGTGGTGAAAAATGATTTTTGACATAATTCATTTTTAATTTCAGAATCGTAATCAGCAACCCAAAAAAAATAATAATATGCATTTAATATCAACTTTTTACTTTTTAGTGAAATTTGACAGCTTGTTGACAGCTGACATTAAGTCCAAATTTATTATTGACTTCAGATTCGTGATCAGCAACCCAAAAAAAATCAAAATAAAAATTTTTTTTAAAAAAATTTCCTCTATAAGAGTTTATGGGGGTTATATGGGGGGTGGAGAGAAAAAAATGATGCGGTAGAAAAAATTTTTTTTGCCAAATTTGGTTTCAGTGCATCAAAATACATAGGAAATGATGGGTCTGATCGCAAAGACAGAACTTTTTTTTGTAGACCTGTGTTATCTATGTCGATGCAACTTGGTGAACAGTACGCTACCAAAGCCTTATTTCATTCAAGTTCTTAATTTCCATGGAAAACATTTTTGTAAAAACATGAAATCTGCTTGGTACTTGGTATTGTACAAGTTTTTGCACATGTCGATGGGATATTTGTATGGGTCCATTCCTTAATATTCTTCATAAAATACAATTTGAGCGTCTGATCTTTCTGTTTAAATCAACAGCAAGGAATTCATCGTCAAATTTTGTTTTGTAAAAAGAGGAAACCGGGTTTATCCCATCTAACTTGCAAATGGACTCCGTTAGAGACAGAAAAATCGTCTCATTTCTCAAAGAAAAGGTGCATTTGTTATTTCATAAAGCTGTTTAAAATTTTTAAAATCGCTTATTTCCATATTTATCACATTTATTTTTTTTTACACACACATATTACGTACCATTTGCTGCCAGTTCCACTGTGTAATGATATGAAATTGGGGTATTTTTTTGGTTTCACGTTCAATGAATGCATAATTGAAGTCTGCCTCAAGGTGGATGTCACCTAGCAAGAAATTTATGATTTCTCAGGTTTAATTTTCATTATATAAAAGTAGCACATAACCAACATGATGTTCCGATTTTGACTGGGGCAGTTGTCTGCCAAATAGTTCTTGGATACCATCTTATTCAGACTCTACTCACTTAATAATGCAAGAAGCTACCTCATTTTCCCCGTCACCACTTACAGTTTCATCCCACATCATACAAAATAATTTCTGTGAAGTAGAATCATTAATTGTTAAATTGTACGTCCAGAGTTTAAGAGAGTAAAAACTCCGCGTGACCTTTAGTAAGGGTTCTGGACTTGGTTTCTGCATTCAAGTTGTCGTCTGCGTTTTTTAAAGAATTTTCCGTGCAATTTCATTTTTGTTTCCGATGAAAATTTCCATGTTAATTGTTGTTATTGGACGATGACAACTTCCATCATCCATGTGCCATCGATGGTCGTAAAATTTCCTTCGGAATCTACTGACAAAGTACCTCAAGGACAATGGAAACAATAACCAGTTTAAAGTTTAAAATACAGCGATTTTGAAAAGTCCTCGACTTCATCGGAAATTTTTCCCGAACATACATAAGTACTCCCCTAAAGACTTTCCCATAGTGCAATGTTGTTGATTGAAATGACCTCTGGAGTTATCTTTGGAGTAATTATAGGGTGAGTGTTATTATATTATTAATAATATTATTATTGTTGTTGGTCCTGCTAAGAAAAAATCTTTGACGAGTCACATGTAGTGATCGAATGGCGATATACATATAAATCAACATAAAATAAACCATAAAGGTTCCTCATACCTCGGTTTTGTGTCTGATCAGTTTCTTCAGTTCAGTTAATCAGTTAATAGATAATAACTTGTATTTAATAAATGTTATGTTACTTGACCACTCAGTAATAAAATACATACCTAAACCTCTGAAGATAAAAATGGAGTAATAAAAAAATAATAATAAAATCAGAACATTAGAAACACTAGCAGTTTAGAATTAAATAAACTACACCCATAACTAAAAACACTAGTTTAAAAAATCTCATTCCATTTAAAAAATGAGTAAACAAAACTGTTTTATTTTATTTTTTTGTACGCGAAGGAATCGAGAATACAATAATTGTGTCAAGGTATTAACCATCAAAATATCGCAAAATAAAAACGATTATAAATATAAATGAAGCTGACAGCAGTTATTTCCAATACTGCAATACATTTTATCTGATATGCTTGAATTTTATTAACGTATAATATCTAAAATAAACAAGAATAATCATATTGAATGTAAAATGTACCGAAGCTTCATTAACATCATGTCGATATGATTAACGAAATTATCTAAAAAGGATTAATCAACAATCTTGTGGTATTCATTGTCTCTAAGTTTTTGATTTCTCGTTCTTGTTTTCATTCTTTTCTCTCATTTCATCCAGCGACAAAAACACGACAGTTAACATTGTTTTTACACCAGCCTTACTGAAACTGCTCTATTGTTTAATTCAGATTAGTATTTCTTTCAAACTGGTTCAGTCTGTAAGTCCACGCATTCTCCACTTTGTTTATGCAAAATACTGCATACAACATATCCTACAATAAATTTGTCGACGATGTGACATAAGTTCTCCATTTATAACCAAACTTTTTGAAATCCCTTGAACGACCTAGCGTCTGAAAAGATCTCGAACTTTGGTATTTTTCTATCGCCCACCCTACTTGGTATTCCCAGCTTTAGTGACAAAATCACATATTAATTCGCTCCTACTATATTTAGAGGTACTGTTCCAAAAATATTTTTAAATCAATATTTAATGTGATGTGACTAGACGATCATCAATACACACAAGGACAAAAACGGCAATCGTCATCGGTAACAGTTAAACAAATATCCTGAAAAACGGAAAAAGCAGTAAGAAGAAACGATTACCATATCAAACATCACCTGGCTTTATAAACTCATTAAAAAAGTGATGGCTCCTAACGTTTGACCTATATGTTTAAAGTGTTTTTTAGTTTGTACTTACTCTATAGTGAATACAAGTTCCGATGTACGAGGTGTGTAAATTAAGTAATGAGATTGGCAACGTAGCGCCCGATCTAGCAACACTGCTGAGACGGAACTTGGAAAAGCGATGAATGAATGAATGAATGAAAAGGAGAAGTGGGCGGGAAAACCCATGCACTTAGGCCGCCTGGCGGGGCCCATTCTGCACCCACATTCCATGAGTATTCACCCAGGTATGCCGACCTCTCTTGCAAAGACGCATATTTTCCTGGGGTGAATACTCTTAACATCCTCTAGAAAACCGATAGGTTAACATCTAATGCACCTTCAGTACAAGTTTGATCTTGTTAGAGTCATTTATTTGTTCTTTGTGACTGTTTACGTACACCGTTTTTTTCCAGTGCGTTTTAAAACTGAGTGACATTAATTTTGAGCAACGGTGTGCTATCAGGTTTTGCAGACACAGCGCAACTGATACTTAAATAAATTTGAATCACACCACTGTTCATCAGATTTTAACAAACGAATTGGGGTTGAGAAAAAGCTGCGCAAAATGGTTCCAAAAAACCTTTCACAAGAACAAAAGGACGTCAGGAGAGAAAGGTGTCTTGACTTTTTGGAATCGATTGAAAATGATCCCCATTTTATTTATGTCATTACTGGTGATGAGACTTGGGTATGTACGGGTGAGTACGACCCGGAAACCAAGCGCCAAATCTAGAAACGGCACACTTCAAACTCTCCAAGCAAAAATGAGCAACTCGAATATAAAATGCATGCTGATTTGCTTTTTTGATAGCCAGGGAATTGTCCACAAAGAGTTTGTGCCTTCATGCCAAACAGTAAATCAACACTTTGCAGAAAGGTTCTTGAAAAATGGTCATGCGACTGAGACTAAACGTCAAGAACAACTGGATGTTGCATCACGACAATGCGCTTTGTCACACAGTCATATAGATCACAGTAAGAATTAGCAATAAACGTCAAACTCAGTAAAAATAAGTACGGAATAAATTACACAACTTTTATGTCAGCATGCCCAACCTACTTTGTAATTTCGTTTCATATTGTATTCTATAATAAAAACGTCAACAATATGTCAATATTTCTTAATTGTTAATATTTAGATGTGAAATTAACCTCCTTAATACCCCACAAAATATACAGGGTGAGTCAGAAAGAATGGGGCAAGACTAAACTGGAGATACTATACACCAAAATATTATGATTGAGCTCAACATGCCTTATACCAATGTCGCTGGTTTAAGAGATACAGCTTGTTCAAAGTTTCAATTTTATTCTGAAATTTCTCAATAACTGAGAATGTTTTGATTGTGTAAACTGAAAATTGGTAGTTTTATGATTTTTGGTGTGAGAATTACGAATTTTAAGCTTATTTTGACGTTGCTCCTAGAGGGCGCTAGTTCACCGTATTTATTTTGGTAAATTAAAACATATTTTTTTATCTGCTGCGCCATGCATAAAACGAGTCGAAAATCTAAAAGAACGCTCAATTGTACAGAGAAAAGGTAATCCTGTTTAGGTCGTCTAAATATATCGGTTTTTAAGTCTTTTGCATTTAAAAGGTTCAATGTATTTTTGTTGATTTAAACTTTGAACACGCTGTATCTCTTAAACCAGCGACATTGACATAAGGCATGTTGAGCTCAATCAAAATAATTTAATGATATGTAAGGCCTACTTAGAAAAAAATATAGCAATATCAGCGCCTGAAAAAAAATCAACAAAATACATTGAACTTTTTAAATGCAAATAACTTAAAAACCGATAGATTTAGACGACCTAAACAAGAGAACATTTTTTCTGTAGAATTGGCGTTCTTTTAGATTATCGACTCTCATTTTACGCATGGCTCAAC
Organism: Aromia moschata; assembly: GCA_029963805.1. Classification (NCBI taxonomy): domain Eukaryota; kingdom Metazoa; phylum Arthropoda; class Insecta; order Coleoptera; family Cerambycidae; genus Aromia; species Aromia moschata. The sequence continues at coordinate 93,382 of JAPWTK010000122.1, read as the reverse complement.
AGACAAAAAAATATGTTTTAATCTACCAAAATAATACGATGAAACTAACGCCCTCTAGGAAAAATGTCAAAATAAGCTTACAATTCGTAATTTTCACACCAAAAAAACATAAAACTACCAATTTTCAGATTTATACTATCAAAACTTTCTTAATTATTGAGAAATTTCAGAATAAAATTTAACTTTGAACACTCTCTTAACCCTTTAACGTCCAAATGCACTGTCAAGAGACATGAACTTAGAGGCTCATACATATTACTGATAGAAAAAAATAAAGAAAAAACAACCAAAGCCATGTATTCCTATATTTTCGAGGTCGCTCTTTCGAATGGAATCGTTAAAATTTGAAAAAAAAAAAATTGATGTAACCTTCAATTTTTAACAAAAACTATTAAAAAACGCGATTTTTTCAAGATTATTCTTTTAATCGCAATTTCAGCTATGTTATCGTCCTATACACCACTCAAAAACCAATAGAAACGTGCATTCGAGATGTGTACTTGAAGGAAACGCAATGAGAACAATTTAATTTTCTCATTTTTGAGGTTTCAAGGTTTGAGGTTTTTGAGGGGTCAAGTACACGTCTCGAGTGCACGTTTCTATTTGTTTTTGGATGGTTTTAGTTATTTTTTCTTTATTTTTTCTATCAGTAATATGAGCCTCTAAGTTCATGTCTCTTGACAGTGCACTTGGGCGTTAAAGGGTTAAACTAGCGACATTGGTATAAGGCATGTTGAGCTCAATCATAATATTTTGGTGTCTAGTGTCTCCAGTTTAGTCTTGTCCCATTCTTTCTGACTTACCCTGTATATATATATATTGAATGCATCACCTCCAACACGTATGCTATACAATGTGTACAAACAATGAAAATCCCCATAGGAATTTCCAGCCTTTTTTCTGATACTTGCTATTTATAGAAATAATCTCAATATTTTACCAACTTTTTTTGTCACTTACTTACGTCTACTCTCCGAATTATTGTTACTCAACTGCGGTTCTAATTCTAAGTATCGATTTGTTACATCCTAGAACAAAAAGACGATCACTTTTTTCCTTATTTTTCGTCTAATTTGTACTTTAACCGAAATATGACACATTTTATACATCATTTGAATATCGGACTATTTACTTAGTTATTAATATAAATACTTTTTGTTTACCTACACATTAGCAACAGTAAATTGTAGAATAATTGAAAACCAGTGGGCTATACAAACGGCGAAAAAAGTTATGACACGTTTTATGGATTCCCTGCTATTGCAACAAAAACTGCGAATACATGCAAATTTTATCAGCTTATACAAGAAGTAGATGTCAACTTGCATTTTTCAAATGGAACACTATTTATTGCATTTTTGGATTCTACGGGCAATTCTAGTTATTTCATTAATAATGTTTTGTTAAAATATTTCATAAATATGTGAGTTTTAGATCACAAAACGACAGAGATCCTTAAGAAAATTGCGGATAATAAATGAACATTAATTTTTCATCGTGTTTCGGTAAATTTGTAGAATATTCTTGACTTAGTAAAACTCGGACATCCGTACCTGACTTTTTACACTGGGTGCTCGTAAAAAAATGAAATTTTAAGTCAAAAATGTACAAAAATCATTTTTTTAAATGAGAAACTCCTTCTTCTACTAATTCTTTGGTAAAGCAAATGCGTTACTTCTGAGGTCACTCTTCAGAGTATTATTATTATTATTATAGTATTCACTTTATTTTCGAATTAAGTTCTTCCTATGCACATTCCACCCACTATTACTGTCATAGCAGAGAGTTGTGGTTCTTTCTTTACGAATTTTCTTTAATTGTGTTATATTTTCTGACTGAAATAAGTTTATATTTCGGTATTTCAGCAATTGAGAGTGCGATGCAAGATTCCCACAGACATTTACGGGGAATACTTTTTTTTTACTAATTGTAAGATGAAAGGATTATGAAAAAAACATGTATTCAACTGACTTATGAAGAACGGTCAAAGAGTAATCGATAAAAAAAATATTTAGAACTAGAGACGTACAGTTGCATAGGATACAAGCTGACTATTAGAATTAGAATAATTACACACGATTATGTGTGAAAAAAGTAATTAAAGTGATCGTACCAAATGTGATTCACTGTTAGCCTGCGCAAAATTTTGCTTCATTAGAGGGCCTTTTGTCACGTCTACGCGGATTACCTGATAACAATAGAACGCGATAGGTCGCAACAGTGACCAAGTTACGATCGAAGACATAACAAACTAGAGCTGTATAAGCCTACAGCTATTATCGTATTTAATGAAATCTCTGCCGACAAAATATCTTTTGTCGGTGTGTTTATCTGAAAATTTTAACTATTACGTATCTAAAATGTGTGCACGAGGACTCCCTAAGAGCAAGCTATTTCCGCGATGCAGCATATCCTTGAGGAATAATATCGACTGTTTTGGTAATTAATTTTCTAGGAATTGTTTTTTCCACAATGCACTGCGTGATTTTGCAACTATAATCTCGTAAATCCCAAGCGACACCGAATACATAATTTAGTGAAATTAGTCTCACCTTTTTTTCCTAAATTATATAAAAGGGCTTACGCGGCCTTTTAAATAAATTGCGCGTGTACTCGTATATAAAGAAAATAAAACTTGTATAGAAACAGTAATGACAAAAGAAGTGTTATTTCCATCTGAAAAGAACGGTTTCCTCTTGAACATTTCTCTTACAAACTAATAAAGTAACAAAAACTAATAATAACGTTTAAACGTATTTTTTTAGAATTCTGTAAATCGTATATGTGCAAAAATGTACATATATTAGACACATGCTAAAATATTTAATACTTTGCAAACTTACCCCCTCAATCTTCCAACCTAGTAAGCTAAACATCTATAAAAAGATCATGGCATCTTCAGGAGAAGATTAAAACTGATAATCCTGAAGATGCCAACTTAGTTGGCGAAACGCGCGTCGAGAAAAGTATAGTAGTTCGGTGTTTCGTGGAAAACGTCCAGTTTTTTGTTTCTACGCCGAAGGTTACAGTACCCACTCCAGGATAAAAATCTACACACTTGCAAACTTTATAATATATACTATATCTAACAATAAAATATGTGCGAATTATCGGTAAGCAAGTAAAACGTGTATTACCCGCATTTAACCCCCTAACCAATTAAACCTAACCTAAACTAACCAATTAAACTGAAAATCAGGCCAACTCCAGATTCAATCAGACACAAATGATCTTACACTTGATGGGTAGTGTTGTACGCTTGCAATGACGTATCATTCATAATGTCACATCGCACTAAAACCAGTTTAGAATCACGTTCCATCAAGAATACCCCCGCTACAGCGTTTTGTCTACTGTAGGTAGGGTTCGTTACGCGTATCGGTGTCATGTGTCGGAGTGTTTGGACAACATAAGGACGGATTGAACATGCCAAAAAACGCAAAAATAGACAAGATCTATTTCAAACATGGATTGACAGTAATCCAGACTTTTATGAGGATTTACGTATTAGGGGAAATTATATATGTTATACTTTTTGTGGAAGAACTATAAATTCTTCAGATAAATCTAAAGTAACAAGACATGTGGACAGCCATATAACAGCTTAATAACTTGGAACTGTAAGAGGCATGGCTGTTGTATAGACTATTTCACGTACAATGCCGTACTCCCCTTGATGCGGTCCTGTTGCACTCCGGAGTCTTTACAGATCAAAACGCAGATCAACAAGTATCCCAAATTTCAAGTTGATAGCGTTCTTGAGCAAAAAAGCTTAACAAAGAGATATGTATGTGAAAATAATATAATTTATACAATTAAGAAAAAAATAATTATACTGTTATGTAATATGTAGTCCTATATTCAACATAAAAATGATGTACGTAATTTTAAAATATATTTAATTTTCGAGCACTATTTTAGGCACTACAGTTTTCGTCTCGAATTTATATTTAGGAAAACTATAAAATTCCCCTGACCAGAATAATAAATCCTTACACATCCGCTGTAATTACATTTTCGTCAGAGCAGTTTCGTAATTGCCATTTTTTATTAGTAGAGAATCACAATTGATTTACATGCGTCAAACTATTCAATTCCGTTAATATTGATTGGTATTGATCGTCATTCGGAAAAAGTTACGTATATACGTGAGTTACATAATGCATAATAAATAATAAGTATGCATATTGTGTACAGTGTATTTCAAAAGTGTCGAAAAAAATTCACAATACCAATTCAGTATCAATTCAGTATTATTACTAATTTTAGAGGAAAATATTCGGACAGGAACTTTTATTTGTCTTACTTCCTTTATTAACCTATAGATGTAACAAAATTATTACCACAGCATTTCGAGCCATGGCTTATTTCATTTTCAGTTTTTCTTTAGTGGAATCCCCTATTTTGTAGCAAAAAATGAAAATTACTGACTTTGCCATTGTCAATGGTGCACCACATGGAAAGATTATGATCAATAGTTTTAAAATTATCCTTGAGAACAATATCTAATAATTTTTAAAGAGATATCTTTAACGGTGAGAGGTATCTAGATTTTTTGCAAAATGGCTGTTTTGTTCCCCAATCCAGGAAGCATATGCACCACATAATTTCTTTTGTTTTCATCAGGATGAGGCTTCTGCTCATTTCACTTTATTTAAAACCTATTTACAATATTTGAGAAAAACTTGTCCAAAACTGTATAAACAATTTATTCCAAACACATTAAATAAAATACTTAGATATTATGGAGTTATAACTAAGAAGTTTTATTACTAAGAACTTTATTGTCAATAATGATATTGAATCCAACATCTCCAAGGTATATTTGTGACCAATTTTATGCAGTATTCTTGAGCTAAATATCTTTAAATAAATTTAATTTGACAAACATGCTCGTTCACCGTCCAGATTTTCTTGTCTCGGAAATTTTAGCTTCATCCAAGATCAAACATTTTCAACAGGATTGGTGTCTGGTCATTTCAATGATTCAAAACGTTTTCCCCGCTTCCATGCATTACAGAGTCGACTTCGGTTTGACAGACGATCAACCATTATACTAGAGTGGCCTGCATGATCTCCGGACTACACACCTCTCGACGAATGCTTTGTTGTCAAAATGCGGGAGGGTTGCAATTTTAACTTTGAATCATTTGCTTTTGTTAGTAGCCGAATAACTCTAACTTTAATCAACGGTATTTTTTCTATTTTATGTAAAGGAGGACTCAATTTAAAAAATCGAAGATGACACTCGAAACGTTGATATATGTTGTAGTCTTTGTGATGCTGATAAAAAGTCATTCTCTGGACGTGAGTCATTTACGATTTTTCGAGATTTTGAATTCCGAATATTGTGATCGAGGACAAGAACTTGAAGGTGAATTTAAAGTAATTTCCTAATTACTTTTTTTAAGGGAAAATGATAAATTAAAAAATATAGAACGTCGAAATTGCAAAGGATAGTATAGAGACAGCCAAAAAAAAACGTCATCAAAGTTGGCCGAGAAAAAAAAGACGTATTTCTATTCTTAATCGAATTTATAACCTTATTTACTTGTCAAGACTGTCACATCATATAACAATCATTGTTTATTTTACAAATTGTGACAGTCACTTGTCAAAATTTTGACATAGCCGAAAAGCTTAGACATGACCGCTATTTCCATCTCTCTCGTTCATAGCCAGAGTTGATGACGTTTTTTTTTGGATGTCTCTATATTATGTTTATCTAACAAGGAGTATAATATTAATATTCATTTTAAAATTGACATTTCAAAGTCAATATGACCTTACTTGTGGCTTTATTTGTTGGCGTATGATTCAACCTTATCGACTTTTAGTGTCGAATTAGTTACTTCGTATAAAAAATATGTTTTGAAAAAGATCGTCGCATTAATTTTAGCAAATTCATGACCTTCAAGAGACGTTCTTGAATTCCATCACCATATTCGTAATTCCAAAGCTGGTGGTAATAGAATTTAGAGATGCATTCTTTAACTACCGAAATGACTATCATTATGACTTTTTTTCAGCGTAACAAGATATACAACATACATGTTTCAACTCTGGCAAATTGAACCGCGGACAAATGTCCATAAGACACGCAAATATAATGTTTAGTTGCCGAGATAATTATTCTATTGTAGGCTATTAGAGTGTCAACGGTTTTTTGAATAAAGTTAACTTGATCTACGCTTTTTTAAAAATGATTCCTCGAAAAAGATGTGAACTGCCTTAACCGTTCTTCTTCTAAGAAGTTTTAAATATCGTATCTAAATATATACTAAATATATAATAAATACGATCAACTTTTATATTAATGTCACTATTTAAGTAATTAAGAATGTTTTAGTAGAATTTCTGCTAGACTTTTTGACAGTCCCAATATTTTATATTTCTATTGGAAATAGTATAAAATTAAAATGATATACTGCACTCGGTTAGTAATATAGGCGTTAACAGGTCAGCTACTGGAATTTGTGCAATAAAAGTGGTTAGAGATCACACATAATTAATAAAAAAAAATACTCGTGACTAACATTAAAAGCCGAGGTAAAAAATACATTTCCATATCTTATAAAATGCGTTAACAAATATTTATATAAATATTAAGCTGTCTCTTAGTTTTTGTATTTACAATCTATGGTGTTATTTGTTTTGTAGTTTTCTTAAAGACGTAATATGAATCGTCTTTATGATTGTTTCCGTAGCCTTCATCGTTTAACGACCTTAATATGATCCAAAACGTTGAATTTTTTGGCAATAAATTTCCAATCTGTCAATTAAAATCTCCCACTTAGTTATTTTTTTTTATAAGTTAACTATTTAATGTTCTAGGATCACCATTTCTATGAATATAAAGGAAAAACTCATGTCATTGGAATCATCTGAGGTGATCAGATCAGAATTGTTCTTACAAATGTAGTGCAAAAAAATGAATGTATGTGCAATGAAGTAAGTGGATGCAGGATTGTTGGGGGACAATATTTTTTTAATGAAACAATAGATGCAGAGCGGTGCATCCTTGGCCAATATAAGGGAGTTTTCCTTAAGCTACGTCATCACCTTTTTAAAAACGTTAGGTTAGGATGTCTCAAGCGGCCTTCTGAAGGCCATTCTCCTACGCTTCCAGAATCCAAAGAATTCAAACGTTACACGACGACGAATTGCAAGAAGCTTAGACGATTAAACTATGACTATGACTTAAACAGTTCGCCGTCCACACCCCAAAAACCAACACCATGTCGAAATATGAATTCACCAGATTTTGATGGCAATTCAGATACTTACGGGAGGGACTAAGAAGTAATCATCCCGGCACACATTACGATCTCCTCAATAAGTTCTGTGCATTTAGTCACTGTCCCATCTCTTCAACCTATTTCTAGGCCCCTTAAGTCACCCCTTTGCATTTACGCCTCTGTTGGGCGAATCCATTGATCTTAATGCTGCCAAATAAATTGGTGTGGGATTCCACAACTCGCTTTCACCATTTGACAACTCAGGCATCCCTCCAGACCACACCTACATCGACCAAGGTGGCTGTTTGGGTGGTCTACCTTGCAGGTGGCTGTCCAGTCAAGAGTTCACACTCCCAAGTGACAAAAACACTTGTTGCGTCGCGTGTACCAAGTACCTGTCACAAATTTCGCGATTGTCGATTCACACAGGTACAAAGGAAGATTTCGCCTACCCAACGAGCCCTCTTTCAGGACTTTTCACCCACTCAAAACATTTTTGGTTGTGGAGAAAGAGGTTGTCAAAAAAAAGAGTAATGGGACGCAAAAGAGGATTTGAAGGAGACGGACGACTCAAGGTGTACCGAAAAGGGTTTGAGCATCCTCGGGAATGCTCTCTGGGTCACCCCACACATCAAGAGGTGTTTACAACCCCCCAGCGTGATAACTTTTCAGGGGGTGGGTTAGAGGTAGAATTTCACTTTTGTCGCTCAATCGACCGTCCGCAGTGGGTCCTGTCAATTCAAGAGCCTTCAAGTAATGCCATGACATGACATTACAGGGGCGGACCAGAGGGGGTGGGTAGAGGGTTGATGTAGAGGGATGCTCGAGTTGTCAAATGGTGAAAGCGAGTTGTGGAACCCCACACCAATTTACTTGGCGGCATTAGGATCAATGGGTTCGCCCAACAGAGGTCACACCACGCAAAACCCAGTGTAACTGCAAAGGGGTGGCTTACGGGGTCTGGAAATAGGTTGAAGAGAAGAGACAGTGACCAAATGCACAGAACTTATTGAAGAGGTCTTAATGTGTGCTGGGATGAGTTCTTGTTAGTCCACCCCGTAAGTATCTGAATTGCCGTCAAAATCTTGTGAATTCATATTTCTACATGGGTTGTTGGTTTTTGGGGTGTGGACAGCAAACCCTTTAAGTTTGACGAGCAGTTTAAGTATTTTTTTAAACCGTGTAATCGAAGTGTGTAAGTACCAAAAATATATGTCTTATTTTTATTTTTTGTTTAAAACATTTCTACATGATATCGTCAATATCGCTGCAAAAGTTCAAAGTGCTATATATACCTTTAATTTGTAAACAATAATTAAAGTACCAGCTGCCATTAATCTCAGTTTGGGTCAGCTTATTTATTGGCTCAGTGAGTCTTTCGTTTCAAAATGAACGCAGCTAAAGAATGTAAAACAGGAAGGTTTATTAGAGCAGCGAAGAAGGAAAAGGTATACTGGAGACGCTTATATTAATAGGAGGACAGTTATTAATAGGATATTAGGAGTTAATAGGATACCAATCTCTTCTTCTGAGGAAAAATATTAATTTTATAATAGTTAATCAGTTCTGATAATAAAAGTCCAACTTACCAAATAAGTAAAGTTTACAGCACTCAAATATGTTTTTGATCGTTTTATAATATTCGATTTAAGTGTACCATGACCATTTAATCACATTGTTATGATCTTAGTGAACCTAGAAAAATTTATAGATGGTTGAAAACAACTTATTACGTTGTCTATGGCTAGTTTAAAGTTGACTGGAACCATTTTCGACCTAAAAACTGTTATTTTTTTCAAATATCACATCACCAAGTAGTACATGGTACCTCCATTTGAAAGTAATACTACTCATAAAGGGGGGAAATATGTTTACACGACTCAAGATATTATTTTTTTTATTTAATAAATTGTTAGTTGGTTTTAAAAACTATTAAAACATACGAGGTGTGTAAATTAAGTAATGAGGCTGGTTTTTCTATTTTTTTTTTTTATTCGAATAGAATTACAATTTAGTATTGTCTCCTTCAAAATAACTTCCTTGGGAAGCCACAGCGCTGGAGACAGGTCTTCCGTTCCTCGTAGCAGTGCTGGAACTCATATACTGGAATAGCTTTCAGCCGGTCGGTTACAGCTGTTTGAATGTTTTCTATGGTCCCAAAATGACGTCCCTTAAGGTGATTTTTCGATCTCGGGAAGAGAAAAAAGCCACAAGGATTCCAGTCAGGCGAATAAGGAAGTTGAAGAGCCACATGAATGTTTTTACTGACTAAAAACCTAGACTTCGCAAGCTGAAAACGAAGGATATGAAGAAGAAGAGGGATTGCTATTTGGTTATTAAATCGCCGATTAACCAGTAGTGTAGTTTAATTAATATTATATTTATAAAATTATATTTATTAGTAATTCCTTTTTGAAACGCACTTTTCTCGTTTTCTCGAAACGACTTTTTTTGAATTTGCGTACACTCTAGCTCAAAAAGTTTTTAACCAATCATTTTAAAAATTGACAGTGAGTTTCTTTATATAATTAAGCTCTATATGAACCTAAATTTAGAGTAATAGCATTGTTTAAAGTATTTTTTACTGCAAAAAATTTGTAAGAGAACGGCAAAAATTATGCTCTTTTGTTTAAACACTTCTATATGAAGTAAGGTTTATATTGAAGAAAGATATGTACTTAAAGTAAATTTGAAACTCTATTGATTTCAAATGAAAACTGTGGCCTCCAGAATGCACACAAACAGCTGGTGGTGATGGTGACCTCTGATAGGTTGCAGCTGATGTCTTCCATATTTTCCGAGGTAATACCTACTTAAAAAGAATTACAAAATTTGTTTGAATATATGTATAAAATGTTCTTTAAGTTTAAGTTTTAAAATATATACATTCCTTTCTTGCCAAAACAATTCATGAAAATCACCAAAAAAACGTAGCCCTAAACCTATCCCCCCCCCCCTGTATAGTTACCTATTTTTTGCGTGGCAACAAATTCTAATCACATCGAACAAATACAGTCTAGATTACATCGTTTTTAGATTAACCTTTTATGAATTATTTTTGGCCTTATCTATTAAATTATCATATGTTTCGGTATAAGATTACATAAGATTTTTTATCTTATTTAAAAGATTTGAGTGCTTAGAAACTGACTTGTTTACCTAGATTCATTGAACTCAGAATTTTATGAGGATTTCAAATATGCAACAATATGTGATCTGTTCCATTTGAAAATATTGAATTGGTAGCAGTTCCGGTGAAACCAGAAGTTATATAAATGTCGTTTGTATGTATGTCAAAAGTTATATTAGTTGGTAATTATAAAAGATATTTATTATAACTATAAGATGAAACTAAAAATTTTTAACTTTGTTTTAATGGACAAAGAAAGATAAAATGGTATACCATAATTACGTGTCTCTATGTCACCCAATATTAGCAATGCCCTATCATATGTATGCTCTTTCGGTTAAACAGTTTTATTAAATTACCCTTTGATTAAAAACAGATGTAAGACTATTGATAACGGTATTAAATTAATTTCCCCATATGTAAAATTTGGCGCTTAATGCCTTTGGTACTTCCACTCTTCAATTATTTTAAACAAACGCACCTTATTTATTACCAGATCTTATATCTTGACGTCATTTGAACTATGTTTTAGATACGCAAAATTTAAAAAAGACAACAAATCCTCCTTTGTACCGATGAGATTTCAAAAAAAAAAAAAAAAAAAACATCTGAAGTCGTTCCTAGTGAACACGATTATCTTGACTGTGGTGACTACTTAAATTGAAATTCTGACAGCAATATATCCATCAATTTTGTCAGCGATATTGAAAATACGATTCATAATGCAAGCGTTGATCCTGCAATACGCTTGATTGCCTAAAAACATTTATTATATGCCCCGCCCTGCTTATGTCATAAAATTGTATTAGCAACCAATCCCGTTATCTCAGGAATGCCTTGCCTCATTGCATTATTGCCACACTACTTACTATTTACTACCCGTATTGTTTTACGACTGCGATCTACCTAGGGTCACCTAGAATAAATTCAGAGAAAGCTTAAAACACCCAAAAGTACGTGACGATCCTCATGTTGGATATCGCGAAGATAGACGACGAAGAAAACGCAATTTTGATACATTACCAACGAAATTTGTTTCTTTTTGGTTAGGCGTTATGTAAGAACAAGTGAATTTAACGAGCTGCATGCATATACGAGTACACGTTGCAGTGGCGGCTGATGAAATTTGAAATTCTCGTATTTTTTTTAAAGAAACATGAGGCCCACATATTCTAGGTGGTTATTATTAAAATTAAATAAAAGGATATAATAACAAAAAAAACTTCAAATGAAACTCTAAAAATAAGTTTTCAAAAAATGTCTGCTTCTCGTATTATGATCTTGGAGATAACTTTTACAATATTTGTGAAATATTTTTTTTATAAATACCAATTTGTACGGTTCTCGCAGTTTATTTATCTTAAAATCGTAGCTATTGTAAAATTTTACAATAAAATGCTAGTACCTAGGAAATGACAAATCGACTTTGCATAACTTTAAGACTATAGATAAAAGACTATTTACTTGGTGTTTAAGAAAAAAAATATTTTCCCACTATTTTGCAAGCCGTTACTATAAGACAGTTTTGATTTTTTTTAATTTTTTTTTGCAAGTAAGATTTTTTCTTTTGAATTTCTCTTATTTGTATATCCTAATATTTAGGTCTAGAAATATACCCCTAAAATATGGTGAGTGGCCCCACGCTTCATTATGAAGATATGAGTATTTCACATTTCCTCAGCTGCCACTGATAAGTTGGTAACTACAGCGAACTGAAGATCTTCAAAAGTTCTGTAAATAACACAGCCACACAAAAAAATCTGACCTTAATTTTGGGAAACAAAATGTTCCTATACAATTAAAATTAAAATGGCCATAACTTTTTGAAACAAAAATATTTTGTAACAAATCGAAAAACGTCTCCTTATATTTGTTTCTAGATTATGAAAAAAAATATACTGAAAATATCCCACAGAGCGTTACTGAGAACCCAGGGAGTGCTCCAGTGTTTTTGAAAATTTTTTCGCAAACTTTGCTGACGATTTTTTTCAATATAAATCCTTTCTGTAAGAGGTGTATAGTCATCACCTAAAAAGTGAAGTGGGTCCCATGCGTCGTTATCAAGATATGGCTAACTGAAATATCACGCACCGCCACTGATGTGTATTATATGTTTTTGGGGGTCGCTGAATCCGAATCCGGGGTCATTTCCATCCCAGCATGTCTGGGTTCGGCCATAACCTCAAAAAACACCCTCAAATTTGATATATCCGTTAAAACCACAAACCTTATAATACAATAACCAACTGACCCCACAACCTAATAACTCCATAACCCCATAGCCACATAACCACATAACCCTAAAACCCGGTAAAAAAAGTTTCTGACGTGGGGGTCTCACTATGTGTACTGTATGTTTTTGGAGTCGCTGAATCTGCATCCGGGGTCAGTTTTTCCCCAGCACGTTAGAGTTCGGCAATAACCTCAAAAAACACTCTGAAAATCACCATATCCGTAAAACCACAAACCCTATGGCTCTTAATCCTCATGATACTATAACACAATAACCCAAAACCCCACAGCCACATAACTACATAACCCTATAACTCGATGCTGTAATCATGTAACGCAATATCTCACAATTTTACAGTTCTCAAGCAAATATACATCACAAAAAAATATATACGAGTAAATAAATAAATCTGTAAATAAATTAATTAATCTGGTAATGCCAGAACTCCGACTGTATATGTAACATACATGTACATGGCGTAATTCATCGTAATGTACAACCATTGTGTTATTGGGTTATTATAGGATTATGAGTTTTCGGAGCCATAGTGTTTGTGGTTTTAACGGATATAGCAAATTTGAGGGTGGTTTTTGAGTTTATGGCCGAACCCAGACGTGCTTGGATGAAACTGACCCCGGATTAGGATTCAGCGACACCAAAAACATACAGTACACATAGTCAGACCCCACGTCAGAAACTTTTTTTATCGGGTTTTAGGGTTATGGGGTTATGTGATTATGGGATTATATGGTTATGGAGTTCTTAGGTTGTGGGGTCATTTGGTTATTGTATTATAGGATTATTAGGTTTCGGAGCCATAGGGTTTGTGGTTTTAACGGATATAGCAAATTTGAAGGTTTTTTGAGGTTATGGCCGAACCCAGACGTGCTGGAATGAAACTGACTCCGGATTCGGATTCAGCGACCTCAAAAACATATAGTACACATAGCGAGATCCCCAGGTCAGAAACTTTTTTTTTGTGTGGCTGTGTAATTAGTGATTGTGGTTTTGCGGTTGTGAATATTTCAATTGTGAGTCATTAATAACTGGAATTCTCTGTTTGGCTTCAAAAATATTTAAAACTGATTACTGATTAGGACCTAATAATCAGTACTTCTACATTCAATATTTCCAAATTTTTCTGGATTAAATCTCAAAAATCATTAGGCATGAGAGCTCGTATAAAGGAATTGGGCAATTGAAAATTAAATTTGTTTCAAAACATTTTTTGAAAATCGTCTTTACTGAATAAAACGTTAGGTTTGTAGTAGCATTTGAACACAAAACGAATATGTTTTCCAAATAACGTTTTGCAATAAACATCTTAATAAAGTTGCCACATTATTAATTTCGAAAATAGTATTTATCCGGTCCTGCCTTTAATTTAAAGAAATGGTTGTACAGGGAATTTCTAAATACAAAAATATTCAAGATAAGAAAAGACTAGGAATAAATGATGATGATGATAACATTGCCTTAATTTTATTAAAATAAAGACTTTTATCTTGAAAAACAACTGAAAACTTTCTTCAGTATACTTATTGAACAAGAGGTATATAACAAAAAAAATGTGATTCAGCGCTGACAGTTCGTAATAATTCAGCTTTTTACCGCAATAGCTATGAAACTGATGTGACAAGTCCAAGCGAAACACATATTGAATATATGTATATGAACAAATATCTACCTATATTAGTTATTTTTCAGTTTACAAGCAAAATGCTTCACGGTAAATTTCTTATTGTTAGTATCGATTTACATTTGTCTATCATAAATGCCCATACACAAGGTATTTGGCACAGTGGAATATTTTTTTTATTTGTGCAGATCATCGTTGGATATCCTTGATGACAAACTTGTTTTGTTATATGGATAGCTTAGGACTTAATGAGATTAGTTCGCGTGGTTTCTGATGACGAATGACAGTGAACGGGCATTAATCTCATTCTAGAATTTAATTAAAAATTAGTGGGTATGTCTCAATGATTTACCAAAGGGTGAAGAAATAGTATACCCTTTTATTAGGTGTAAAAGGGATACTTTTTTGTGACGAGTTTTGCCAAGCGAACAAAATAAGGCATATGAACTACAGGACTGACAAGCAACGTCACTTTTCAAAGTTATTGGAGGTGACATTCAGAGGTCCTGAAATCTCCTATGGACAGTTAAAACTTATATCTGCGGGAATGTTGTAAATGTCTTTGTTCGGGTTGACCTTAACTTTTTTTTAGCCGTTCTGATATCGCAACCATCACCATCCTTAGTTCGAAGTTCGAAGAACGTACGGAATTTTGTACCGGTTGTTCATAATTTGAATATACAAGAAAAGTGTGAGAAGTAGATGCGGCAAAAAAAATACATTTTGGACTTAAGGTATATACAAGGTGTCTTATAAATAAATTGACATATTCGCGATAAAAGTTATATTATGAATATGTATACAGCTTTAGTTTCAGTGAAAAAACCATAGTTTCTCCGTATGTTTCATTTATTTATTTTACACCGTTCAACAGGATACCTTATTTATCCACAACAAAACGTAATTATTTCTAGATGTTTTTTTAATTACTGTTACAAAATAAAGTCACTAATGAAAAATAATAAGTAGAGGTCGGAGGTTAATAATAGATGTCTGCTTTACCAGGGGCGGCTATCAGTAACGTTACGAAATATTAAATAGGTCATAGTTTATACATATCGGTTGATTGTTGTAGCCCAATTAATCGGTAAAGGAACCATAGACACAAGACACAGAACTTGCATACTCATGGTAAACGATACTATAACAAAGTCGTGTCCGTACTGCCACTCAAGTTTCCATACATTATTCATAACTGTTCCATATGTTCAGGAGTTAAGCTCTGGTGCCTGTCACTTAAAATCCACTTATAAGATGAAAAAGAGCGTTCAACGTCTACAGACGTATTTAAAATAAGTAAAGTTTTGTAAGGACACATTTATATATTGTTCAGATACAACCACTTACATTCCTGTAAATAAATCCACAATGTGACACAACGTAGGAAAGTCAAGGTAAGTAACATCCGTTGTTTATTCAATTTTAAGCCATATAGGTTTATCGTGCAGTTCAGATTTTATGTATATCCTCTCACAGTGGTGCTATGTATAATCGTCTGAGTTGTTTTTGCAGGCAGACTAATTTCTCTCCTTACTTTTTAGTCATAGCGTTCTGGACAAATTGACTGACCTCGTGGTGATCTAATTTTACGAATGGAATATTACACGCTACCATAATTTTGACAAAATCCAAGTTAAATTGTCTCTGTCTGGCGCACTCACACCAACACTTACACGAGCTTTATGTTTGTCTGTAACATGCTGCAAAACAGCCGTTTTTACGTGCCACGTCCGTACACTGTCACACATGGTACAACGAAGTTCACTGCCACTAAAGATCAGTTCCGGAAAATCGTTTGTCCAACGCTCGACAGTAACACACGACGGACGCTGTCCCGACATTTTTACAAATTTATTAGACGTTTCGTACACACGAATACCTTGACCTTGAAGTACATATTATGGCGTTATTTGATTAACTACGATTATACTATGTACATATATACAGGAGTTGACGATGTACTTTATTAATGTGGCACATATAACAGTATTCCAGTCGCGTGAAGCCCGGTCCTGGACTCTATTAACCTATGAGCTCTAGTAATAAGACATAAGCTTTATAATAGTGACATATCAAACATGCATTTTGAAAAAATCTGTTTTAAAAGCCGACGCTGAAGTACCAAAGGCTAAAATGATTTTCAATACCTGTACATTTAATCGATACCTGTAGGTATATCGATGGTAAGTAAATACACTAAATGTGTCACTTTAATGCCATTCAAATGAATGTACGAAACATGAATGCTTCTCATATTTTCTGGTACTAGATTTACACAAATTAATTTATTAACATGTCCGCAGTGAAACAAGTTATCGAGATGATTTCAAATTTTGGCCTTGATTTCTCAAGATAAATTTATGATGTTGCCAAGCAGATGTGCAGTTTTTCCAAAGGTCCAGGGCCACACTAGGTGATGGTATGATCACTCAAATTATCAATATTAAAATAGTAAAGGTACTTTTGTGATAAAATAATTATTATTAACAATGGCGTGTTTCTGCTTTGCTGCCGACTTTTTTTACAAGCTTTAAACAATGACTTATTTCATATTGTATACCTATTACATACTTTATTTCTACATATTTATATTTTTGTTAATTTTTAAATGGTTTTCAACCCGCCACGTATTAACCATTCGCAGCGAAAGAAACGAAATAACCACTGAACATTGTTGCAACTTAGATTCTCCTTTGTGAATAGTTGGTTTCCATGACCATGAAAGATCAGCGTTCTCCCAATATGGAACCTCTCATCTGAAGAATCATTAGTAGATGTAGTTGAACACTGAAGTAGATGTTCGGCTGAATCCTCTTCCTGTTCACATATTCTGCAAACTGGTGTTTCACTTAGCAACATATTGCATAAGTGACAGTAAATTTCCAAGCAAACCGGCAGTTGTTTCATCCAATACCTTCTTGAATTTTTCGTGGATGTTTCCTATGATCATTTGTATCATTGCTGCAAACGGCAGAATACTAATATGAGGTGGTACAAAAATACTTAGTCATTGAGCCAATTTATCAGCTTCTTTAAAACAGATACACCTTATATATGAGCTTGTTATATTCATCAGTGTTTGATGACATTTACATGCTGTCCTCGACACTATCTTAAAGGGTTTGGTGGTTAGTATCGCTTGTCTATCGTCTTTATGGATGTTTGTTGATTTACCTTTCATTTTATTCGGGTAATTATCTTGCAGCTATGGTTAAACAGCGCAGCTTGCGCCACTAATGCTCTCCAGCGTCGATATGGGTTGCGCAGGATCTGTCAACGACAGAACAAGGGATTAAAGTGTCCGTACTAACCTGTAGGGGAAGCATTTTATTTGTAGCATTTTGTTGGCTTTTAGGACACCAAATAACAGCTCCATAATGTAACATCGGGATAATGATATCATTGATTACCATATCCATATGACTACCCTGAATTTTATACCCTTCGTAGACTGTTCTACTGACAGTCCCGCGACACTTCTCCATAGGATGCCTTCTTTAGTCTATTTTCTAGGTGGAGTTTCCATATTAGCTCATCATCGAGGGTTATTCAAGGTATTTTACTTCCGATGCACTCCTCACTCTCATATTTGGTTCGCGTTTATCTAAGATCGCGTTCACTTATCAGTCCCCTCCAATTTTCTAATATTCCTAGTACCACGACGCATATGTTGTATTCATGGAACTGAAATTTGATGAAAACTCATGAATCTTGACTGATTTCCTAAACTGAAAGTTTACATTTCTTTCCTTGGCCTCAAAATACAAGTGGCTGTGACTGCGTTGGCCCACAGCATCTCAGTTCGACTCTGTAGCATCGATGCGGTCTTCGAGTACATGTGTGTGAACTCCAGTGTGAAATTAACTTGCAAATCCGCGGTGTACCGACACCGGATTACTTATGTATCGGTTGCGAAAATTAATTTTTAAATTTCCGCTTTAAAATGCATGAGGCCGATTTGCATCCGATGTCAGGCGCGTGGATTTCGAGAGTACTTTTTCGAAACGGACCGGATGGAAATGGCGTTCACCTGTACATACATTAGCGCCCAGGATGATAGCGAAATTTGTCATTTTCCATCTCCGCGCTAGTAGCCTTAGTATCGATGTATAATTGCGCTGATTTTCAGGACGGTTCCAAAGCTATAAAAACTAAAGTTTAACAAAGAACTTCACAAGTCACTCGCTATAAAATGAAATTAAAAAAAAAATGTTAAAATTCAATTAAAAACGAATGTTTATTTAAAAAAATCACTCGGACACGACAGGTTTTACAGCTATTTGCTCGGCTATTTGACATAACACACTCTCAACAATTATCCAGAATTCCAGAAATGAAAATAAATAATATAAAGCGCATTCTTAAATATTTTTATTTAGCCTATTTATTAAAAACAGAACTCTAAAAATAAAATTAACACAATTTAAACTACCTATCCTAATCTGGTCTTTAATAAATGTTCAAACTGTGCCCCGCTTACTTCTTGAGAGTAACCAATCCGCGATTTAAATTCTTCAACCATGTTACGTATTATTTCAGCTAATATTTATTGACTTTTATATCTTATTATATTGTCTAAGTTCTCTATACTAGTAGGCTTATTTACACACACGCTATGTTTTAAATAATCCCACAAAAATAAATCCATGGGGGTTAGATCAGGCGACCTAGGAGGAAACTCGAATTGACCGCTTCGCCCAAACCAGTGACCTGGAAATTCTTCGGTTAAATATTAATTTAAATAATTAATTTAATTTAAATAATTAAGAATGCGCATTGTATTATTTATCCTGAATATTTTGAATACTGGATGACTGCTGGGAGTGTGTTATGTCAAATAACCGAGCAAATAGCTGTAGAACCTCTCGTGTCCAAGTGATTTTTTAAATAATAAACTTTCCTTCGTTTTTTATAGAAGTTTAACATGTGATGTCGCCACCTCAAAAGAGCTTTCAAATGATGTATCAAAAGCCATATGTTGTTAGTTAAAAAAATATTAATGACGTCATATCTTTGACAGCTGTCGATAAAAAACAACAAATGAAGTATCAAACTGTCGACAAATAAAATATTTAATATTTTAAATATTTAATTTAATTGACGAATGTTTTCCTAAAAAAAAACCTTTATCGAATTTATGCGCGACTTTACGCCCTCACTGTATATGAAGAAGTGTCAAATAAAAAAAGTTACCCATGTTTTACTCAACTGAATCTGAAAAGAGCCAGGGACCAAAACCATAACATTTGGTGTAATTACTAAGCACAAACAAGCGTGTTTTTAATGTGCTCAATTTCAAATGTTTTATCAAATCCTAGGAAAAAATTCAATAAGAGGTAAATACAAAAATTATTTAATTGAAGAACTGTTCTTCTATATCGTATTCGACGAATACAATCCGGCGTCTAAAAAAGTTTTTAGGACAGAAAACACTTTAGATAGAAATTAATTGTTCAATAAGTATCACGGGCCAACAAGGGTCAGGAAACAGAAACTCTAGTATTCTTTTCCGAAGGTTTCCGGTGCGCTGATCCGAATCTGGCCTCAGAATTACTCCATCACGTCAGGTTTTTGAGATATCCTAATTTAAATGTGCAAAAAACACAATTTTTAACATATTTGATGTTATGTAACATCATAAGGTATTTTGTTTTCACAAAACTTGTAGTAGCATCTAAAAATATGATTCTTCCTCTTTAAAATCAATTTTGAATCGTCCAGATATCTGTGTTTTTCACCGACGTATGATAATTTGAACTTTGTGTTTCATCAGTCTACTCAAATAGAGTACAAGCTACCTCTTTGAGCGTATTTTTTTAAATACTGTTCAATTACTGTATAAACATTTCCAAGGCCGTTGATTACAGATCCAATGTGAGATTCTAAAATTTCAAAATGTCAGATCCAATATGGCAGGCAAAAAATTTCATAAAAATATTTATTAAGGATGTTTCTGATTGCGAATGCATGGTAAGATATTTCAAGAATATCAAGCTCATTCTAATCATCTAATAAATGCAAATTTAAGATATAATAACTTCTAATTCATCAGCAAAAATAAAAACATTGAAAATAGCCCCAAATATTCCATTATGTGGACCTTTACAGAATTACCGTAACAAAAACTGTTTTGTAAACAGAGAAACTCGTGAATATTAAAAAAAAAATACATCAAGTGGCGCTTCCGTTACTAATTCCAATTTTGTTTACTATTCTAAGAGGAATTTATAGAATGCGAAAATACATAATACATTTGCATACGCTCGAAAAACCCGCAATCAAAATAACCTGACACCATCATTATCACAATGATAATTAAATAATTAATTTTAAAACACTTGTTACTTAATAGAGTAAATTGCCTGGATCAGGGCCGGCGCCAGTGAAATCGAGGCCCTTATCCAAGAAAATCTTTGGTGCCCTAATATCTAGTCCACACAGAAGCAAAAAACATAAATGTCGAATTTTGTGGAAGTATGTTTACTTCCGTTATTAAAAATATGTTGCAGAAATAGGACACTTATTTACAGTTCGTGAAACCATGCCACAAAAGGTCTACATTGTAGAAATATTGCTATGAAAATAATTTACTATGTTATATAAACAATGTTAACAATGTGAAATTATATAATATATTCATATTCATTACTTTTCTGCTACAATAAGGAGTAAGGTATTTGTGAATACAAGGAGATATTTTATGCACAGATTAGTACTGTGCATTAGCAATAACGTGATTAGGAGCAAATCCGTTTTCATGGTAACTACTATCGTGTATTATGAGTTGCTATGAAATTTGCAAAAAAAATTAATTTTCTCGAAACTCGAAATACTCGTTATGTAACCTTAATGAAAATTTGTATAATCGTATTCAGAATAGTAAGTTGATTAAGAAAAAAATTAAAAACAGTCTACCATTTAAAAATACAAAGATGGCTGCTACAGCTTCAAAACAATACAAAAATTGAAAAATAAAGGTCACCAGAACATGCAAACAAGTCAAACAACTTTTATTTGAAAAAGTTTGTTATGAAACAAATGGTTAAACAGATATACTAGAGTAAATCAATCAATTTTAATACCAAAGTGTGTCAACGAATTCAGTTAAATATTTTCTTCATTTTGTTTCCTTCGTTATGTTATCTACCTTTCATTAGGTATAATTTAGAGAAAGAACATCTAACCTAAAAAAATGCAGCTCCAATAAGTAACGCTCTGAACCATCTGAATCGCTGTTTTTGCCTTCAGCCGGCCCTGTAACCTACCTGTAAGCATCGAACGCCGTTTATGTGACTAATGCGTTGAGTGTCAGCTACTAATTGTAAGTATTCTTCATTACTAATACTGACGTTAGAATGATTATATTGTGATTATATTAATGAGAAGATATATTATTAAGTTTCAACCGGATGTACTTTGTGGAAGACTGACGATTTTTTTAATATGTAGCATATCTGTAATAGTACCAGATGCAACAGTATTTTTATGTAGTAGGAATGTGTAAATATAATATAAAAGAAATAATAGTATTTTTGTTACAAAAAACTTTTGTATTAAATAAATGTTTTTTTTTTTATTGTAAGTTGTGACAAGAGCTATTTAACAATTATACGAGGTGTGTAAATTAAGTAACGAGACTGGCAACGTGACGCCCGATCCAATAACACTGCGGAGACGCGCCAGTGTTTTTTGAAGAGCACAGTTTTTTCGGTGGTTTAAGACATTCTCAGAAAGTCGATTGAAGATGATTCACGCAGCGGAAGGCCTGCTTCAAGAACTGATGAAACTTTCGATAGCATACAGGACATTCTGCCTTCAGATCGTCGGTTGACGACAAGAATGATGAGAAGAAGAGTTAAATTTGAATCACACCACTGTTCGTCAGATTTTGACTAATGAATTGGGGATGAGAAAAATCTGCTCAAAAAAAATCAAAAAAAACCTTTCGCAGGAACAAAATAACATCAGGAGAGAAAGGTGTCTTGTCTTTTTGGAACCGATTGAAAATGTTCCTTAGTTTATAAAACGTGTCATTACTGGTGATGAGAGTTGGGTGTCCAAAGCATGAAATGGTACCAAGCGCCAAAGCATTTAATGGCACACTCAAGCTCTCCAAGACCTAGAAAAGCAAGAATGAGCAAATCGAATGCATGCTGATTTGCTTTTTTGATAGCCAGGGAATTGTCCACAAAGAGTTTGTGCCGCCAGGCCAAATAGTAAATGAACACAGAGAGTTTCTTGAAAAATTTCGAAAAAAGGGGACATGCGTTTGAGACCAAACATCAAGAACAACTGGATGTTGATCACGACAATGTGCCTTGTCACACAGCCATTTCAGTAAACGAGTTTTTAGCCAGTAAAAACATTATCGTTCTTCTCAGCCTCCTTATTCGGCTGACTTAAGTCCTTGTGACATTTTTCTCTTTCCGATATTGAAAAATCACCCCAAGGAACTTCATTTTGGGACCATAGAAAACATTAGAAAGGCTGTAACCGACCAGCTGAAGGCTATTCCAATATATGAGTTCGAGCACTGCTATGAGGAATGGAAGAACCGTCTCCAGCGCTGTGTGGCTTCCCAAGGAAGTTATTTTGACAATACTGAATTTAAAAAAAAAATTAAAAACCCGTCTCATTACTTAATTTACACACCTCGTATACCTTTATATGTTTGTAGATGATGAGAAAACACCCTGATTGATGAAAAGACACATTATTATTTATAAATAACTGGATATATATTAATTGAAAAACATTTATAAAAGAGGACTGTCTAGCTCAGTAAGTTACCAATTTCAGTTTGGATACACTAAAATTTTTAATTTTGACACTCTAGTTGATTTAGTTCTGTCTATGACAACCATCGAAGGATAAACGCCAAAAAACTCCAAACCAAAATATTAAGTGTTCTACAAATAATACATTGCAATTTTTTACTTATATGAAAACTGAAGAAGTAAGTAAAATACCTAACAAAAGATGTCCTTGATCCAAAAAGAAAATCCGGTTATATATTTAGCAGTTATTTTCGTCAATTATTCCGGCAGTTATTTTCGTTTATAAAATGTGCCTACTCATCTTAACGATACATATATATTTCGATTTCGTCCTTTTATTATCTTATCCGATAAGTACCTTAGTCTTCAATTAGGCCACTGCGATTATTTCTGAGCGGTGTGCATGGGTGGTCCTTTAATAAGATCTGAAGGTAGAAATATGAATATAACTGAAAATCGTAGAGAGATTTTCAGTTATATTCACATGTTATTCAATGAAAACTCTAACAAGGCCAACTATCTTTAACAACTCAATCTTTAATATCGTGTCTACAAGTAAATTCTCAATTATTAGCCTAGGAAAGATAGAAAAGTTTTTTTTAAAATTCCTCAAGCGTAAAAAAAATGATAATTAGGTAAAAAATAGTGCAATTTGAGTGCACTAGTTTTGGATCAAATCGGTTTGTAGGAACATAACCAAAAAAATTCATAAACGTATGAAAAATCGTTTTTTTTTGCACTTTTTAAGTACCTAAAAAAATTATTTCAGAAAAACAAAAAATAGCATGGTATAGCGCTTAAAAAGACGAAGAAAATCAGTTTTTAAAAAATTGAAATCGGTTCACAACTTTTTGCAAAAAAAAATAAAAACTATTTTCTTTGTTTATACTTTTTTATTATCTACATAATTACTCGGCCTACGAAAGTCGTAGGGACTTCCGAGTGACCAAATTGTAGCTCTCTTCGGCGGCTACTCACAGTAAAAATTTTATCAAAAAATATTCTTTTGGCGTAATTCGAAAAATGTAAAAAAGGGTGTGTTTTAGAAAAATGGCCCGGCAATTGTCAATAAAGGTTCGATGACATTGGTCCAGTGTCATCAGTGATGACACTGGGCTAGTTTACTATCAGCTAATAAATTCGCCGGTTAGTAGCTAGTAAACTCGCCCAATGTCATCGAGCCTTAACAGTCCTACGGTAATTTTTCAAAGTGCGTTTGGTTCGAGAAGAGGTGCTCTACAATCATACAATAGACCAAGTTTGTCAAATTTGAGGAAGTATCTCAAAAACGACATTGAAAACCGGGCTGTTTTGCGTTTCGGGCGCTCGAGCGAAGGGGAAAGGCCGCATGGTGGGGGGAACTCTCTCAATTCGAGCGCAACATGCGTTCCCCCACCATGCGGCCTTCCCCCTTCGCTCGAGCGCCCGAGCGCCCGAAACGCAAAACAGCCCGGTTTTCAATGTCGTTTTTGAGATACTTTCTCAAATTTGACAAACTTGGTCCATTGTACGATTGTAGAGCACCTCTTCACGAACCAAATGCATTATAAAAAATTACCGTAGGACTGACTGTTAATGACAATTGCCGGGCCATTTTTCGAAAAACACCTTTTTTTCATTTTTTCGAATTGCGCCAAAATTTATGAATATTTTTTTGATAAAATTTTTACTGTAAGTAGCCACCGAAAAAGAGCGGTACAGTTTGGTCACTTGCGGAAGTCCTTACGACTTTCGTAGGCCGAGTAATTAGGTAGATAGTAAAAAAAGGACAATTTTCGAGGGTTTTAATTTTTTTTTGCAAAAAGTTGTGAACCGATTTTAATTTTTAAAAACTGATTTTATTCGTCTTTTTAAGCGCTATAACGTGCTATTTTTGTTTTTCTGAAATAGTTGTATTTGGTACTTAAAAAGTGAAAAAACCGGTTCTTTACGCGTTTATGAATTTTTTTGGTTATATTCCTATAAACCGATTTGATCCAAAACTAGTGCACTCAAATTGCACTATTTTTTACCTAATTATCAATTTCTTTTAACGCTTGAGGAATTTTTTGAAAAATTGGACCTATTTTGGCTATCTTTCCTAGGCTATACGGGGACCTGGAATTTTATTGTATAAGTTGACAATATCTAATTTGCAATGATAAATCAGCAGTGACACTTGATAGCAAAGTACAGTCGCTTCAACTGATTGTGACATAAAGGTTTGTGAAGAAAACGCAAAACTAAAAAAATATATATTTAATCTTGGAGCAAATGTTCAAAATGTCCTTCAGTTTGAAAGCACAAACGAACTTGGCGCTTAATGTTGCTAACTGAGGGGTTATGTTATGTTGGCCAAACAACTCTAATAGCCTCACAAAGTTCATCGATAGCGTCACATGTCTTTTTTAAAACTGTGTTTTTGTGGAAAATCCACCAAATAGGTATCAACAAATTATTCCAAATAAGCAATTGTTTGACGAGCAGTATGTACTGTAGCATTATCTTGTTGAAAACACTCCGTAAATGAATGAAAATACTCCGTTAATCATTGATAAAGCGTTCCGATAAATCACTGCAATATCTTTCAGCAGAAACGGTTTGAAAAAATATATTGATCCCGTGATTTGTTTTGATTCCCCGTGATCCCATTATATATATATGATGATCCCGTGATTGATCCCGTGATATATTTGAAAAAATATATTGATCCCGTGATTGATCCCGTGATGAAGTTTCCACAAATTCTTGAGTATCCTATGAAAATATCCTGAAAGGTAAAACCAGACCTCTTCAGGAACACTTATCGAGAATATCATTGTTTCTATGAACAGTAAGCTGTTCTTCTTCCAAAATCTATACATATGCCTGACTTCATATATTAAATGAATTTAATATGGATATATATAACTTCAGATCATTAAACTGATGTATACGAAAAGATTAAAAAAATATTTTATAATATACGAATATAAATATCATATTAAATAAAATAGTTGTAACACAAATTAGAAAATTGACATACACTTTTTTATTAGCCTTAAAAAAATATTTTCTCTTCTTCCTCTAATATTTTAGATAAAAGCGAAAATATACACTTGGGTGTATCCTTGTTAAACAGAGAACAATAATGCAATATCCCAGTTTGTTTCGTGATGCGTTTTAATTAAAATATAATTTTTTGACCTCGTATTTTGTGTTGCGAGACAGTGACTCAGCTACAGGGGGTGAAAATGAATTATTTTTCAGTAAACGTGTCCATTCATGGAACTTATGGAGTTTTGTAGTAAAACTCGAACCTTCGGTATACAAACCGGCAAACAACCAAAAAAAAAACAAAACGTTTTACACTAGCTTGCCTCAGTAATAAAGAATCATAATATATCAGCAAATAAAAATGGATTTTAAAGCAGCAAACTACATTGTGCGAGGTCATTGTCAATGATATTTAAGAAAATATGTTCTGCCACAATGGATTCATAAAGATTGCCAAGACGACCATTTTTTTTTTACCATTTGACTGACTCCAAAATGACTTCAAAACCTGACACAATTGATATTATCTGAAATGAGATTCATTTTTATCCTCAGAAAATCTGTGATTCACCACTTTTAATTTTTGTAACTGACCTCTGCAAAATTGTTATTATTGTTTTGTATTAACTAATATTCCGGACACTGCCCTATGGGGGAGGGGGTGACCACCCTCGTCTAACCCCTTCGGGACCGCCCCTGCCTCGTACCTCACTCGTTACGCGGCCCACTACAGTTACAGGCGGGCAGGCATAATATAAGAATAAGAAATCAGTGCCGATCACTTTTCAGAAGACCTTGTTAGTAGCGGCGGTAACATGCCTACGCAAAACAAAAGAGGAATATTAAAAAAATGACAAGCCGGGACACCCACGTTATAAGCTTCTACCCGCACAAGACAGAGATTAGTGGAGATGTGCAGTTCGTCCGCTGTACCAAACGTCGCATGGAGTGGGCGACTTACGCCGATTTCATGTACGTCTGCAGATGAGGAGAGCGCATGTAATTTTAAAGGTCATTGCTAGTTAGTCATGTGCTGTGGTTGAGGATAAATCACTGTCGAATTATATATATTGTACAGGAATGCCGCCAAAAATGTTCTTTAATATTTTCTCGTAATAGGGTCTGTAACATTCCTTTATGGTTATACCCATATCGGTACTTACCATTGACACTTGCGACGTTAATTCAAACTATGAAGGTGTGAAGAATTTACTTTACTTTAATAATTTAAATTACATATGCTCAATAAGATTTAATTACCACACAAAACTTCTTGAGTTATTTTTGGAGTGATAGGTTTGAAAACGTACAATATGTTTACTGAATTAATCAGTCCATATAGGTGTTCCGTGAACAGTTTCCTAGCTTGTGGGTTTAATTACCCATTAACATTATAATATATTAATTAATAATTACATAAGCTAGGAAACTGTTTACTAAAACAAGCTTGTAAACCGAAATCATGCTTGTGTTGACAAATTCCGTGAAACTGAATCAGTAAGCCGTAAACCAGGGAATGGAGCACCCAGAAAAATAACTGATTGTATCGTAGATATTTCAGCGACGAATGAACACGCCTGACATATCGATTGCGAGTGTGGCACTCCACACTATAGTAAAAAAATATTTGCAGTTACATCCATATAAAGTTCAAGCAATCCACATATACAGACCCTTAGATTTTGGAAGAAGAATTTCCATTTAGTTCCATTATACCATTTCCAATAGTTCCTGGAGAACGATGGCGTTCTAGATAAGTGTTTCTTTTCTGACGAGGGCTAGTTTCATTTTTCAGTATCTTGCTTCATGACATGGTCCGCAGAAAATCCCCATGAATTTGTGGAATCTCTTCTCACATCCACAAAAAATTGGTGATTGGCTAGAGGTTTCGAGAAGTCGACTCAAGAAGAAAAAAGAAGAAGAACCAATAATGTTGAACTAAACCGTAACTACTGAAAGACATAGCAATTATTTAATAGAACCCTGTATCGATGACAGGGCGGTAGCTAGAACGAAAATTGTAAGGGTGCCAAGGAAAAAGTAATGAATTCCGAAGTATCTAATGATCTATGTGTCGAAAGACATATGTAACATTTGCTCTAAGCATAAACATTTTTTTTCTTCAACAAACAATTCTTATGGTTATTGTATTTATTTTGATGTAGGTCTTGTGAACCAAGGACCTGTGCCAAATGTTGGATAACAATTGCCACTTTGTGAGACCTCAATGTGTTATACAATGAGATTTCTGAACTTTGTGGTAATTTTTGAAAAATGTTCCTTTGCAGGACTTGGATTGGCATTTGATAGATCCACCGTGATAATTGTGGCCTTGATATATTTTAGCAAAATGCTCTTGTAATGTCCCCTAGTGTAACGCCCCCGAAAATCGACAAAAGCGCTCGTCTCCAGAAACAGCGCGGCGGCGTTTCGCCGAAAAGGGTCTCTGATTCAGGAGGTCTCCTTCGGATGCGGCCGATTACGATTCATGATACACCTTATTATTAAATCGCAAAAAAATCTTGCATCGCAGTCGGCCAGGCGATCGGCCGAGATCCGCCGCGGCCTACCGCGCCGTCGACTCGGTGCGGTCCTCAGCCGATTTCGTCGGGCCGACAGAAACCCGTTCGCGGCATCGCATCGCCCGGGAGATCGTTTTCATTTTTCTTTCCTTTTTTCGTTCTCGTTAAACTTAAGTATGTCATGAATAATACGAGATTTCGCGTGTGTGACTTATACCCAAGGCCGTTTGCGCGGATGGCGGTCGACGCCGCGGCGCGGGGGCGTGAGGGGCGCGGGGGGATAACAAAAATTACGCGGCCTGTGTGAAGTACACGCGATCGGTAGTTGCCGAAAAATTAGGTCGCTATGCAGCGAAAGACAACCTGGCGATGAAAAGAACGCACGCCTAGTATAATACGCTTCTAAAATATATATATATACTATAGCCAGTTCTATAACTGGCTATAGTCTAACAAACAAATAATGTAATACCCTTCCACAATAATTGAGATAATCAGTGGTGGCATTGTATTTAATATAACAAAGTTGGTTACAAAGCTGAAGACTTGTAGGGGTGCTGATGCGGGTTAGGTGGCAATTAGGGAGCATTAAGATTGTCTAAATGCTACTTATAAAAGAAGAATAATGAATACTATTAAAAAAAACAATTTCGTGATTTTTGAATCGAAAAATAATAGAAAATCTACAAAAAGTTTTACCAAAGTACAGCAAGAGCAGTTTCTAAGATAGAACACGCATTGTCCACTATTTATTCAATTAATTTGACGTCCAAGCAGTTACTATTATCGCAAACCTAAATATGAGTCATTGTGCATCCCCAGGCTCTACCACAATTGGTCTTGCACTTACATGACAGAAATACAAGTAGTGCTTTGGGAGTAGGATCCTTCAAAGTGGTTACTGGGATGATACCAGTTTGGGTTTTCTTCCAACCCCATTCTTCAGCTTCTTTTGAACAGCCATACCATTGTCTGGAGGGTGTTTGTTGATATTCAAGTAGGCGGAACGGCAATTGTACACAGGCTAGGAATGTGCCGGTTAGTCAAGGAGCTGAAAATATAACGACAGTTCAGTTGAATTGCGTTTAATCATAAATGAAAAATCGCATATTACATAGGTAAAAGCAGTTTAGGGAAGTTAACGGGATATGTGGTCAATTTAATCAGATCTTGAGCCTAAACCGTTAACTTTAGCGAAAATATGATGAGCAAAGATTTTTGTATGAAATTTCCTCCTCTTTAATTTTGCTTTTTACATATTTTTTCTAAAAACGCATATCTTTGGAGAGAATTGCAAAAAACCGTTTTTGGCGGAAATTTTGGCAAAATGACGGCGCCGGCGGCAAGTCTCGAATTGTGCATTTTGGGAATTTTAGTTCTACATACCCAAACCTACAAATCTGCCAAATTCCAAAACTTCCCGAGTTATTTCCAGGTAAGCCCTTCTTGTGAACTCCAATGACTGGCCTATTGGGAAACATCTACACAGAATGGGCATATATTTAGATGAACATATTTGTAGATTATATAATGAGGAGGATGAAACAGCCCCTCACATCTTACTAGAGTGCCCAGCACTAACACACTGGAGATACGGTATTCTGGGAACAGAAAACCCCTATGAGGCCTTTCCAAAGAAAAATCTTGTGAAAAGGCTACTAAACCTCATAAAGGTAACAAGCCTATTCACATGAAATAACGATGTAAACTGGAAATACAATAAGCGTGACGGCTGCAGTGTTGGAGGCAAAACAAACCCCAACCCAGAGACATAGGAGAGGACAAAAAGTCATATCTAATTACACTAGAGGGTAATTAAAACCTCCTAGGTAAAAACACTGAAGCTCAGAATACAAGCCGATATGCTTATTTTTCGCCATTCACCATTAGATACGTCACATTGATGAGATCTAATAAAATCTAAAATCCTGATCTGTGACTTCTAAATGGCGAATGATGATGAGCCGAACGGAAAATCATTCTCGCACTAAAATTCATCATCATTCATGGTATTCACTCACTCATTCATAGTATCATCATTATTAAATTGTACTGTTCTAGGGGACATATTTATTATTCACAAACTTGCATGTAATCGTTTTATAATAAAATGAAGACGGTGCTTCATTTATGGTAAAGATTAACCAACTTTAATTTTTCAAATAGAATACCCTCTATTTTTTTTTTCATTTTTTGATTTTACGTAAACTGAACAGAAGTCCTTAACCATGTCCTGTACCTAACTCATAAACGATGCTCAAGGAGCATCAATTTAAACGATAAAAGGTACTCAAATTGGCGACCATTTCCTGCTTGACAAAACTTGCCTCTTCGTATACCTTCTTATAGAACCCCTTAGATATTATAGTTACCCATTAAGTAATAAAGGTTAGTTGACAGCAAGCACGAGTAGTATGTTTCAAATTGTTAAAACCTGTTTGTTTTTCAATATATACACAACTGGTTTTAAATATCCCCAGGAAAGAAATCGAGAGGGGCCAGGTCAAGTGACCGTACAGGCTACCTAACTTGACATGATCCCTTACAAATCTCTCACTCAGAAAATGTGTTGGATGTTGAGCATTACGGTGAATATTTGGGAAATTAATATAATATAAGTACTCTGACGTGAGAGGTATCTATACTTCTTAAGAAATATTACTCCTGATGTTGATAATGAAACGCCTCACCATATGGTGGCAAGAAGATGGAGGACCAATGCTTAATGAAAAACTTCCTGAATGAGACATTGGCAAAGAACTAGGTTGGTAATTGGGAACCTGTTAAGAGGTCTGCACTGATCTTTCTATGGTATTATAAAAAACAAGTTGTGAATGCCGAAAACACCTAATGTTGGAGATTTCAAGAACAGAACAACTCGTACATGTAGGCAAAGTACAAAGTTCGGTATCTTGTAAAAGAGAACTTTTAAAAATGAGTTGTTTCAAACATAAAATGGTCGCCAGTTTGAGTATTTTTTATCGTTTGAGTTGATTATCATTAAGCATTGTTGATAAGTGATTGTATTTATACACAAATGTTGCCTCAAAAAATATTTTTGCAAATATCTCACAAATAATGATAGTTCACATGTTTTACCAAGGTGTTCCATTTGAAAACCATCCCGTACATTTGAATATAAAATAGGTGTATTCATTTTATTAAATCCAATAACTTTTCTATTTCCTGTATATTTTAGAAAGGAAGCTCCGGGATGGGTTTTGACTTTAAGGTTGAAGAAGAAGAATTAACATGGATGTCTAAGAGTTTTTTTGAACTTTCGTTGAAATGAATCAATATTTCCCATAATCGTGTAGATGGACAGGAATTACATATGTGCATAGAAACCAAATAATAACGATGTGCTATGAGTTATCAGCGGTACCATTTTCTGTGATATATTATCTATGCTTCTACAAAGCACAAGCTATAAATTTTAATCTCTTGACATACGGATAAGATCCATATTTTTTGTAAACTATATTATTCATCCAAATTTCCAAAACTTCAAATACACAAAAGATAAATGCCCTGTTTTTAGTTCATAGGTGCAAAAATAACGTCTGATAATTGTTTACATTAATCTTCATCTCAATTTAGAGAAACCAGAATCTTTTAATCCTGTAAAATCTAATTCAAATTATCAGGCACTCTTTGTACACGTTTGTGATACCCTGGTATCCGTAGAAATATAATTAAAGTTGAACTTGTTTAAATGAAACAAGTCATTTAACTGATTAGTAAGGTTGGCAGAAACGGAACCCGTCACAGAATATTCTCAGAAGCGAATATTCCACATTCAACTAGTTTTTTTATTCATTACTTATATTATAATATTATATTATAATATTAAGTAATTTCACACATTTTTGGAAAATACCTTTTTTGTATTAAAAAGTAAACTTAAAATTAAGGTCGGAATTCTTTTGATAACCCTGTATATTGTAGGAAAAAAATGTTTAATTTATTATTGTTTGTATTTCTAAATTGGGATGTAACGCAAACACTTTTTTTCTGGTATGGATTTTCCCTCGGAGGGATAGAGTCCAAGGACTAAGATTTTTACATGTAAAATATTTTTTCCTGAGCGGATGAACACTAATTATTTATTAGTACCTTGAAATATCACTAACTGCAACAAAACAATGTATGTTTACAAGACAAGTAGAAAGGTAATGGTTTTTTTTTTTGAAGATAGCTAACGACTGGAATTTACTAATGTTTTTACACACTTTTGTTATTTTTAATATACCTATAAGTTATATTCGGATAAAACATATTTCTTTAACGGTTAAATCACTATCATTTTATGTATCATTATTACCTTCAAATGTAATATTACATATTGTATGTACTGCTGTATGTCTTTGTAACTAATCTTTATAGGAATATTATATCTGTTTTTAAAGCGACAGTAGAAACTGCGATGTTACAGAATAGCTGTGTCTAATGATAATACCTATTCGAGGTGTATAAATTAAGTAATGAGACTGATTTTTTTAATTAGTTTTTTATTCGAATAGAACTACAATTCAGTATTGTCTCCTTCAAAATAACTTCCTTGGAAGCCACACACCGCTGGAGACGGTTCTTCCATTCCTCATAGCAGTGCTAGAACTTATATACTGGATCAGCCTTCAGCTGGTCGGATCCAGCCATTTGTATGTCAGACGAGTAAGGAGACTCAGGAGCCACAGAAAGGTTTTTACTGGCTAAAAACTCGTTTACTGAAATGGCTGTGTGACAAGGCGCATTGTCGTGATGCAACATCCAGCTGTTCTTGATGTTTGGTCTCACAAACATCAGACCCTTTTTCGAAGTTTTTCAAGAACCTCTCTGTAAAAGTGTTGATTTACTGTTTGGCCTGAGGCACAAACTTTTGGTGGACAATTCCATGGCTACCAAAAAAGCAAATCAGCATGCATTTGATGTTCGACTTGCTCATTTTATTTTTTTGTGTTTTGGAGAGCTTGAAATGTGCCATTCCATGCTTTGGCGCTTGGTTTCCGGGTCATACTCAAACACCCAAGTCTCTTCACCAGTAATGACACGTTCCATAAAATGGACATCATTTTCAATCGATTCCAAACCCTTTCTCTCCTGATGTCCTTTTGTTCCTGCGAAAGGTTTTTTGGAGTCACTTTTGCGCAGATTTTTTTCATCTCCAATTCGTTAGTCAAAATCTGATGAACAGTGGTATGATTCAAATTTAACTCTTCCTCGATCGTTCTTGTCGTCAACTGATGATCTGAAAGCACAAGATCCCGTATTCTATCGACATTTTCATCGGTTCTTGAAGATGAAGGCCTTCCGCTGCGTTGTTCATCTTCAATCGACTCTAGAATGCCTTAAACCACCGAAAAACTTGGGCTTGAAAAAACACTCCTCTGCGTGTTAAAGTTTTGCAAAAGTATCCTTTATGCTGTGTCTGAAGCAAAACCTGATGGCACACCGTTGTTCAAAATTAATGTCACTCATTTTTAACTCTAACAAGTTCAAACTTGTACTGAAGGTGCATTACATGTTAATCTACCGCCTTTCCAAGTCCCGTCTCCGCAGTGCCGCTAGATCGGATGCTACGTTCGAGTACGACAGTCTCATTATTTAATTTACATAACTCGGATTTCGATCAATATGAGACAATCATTTGAAAAAGAAATAAAAAGTTGTTTTAAGGAGGCACATGTACGATTTTTTTATTTGGTAACACCCTGTTAACAATAAAGAATCGTATTTTTTTATAAGAAAGGTACTCACATCGAGCTTTTAGCAAAATAGTGAGAAATTATAAATGATAAAATGTATCTATGGGGTGCTGCATTAAAATAATAGACGTTTATTTGGATAAACGTAAAACATGCGTATAAATATGCCTTTATATTTGTAATATATCCTTATAAACTTTACTTACATTATGTTTGTTATCTATAACCGAGGTCTGTAATCTAGTCTGAAAAATCCATATATATACATACATCATCTACTTACAACAGACGAAGAATACTTAAATGTCTAATTAAAAGATTAAATATGCTTGTGTATAATGTGTGAAAATATTACAATACTTTTTGGAGCAAAAAGATTTAAATCTAAAATGAATGTTTGAACTTAAATTAAGGAAGTCCGAATACAATCGTAATAATAGTAATTATAATCATATTAACATATTAACCTAGTTAGTTAAATGATTTTTCTTAGTCCACTCCTAGCATAATAATTTGTATAAAACAAATAAATCACATGTTAAACTTGTCCAATTTGGTTGTTAAAATATTCAGAATGTTTGTATAATTGTTTAATTCTCGTGTAGTAATTTAACCAAGCAGATCTACTTAATGATAAATATCACTTACTGATTTGTATAGTTTCGAATGATTACCATTTTTATGAAACAACTATTGCAAATTTATATTCGCAATTAATTCTGTTTCGTTAAGCTAGTTATTTATTTAGTTAAGGTATGCTAGTTATTTTAAAGAATACTTTCACATCTAATTTTTTCCATAATTAGATTATAATTATAAAAAATCCTAAAATCATTAGTTTCTGACATTTATTAACTTTATGGTTTTTATAACCTATGTGACCTATATACGAGGTGTGTAAATTAAGCAATGATACAATTTTTTTTTTTAATATTTACTCAATAGAATTTCACTTCAGTATTGTCTCCATCAGAGTAACTTCCTTGGAAAGCCACACAGCGCTGGAACTCATATACTGGAATAGCCTTCATCTGGTCGGTTACAGCCGTTTGAATGTTTTCTATGGTCCCAAAATGACGTCTCTTAATGTGATTTTTTTAATCTCGGGAAGAGAAAAAAGTCGCAAGGACTCAAGTCGGGCGACTAAGGAGGCCGAGGCGCCACAGGAATGTTTTTACTGGCTAGAAACTCGTTTATTGAAATGGCTGTGTGACAGGGCGTGTTGTCGTGATGCAACATCCAGTTGTTCTTGTTGTTTGAGAACCTCTCTGTAAAAGTGTTGATTCACTACTTGTGGACAATATCCTGGCTATCAAAAAAGCAAATCACTATGCATTTAAGTTTCGACTTTCTCATTCTTGCATTTTTGTGTCTTGTAAAGCTTGAAGTGTGCCATTCCATGCTTTAGCGTTTGGTTTCCGGGACGTACTCAAACACCCAAATCTTCACCAGTCATTACTGGTGAAGACTAGCCGGTAAAAATGATTCCAAAAGCCAAGATACTATTCTCTCCTGATGTCCTTTTGTTCATACGAAAGATTTTTGGGAACCATTTTTGGGCAGATTTTTTCTTATCCACAATTCGTTACTCAAAATCTGATGAACAGTGGTGTGATTCAAATTTAACTCTCCCCGATGATTCTTGTCGTCAATCGAGGCTCTGAACGCACAAGATCCCATATTCTATCGACATTTTCATTAGTTCCTGAAGACGAAAGCCTTCCGCTGCGTGGTTCATTTTCAATCGACTCGCTTCCTTGTGAGAATGTCTTAAACCACCGAAAAAACCTGGGCTCTTGAAAAAACACTGCCTCCGTAGGTGTGTTGAAGTTTTCCAAAAGTATCCGTTGCGCTGCGTCCAAGTCTGAAGCAAAACCTAATAGCACACCGTTGTTCAAAATTAATGTCACTGATTTTTAAAACGCACTAGAAAAAAAACGGTTTACGAAAACAGTCACAAAGAACAAACAAATGACTCTAACAAGCGCATTGTACTGAAGGTGCATCACATGTTAACCTACCGCCCTTCCAAGTCCCATCTCCACAGTGTTTGTAGATCGGACGCTATGTTGCCAGTCTCATTATTTAATTTACACACCTCGTATATAGTCTACTTGACCTTTATCACCAGGATTAGCCGATCGTGTCGTAATGTAGCGGTGCGCGTTTTTTTATTTCTTCTTTTTATATATTTTAGTTTATTTTAATTACCTCTGTAGCCCCTGGGGAACTGAGGTGAGAAGAGTAGGAAATTCTTTCTCTTGCTGCTATGTCCACTGTGCTACTACGGAAATTTATGTAAAGATTTTTTTGAACTATTTTGAATATTTATCACCCTTCAACCCTCACCCCAGTAAGCTAAAAACCTTTTGCAATTGCAGACTCTATAATGTTGTACATTTGTATCGTTTGCGAATTACCTGTAGATAAGAAGTGTATTAACCATATTTAACCCTCTCCATTAAACTCCTTTTTTTTCCATTAAACCTAAAATTTCCACGTTTTAGAATTTTTATTACCTAAATAGGTCATTTAGGCAATAACAGTTTTCATCAAAACGAGATCATTTAATTTCAACAGATTTATATTTAATTTTTTATGATATCCATATTCAACAATTTACGTTACAAGATAACATAATAAAAAAAATTCCAAACTTTTTACTGGTTAGTATCTGACGTATAAACGTACACAATTTTTTTTTAAATAACATAAACCATCCTAACGGCTTTATCAAAAGAAACATTTCATTTTGTTTTATACTCCCCACAAGATTAGATACTTGACCCTAAGTGACTTACAAAAAGGGGTTTATGGCATATCAAAAATGTAATCATTTTTTTATATATCCAAGTAGGCTGAGCATCACATACGGTAAAATCCTTTTATCCTCCGTTAACATTTTTTTTACCTGCTCTTTTGGGTTATGCAGGTAGAGCCTATTAATGCAAATGTATGCAGTTTATAGCTGACACGCTTTTTTTATTTATATATAGGATTTATTATGGGCATTTCATGTTGGGTAAATGTAGCTTATGATCTTTTTTTATTTATGCAAACGATTTATTATAACATAATACCACGTTTATAATGTTCGAAAATGAGTAGTTTAACAAATATAACTCTCAAGAATTGCCCTGAATTATGGTTTTTATAAAGAAAAGGCTATATTGGGGGCAAGGGGGGCACATCGAGGAAAAGTTTTCGAATATATTTTTTTTAAAAAAAAGATAAAAAGTCAAAGTTGAAAAGTCAATGTGTACGATACTTAAAAAGTATGATGTATTCTTCAGTATTTTTACTTTACTTAGTTGAATTTAAATAAATTAGAATTACTACTACAAGTTTGTAATACAGCGATCTATTAAATAAAAAAAACTGATAAATGGCAATAGAACAATTTGATTATTATAAATTTTGGATCTTCAAAGTATACCTCTCACTATTTTTATTGCCAAATATAGACAATTAAGGCATAACACAGACGGAAACTTTTTGTTCCTATATTGTTTTCATGACCTCGAGACCAATATGTCACAAGAACATTTTAGGCCTATTAAGGCAATACAACTTTTTTAAAAAATGTTCATGAACACTATATTTCCACTCCACTACGTGACGAATTTACGAGGGTGAGTCAAATATGATCCGGAACTTCTTTCGCGCGGCCGCTAAGGCGAGGGAGGAGGCTCGTACTGCTGGGCGTGGCAGGCATGTCACGTGACTTCCTGTACTGCAGTCAGTTCCAGTCTCTCAATTTTTCAGTTGGCATCACAATCAGAAGTTCACCATCAGGTTGGGCAATGTATTATAATAAAATTTCTCACAGTTGAAGACGTCAAACCAGCCGAAACCATTCGAAGACTTGAAGCACAGTTTGGAGAGACTTGTCTGAGTGTACGAATGGCACAAAAAATTTTTGGAAGAACGAACACAAGTTGAAAATGAACCTCATGTCTGTCGTCCTCGAGCCAGTGTGAATGAGCGAAACATTGCTACTGTTCGGCACCTTCTGGAGGATGACCGCCGTTTAATGGTTGCTGAAAATGCAGCTCAGGTCGGGATAAGCTTCGGGAGTCATTACAGATGAACTGGGATTTCGAAAAATGTCGAATAAAGCTGCGAAAAATTTCGGGAAAAGACGCGAGTTTCCGATCAGAAACGTAATTCTGCTTCACGACAATGCCCATCCACCGACAGCTAGTGTTCAAGCTTTCGTGCGGGACTGGCTAGAAACACACCGCCGTTCTTTCTATGATGATGGCATTAAAAAACTTCCAATTCGAAAAATACATAACAAAATCAAGAAATAATTAAAAAAAAAGTATATATTTTCATGTATGTGTATTGTACCAGTAAAAAGAAAGAAAATTCCGGGTCAAATTTAATTTACCCTCATATTTTGAAGCTAGAGACAACTGAAAATCAAAAAAATTGTACTTTAAATGCAACACTCGTCTTGTTTTCATAGTAACATTGTCAAACAACAGCAAAAATACTGTAAGTGTTATCAGTTCATGGTCATAATGGTACGTTTAAGTTAAAAATAATGAATTTAGTGTTTTTGTTTATTAGTGTTAATTATTAGGGTCCGGAAATGGTGCCATAACGTAGGATCGGCACTATAAAACTGTATGATAATTAATTAGTATAAACCTTATTTTTTAAACGCCTTGTAAATTATATACGAGTGAATTTATTGCCCCTGCATACGTACGCCACAGGCCGATCCTGCCAAGGCGCCGGGACGCGTATGCGCGGTAGTACGCCGGTCCCGTGCAGGAGCGCTGGATAGTTAAATGCGGTGTACCATGCGTGAGAGCAAACTTTCCGAACCCTACTAATTATAGCGTACTACGCACAACTGAAAATAAAAATAGACCAGTCCGATGATTTTTCTAAAATAGTTCTAGTTTGAAAAACATTGAAGTTATGCAAACTTTTAGATTATCACTGTATAAAATTACTATTTCAGTACATCGTTGTTTCACCACCCATCTCCCCTATACTTTACAAAAAATAAAATGCATATTATGAGTAACTACATATATTACGACATTTTCGGGCCGGTTTTATAAATAAAGATTTACACAACAGAAACGTTATTTGGTAGCTTCTGGCTCAATCGTTCGTTTTTATGACACGAAATTGAGTGATTAAATTCGACAATAATTAAGTCAATTGGAACATAGCGGCTAAGAAAATAACCATTCCGTTTTTGTTTATTTTTTTAACAGTTTTTCTTGGAAACATGAAACTGAAGTTAATAATTATGATGTATAAGTTCTTTTTTTTTCAAAATTGGCCTTTTAAAATAACTCATTCATTTTTAATTCAAGTTACAGCATCCAGGGCTCAAAAAATGTAATCTGCCTCTGAGTAATATTTAAACGAAATTACCTAACTACTCGTATATAAATATACATATATTATACATGTATGACACCAAAATTTTCTATAACCAAGAGATATATGTAAAATATGCAAGCAAATGAGCCGAGAATTATTCTCCGTCCATTGTAATTAATCACCAGAAATCACAGATCCGAATTTCGACCTTATTATATCTCATTATTTTTATATATTTGACAGCGAATGACGAATAAGGAGTGTGTTGGCTTGTACCCTAATCGGATGAGCTATGGTGTTATTACTTAAAAGGTATCGCCCTCTAGTGTGCCTGAAGGGGACTAGACGTCCCCTCCAGGACGTGTGTCCAACAAAGTTGGCTCCTTTCAACCACCTTCAGTCACTTCCCTAGAACACGCTAACGGTAAATCCATTAAATGGATCTGATGAATGAAACTCATGAATCGAGAATGAATCTCCGTTGCCGTTCACCATTAGAAATCACAGATCAAGATTTTAATCTTATTAGGTCGGGGAACAAAATTGAACAGCGACGTCTCGGGACCAACGTGGTTACGTGATATTAGCGGAAACATGTATGTGATTACTAAGGTTCGAAATGTTTGCCTCCACTCATGTTAAACTGCGTTAGACTATCCTGCCCTCCCGCATTGAGATGAGGTACTACTACGCATACGCGAGTCCTGGCGCGTTGTAGGGAAGGGTCAATGCATTACGTAGCACGAGCAAGAAATAGACGCGTATACAATTTACAAGGCGCTTAAAAAATACGGTTTATACTTTCATTATCATAAAGTTTTATAGTGCCAACCAGGTGTTTTGGCACACATTTCTTGACCCTAATGATTACACAATTTTTTAACGCGTAAGACTAAAAAAATATATTGTTTCTGTCCATATCACGTGACAACGTTCTGGCAATTACGAATTTTATCCCAGACTTTTTTCCTCTCACTGTATATTGTACATAGTAAAGTTCTATGTTTAAGTTTGTATTTTACTTACTATATAGGTAAATTAATATGTTAGATGAAGAGATAAAATTGTTACCTGTTTCTAAGGCATTTTGTACAAATGCCACTCCTGTGTGGTATGAAAATCTGCTTTGAAAAAAATAAACAAAGGTTTAAAGATCCCATTTAAGACTAATTTAAACAGGAAACTAGTATCTAAAATATCGCAAACTGTCGACGGAAGCAAAAAAATGCGAGTAACGTTTATACAAAAAAAAAAGCTCGAAAAGAGATCAGATTCTGCTTATTGGAATGCCCGATTGATTAAGAATCTAAAAGAAAAACGCTCTTTCGGGTGGATACCTATACACGGATACACGTTGCAATCTATAAATATAATCTTTGTATACTTATATCCCATCGAGTATAAAAAAACGGAATATTTTAACCGAAATACACTCAGCAACGTATTTCGGGACTACCACTCACTCACTATTGCATTAAATTTTTTTCGTTTGATTCTTGGAATCGTGTCAAAAATGTGTCTAGAACGTATAAATATGTATATGTATATCCCGGTATACTTAATCCGAATGCGCGATAAATTCCACATTGTAATAAATTACATTTGAAATGTGTTTACATATTTAATTAATTTTTAAACACATCTATGACAAATTACAATTTCGTGTGATGATAGTGCAGTATATCAATCGCGCCTTTAGATTTATCTCGTTTTTTATTATCAGTTTGGCTACTTCTGTGGTTTATACAAATTTCAATTAATTATAGTCCTATCGTGACAATAAAGTCGTGCGCAAGAGCAAACTTAAGTATCTAGATACTGTTATCAAAAAGTATCTAAAGCAAAGATACACCAAAAAGATATCAAAGATACATTAGATTAATTTAAGATACTTCTTCTTAAGATAATTCTGGCACAGATAAACATTTAGAAATGGATAAGTATATGAATATGAAACAATATTCCATGCTTGGTAATCTTAAAAAAGTAGACACCTAATTAAAATACTTGAAACTTTGATTTGTTATTTTGTACCAGGTGTTTGCAAACAAAGTTATTAGAAATCGTTCTAGTTGTCTTATTAAAAAAATGCTATTTCAACGTGTTGCTGTCGATAGCATTTGCGTTCTATTCGAGTTAGAGACTTGCGGTTTTTAAATTTCTCTGACCCACAGGGTTAGTTTTAATGCCCCGATGTCGCTACGCTGTGACTGAAACGATTCGCCGACCAGACCCCAGAAAACAACACATCGTGATGGACTAAGAAGGACGCTGTCGGGTAAATACCACATCCCGGCACACATTCAAACCTATTCAAAAACTTCAGTGTATTTCATCAACCCATTTCCAGACCACGTAAAGTTGAGCGAATCCATTGATCCCAATGCTGCCAAATAAATTGGTGTGGGGTGCCACAACTCACTTTTACCTTTTGATAACTCAAGCACCCCTCCAGGCCACACCTACACCTCTCAGCGCCTTAAATTTTCAGAGGGTGGATTGGAAGTGGAATTTCACTTTTGGCGCTCAATCGGCCGTCCGCAGTGGGTCCCGTCAACTTCGAGAGCTTTCAAGAAGTACCCTGACATAAATTCGAGACAAAACGATATGCCACGCAACCTCCTAGAGGGGCAAAACCAGAGGGGGTGGGTGGAGGGAGGGTAAAACTGTGGCCGGGATGGGTGCTTGAGTTGTCAAAGAGTGAAAGCGAGTTGTAGAACCCCACGCCAATTTATTTGGCAGTATTAATATCAATGGATTTGCCCAACAGGGTCAAACCACGCAAAACCCAGTATAAATGCAAAGAGGTGGCTTACGGGTTCTGGAAATGGGTTAAAGAGGTGAGACGGCGACAAAATGCACAGAACTTATTGAGAAGGTGGGCCAAGATGGAGTTTTAAAATAGAGAGTGTCCTTCTTAGTCCATCCCTTAAGTCTCTGAATTGCCGTCAAAATCTTGTGAATTCATATTTCGACATGGGATTGGTTTTGGGATGTAGACGACGAACCAATACCGGACCAACTTTTTTTGTTTTAAATATATACGTTGTTAATTTTTTTATTAACTATCATCCCTTGCCCCTTCCTTCAGTTCTTAAAATTATGATTTTAGTCCATAATCAGATTTATTAATATACATCACCTGCTCGGAATCAAATACGTGCTGATGTGTGATGCGCATAGCGCGAAAACCGATCTGCTGCCATTGGGTCTCCTTAGTGTCTTACAAGATGGCGGACCTTCAAAATTTCCCCCAACTAACATTTTACTGCCTATCCAAGATGACTCAGTGACCCGGCGTCGGATCGTCGAGATCTAATAAGGCCGAAATCCGGACCTGTGACTTTTGACAAGCAAATGACGAACAACGAGGAATCTTTCTCACTTCATCTTGGACTCAATTAAGAAAAAAAATGTTTTCGAAGTTTTTCTGATGTTAAACGTTACCACTGACAGATAACAAACAAACTACGAACGATTACCGTGTTTACTGAAGA
The DNA here is from genome assembly GCA_029963805.1 of Aromia moschata. NCBI lineage: Eukaryota > Metazoa > Arthropoda > Insecta > Coleoptera > Cerambycidae > Aromia > Aromia moschata. The sequence continues at coordinate 50,277 of JAPWTK010000122.1, read as the reverse complement.
TTATTCAAATGACTGCTGACGTCATCCGATTTCGCTAGCTGTGTCAGTCGTGTACTTAGCCTTATTTTTATAGGACACAATACGTAGGTTAAAGAAACAACGTTGATGGCCCACTACGTCCCTAAAATAGTACATAATGTATTTTTTCTGTCCGTATAAATACGTTCATTCTTTCTTCTTGGCAGGAGCGTTTCTATGGCGGCGGGCCCGACGTCTGGCCACCAGGAGGCCGCGGTTGCTGATAACGATACACCCGCCCCGCGGCGATGTCGTCTGATAGTCTCCCGTGTCTCGAGAATGGTCTGGATATACGGGGAGTAGTGATGCAATATAAGTAATTAACGGTTACAACATATTCGTCACTAGCAAGGTGTCGAAAGTAACGAGTCCTGATTCCAGAAAGGACTCGTTCCAAGTATAATATCGTTTCTACTTACTGTACTAAGGAACTACATTGACATTACCACTATCGGACTTGCGAGTACAGCTCGAACCAGTCGGTGTGACATTCAAATCGGAATCGAGACTTAAAATAAATTACAAACTTTTTATGAATTGGAAATATTACATCCGTACATGTATGTATACAGTGTGGAACAGCCAAATGGAATACATTCAGTAGCTCCATTAGTATGCATTTTTTTTTAGAAAATTCTGAGACACGTCAATTTCTAATTCTAAAATAACACCTTGCGACGTAAAAATTTCATCCCTAAATTCACCCCCCTTCAGGTGACAGGTACAACCCCTAAATTTTCAAATTGGAAGTAGGGGCTTGAAAAGTATTTTCATTCTCTGTTAAAAACTGCTATGGTTTTAAATTTTAAGTATTGCAGAAATTAACAAGAAAAAAGTTTCTCCAGCGTAGGAAATTCATTACATTAAAATAAAAAACAAATCATTATTAATGCAGATGTTCAAAATGCATGCCGCCAGCATCTTGGTAGCATCCTAGATGTGAATAGAAATGTCTTCTAACGTTAGTTAACATCTGCGGGGTAATCGACCTAATTGCACGTGTTATTCTTCTTCTTCTTAGGTCAGCTAAATAATCGGGTTTGGTTTTGTAGACCATACTTTTTACATATCCCCATAGGAAGAAGTCTAACGGCGTGAAATCAGGTGATCGTGCAGGCCATTCTACAGAACCATGTCTCCCTATAAAGCGATTTGGAAAGATTGTGTGGAGATATTGCCGGACATTGACTTCGCAATGTGCTGGTGCACCATCCTACTGAAACCATATTGCATTACCTGGAAGCTGTGGGTTTCCTTCAGCCGGATACAAGTTTGCCGTCGTCGGTACAGCATTATTCTGGAGCAGCGCTAAATAAGTTTCTCCATTCAAATTGCCGTCAATGAAGAAGGGACCAATGATATTTTCTCCAATTATTCCTGCCCAAACATTAACTTTCTCACGGGTTTGCGAGTGTAGTTCCCTCATCCAGTGAGGATTTTCTTTTTTATTTTTTTTTAATTTATTTTAATATGTATTTTTTTTATTTTATTATTTATTTTTTGTCATTATTAACATTTCAGAACCTAAAATTGACAAATAATGTTAATTTTAAAAGTTTTATTTTAATGTAACGAATTTCTTACGCTGGAGAAACATCCTTTTTTCTTGTTAATTTCTGCAATAAAATTTAAAAGCATAGCAGTTTATAATTATGAATAAAAATATTTAATTTAATTCAATTTAAATTGCTCTAGCAATTTAAATGGAAAAGAAAAAATAATTCATAAAAGACATTCTTAAAAGACGGAAAAAAAATATAAAGATTCAAAATAAATTATTTGTTAATAATATACAAAATTATTTTTTGTTATTGATCAATCAAATTAATCATTCACCCTTGATGAATAGAATTTTTTATCCACATTCTGTTAAAAATTTACAGATTTTTATTGTAAAGTTGATAATAGTGGATATTTAAGTGATATGAATCGATTTTGTTGTATTTATAAGTAAATAAGATTTTTATTTTAAACAGTTCATTTTTTTGAGGCTTAATAACTCCGAAACGGCTTGCCTCACGCAAATCTTCAATCAGACCTTTTTTATATAGCGTTCAATTTCCTACAAAAAACTATCTTGAGTCTCACTGTCCGGCGATTCTACCTTGAGTAATAAAATTCCAAAGTTCAGAAAAAAAATTCCCATGTTATTTAAATGGGAAATAGAAAATTGAGAATCGCCACCTCTAAATATTAATATTAAGGGCTCATATTTTAACATGTTCTTTGAGAAAAAAAAATAGTCTTTTTGAAACACTCTAATGTACATACATATATCAATTATATCGTTACAGCCACTTTCGTTCGTGCTGAATATATGTGAATAGGAACGATTGTAAATTAAGTAATGAGACGTTTTTTTATTTATTTTTTTTATTCGAATAGTATTACAATTCAGTATTGTTTCCTTCAAAATAACTTCCTTGGGAAGTCATACAACGCTGGAGTCAGTTCTTCCATTCCTCAGAGCAGTGGTGGAATAGCCTTCAGTTGGTCGGTTACAACCGTTTCAATGTTTTCTATATTCTCAAAATGACGTCTTTTGAGGTGACTTTTTAATTTCGGGAAGAGAAAAAAAGTCAGAAGGACTCAAGTCAGGCGAATAAGGAGGCTGAAGAGCCACAGAAATATTTTTACCGGCTAAAAACTCGTTTACTAAAATGGCTGTGTGACAAGGCGCATTGTCGTGATGCAACATCCAGTTGTTCTTGATGTTTGGTCTCACACGCATGACCCTTTTTCCAAGATTTTCAAGAACCTCTACGTAAACGTGTATATTTACTGTTTGTATAGTTCGTTGGTCAAAATCTGATGAACAGTAATGTGAAATTTAATCTCTCTTCCTCGATCATGCCTCATCAATCTTGTTGTCGACCGACGATCTTAACACACAAGATCCCGTATTCTATCAACGTTTTCATCGGTTCTTGAAGATGAAGACCTTCCGCTGCATGGTTCATCTTTAATGGACTCTATTCCTTCCGATAATGCCTTAAACCACCGAAAAACCTGGGCTCTTGGAAAAACACTGTCCCCGTAGGCGTATTGAAGTTTTGCAAAAGTATCCGTTGTGCTGTGTCCAAGTCTGAAGCAACACTTGATAGCACACCGTTGCTCCAAATTAATGTCACTCATTTTTAAAATGCACTATGTCTAATAAAATAAAATATATTTATCCGATTGTTATCTTTTACTCACTATACATATAATGAAAATGTTTTGGTTCATCTCCTAAGGATTATAAAACTTTACGTTTTCTTCCGTTATTTGTTTAAGGTAGATATTGATCATAAAGGTACGTGGAGTAAAACAAGATTAAGATACACACAACCGTTTTTCTAAAACACTTGGGAAATCCGGAGTATTGTTGTTATTGTAGATACAGTAAATGACAATAATCAGCTATTTAATTGGAATGTATTTTGCTATCTTTACCCATTTTTAGTATGTAAATAAATGAATTTCTTTATTTAGTATGTAAATAAGTGATATTTGCCATAAAATAAATTTATGAGGTTCTAGTATTCAAATAAGATATTTGTTTTCCAATATTTTCAGTAAAAAAACTTTATAAACATATACCTGATGTCAATAGAATCATTAAGCAAACTATAACTACCAGAATGGAATATAAAATTGAAGTTTGGAAGGACGCTATACTTACGAAAACCCTAATTATTCATTGCTTGATATGTTTATGTCCGGTTTCACTGGGAGTGCCTCAATGCATATCAATACTAGTTTATAGTTCAAAGTTTCCATTTAAAAAAAATATAGTGATACAAATCACTCAAAAACATTTTTATTTATTCTTTATTTTACGATACATTTTTTAAATATAACAAATTCGAGAAAAAATGCATAACATAAGCCATATTTACATTACCAAAGCCTACTTTAATAATATTTCTGTTATTCAAAACAAATTTTTATATAAAAAATAAATATAGCAAATTTTATCAGGATCCAATTATATAAGAACAGTTATAGTTTTTCTGATGGTTTCGTTAACACATGGTATGGTTGAAACCTTATGACTTCCAAAATTTTTCTACTCATTCCTACGCATTTAAGCCTATCGGTCGTTTATTTGTACATTAAATTTTCCCCCAAAAAAAAAACCTAAAACTTGTGGTACTCTGAGAAGTCAAATATACATATATTTATTTACCCCTTTTTTGTAGAGACTCCTCTTTAACAAAGTAAGTGCATAACTTTTAATCAACTACCTACCAAGACGCACCCTTAAAAGTGTGGCGTTACATATCAAATACGCAACACAGTACCGGAAGTACATGCAAGGTAACAAATTGCATCTCACCCTCCATCGACGCACGCGAAAGATTGTGTTACGCAGGGTTACGTTGCACAATATGTGGGGTTGTGGAGGACTGGATTAAGAGTGTCCTCTTACTTTATTTACTATCGCGTACGAAAATTTGCTAATAGCGTATTGCTAACGCGCCAGTCACAAGATGTAGGGGGGGGGGGGATCTGGATGTACGTGGATGCAAGTAGAACCAAGGACAGCGACCGACAAAAAGTAGCACCAAATGCGAAATAAGTTTATTTCAAATTTTTTGGAAAACAAATTATGGAAGTAGTTAATGAGTATGTTTTTTTTATTTTTTTATTCAAATAAAATTACAATTCAGTATTGTCTCCTTCAAAATAAGTTCCTTGGGCAGCCACACAGCGCTGGAGACGGTTCTTCCATTCCTCATAGCAGTGCTGGAACTCATATACTGGAATAGCCTTCAGCTGGTCAGTTACAGCCGCTTGAATTTTTTGTATGGTCCCAAAATGACGTCCCTTGAGGTGATTTTTCAATATCGGGAAGAGAAAAAAAGTCACAAGGCCACAAGTCTTTCGCATAAGGAGGCTGAGCAGCCACAAGAATGTTTTTAGTGGCTAAAAACTCGTTCACTAAAATGGCTATGCGACAAGGCGCATGGTCGTGATGTAACATCCAGTTATTGACAAAAATGTTGAAAGTCTGTAAAAATGTTTATTTACTGGTTGGCCTGGAGGCACAAACTCTTTGTGGACAATTCCCTGGCTATCAAAGAAGCAAATCAGCATCAGATCTTTGACTTGCTCATTCTTGCTTTTTTGGGTCTTGGAGAGCTTGTAGTGTGCTATTCCATGCTTTGGCGCTTGGTTTCCGGGTCGTACTCAAACATCTAAGTCTCATCACCAGTAATGACACGTTCCAAAAAATGGGGATAATTTTCAATCGATTCTAAAGAGTCAAGACACCTTTCTCTCCTGATGTCCCTTTGTTCCCGCGAAAGGTTTTTAGGAAACATTTTTTTCATTCCCAATTCGTTAGTCAAAATCTGATGAACAGTGGTATGATTCAAATTTAACTCTTCCCCAATAATTCTTGTCATCAACCGACGATCTGAACGCACAAGATCCCCTGTTTTATCGGCATTTTCATCGGTTCTTGAAGATGAAGGCCTTCCGCTACGTGGTTCATCTTCAATCGACTCTCTTCCTACTGAGAATGTTAAGGCAGTCTCATAAGGAAGAGACCAGACCACCGAAAAACCTGGGCTCTTGAAAACCACTGTCTCCGTAGGCGTGTTGAGGTTTTGCAAAAGTGTTCATTGTGCTGTCCAAGTCTGAAGCAAAACCTGATAGTACACCGTTGCTCTAAATTAATGTCACTCATTTTTAAAACGCACTAGAAGAAACCGGTTTACGCAAATCAGTTTTACCGTTCGATTTTTTGGTTTAGATATGATTCTTTGATCTGGTCGAAATATGAAAAAAAGTTTTATTTAATAAATATGGAAATTTTTAGAAACAAATTGTTACTGTCTACCTAAGTTACTGCATACCTAGCATTAGGTCTTAAATAAATTACATCGTTTAGTACCAAAAAGACATAGGATGTTTTAAACATTTGAAAATATTAGCCATTACCATATGCATGTTTTTAGTCTTTATACAGTGTACCTATCCCGCTTTTCATAAATTCTCCCTAAATTGTCTGTTATTAATAATGCGATTTTCTTCAAACTGGGGTGATAAAAGTATGTTAGAAAAGTGAATAATTTGCCGTAGTAAATATTTTTTGTTGTCAAATTTAGATTCCGCATTCCCAAAAATCCCTTAATCCCCTTTATGAATATATCTTTATTAAGAAGTACCAAGTATCAACTTTTGTTTCTAAAAATATACATACGTTTTGAATAAAACCTTTTTTTTTTATTTTGACCATATCAAAGGACCGCATTTTCTTCTAATCCCACGATAGAACCTATATGATTCACTCTTCACACAATTATTTGAAATAGACTATTTTTGTATTTGGTGCAAATTTTTTTGGTAGTCACTTTTGAAAACTATTGTTATTTTAAGACTAATTTGGCTAGCAAATTTTCTGTGGAGGTAATAGCTTTAAAAGAAGAGAGTAGTTTCTTTTCTTATATAAATTTTTGCTTGTTATACAATTTTTCACCTCAATTTATTGGGCGATTTTTCATTTCTGTGAGGGACACTCTAAATCAAATGATTAATATCACATTGGGGTGTATCATTTCAAGCATATTGTATGTGAAATCGAAGATCGTTGAGAGTGTGTGGGGTATGCGGTAAATGACCCAATATGGTACCATTCATTTGATCGGTGAGAGATCGGAGGAAGGTGCAGGCCATTAAAGCCCCTATAGCTACACCCTAGGAAATTGCACTTTTACATATTGGTGATACATGTGTAGAAGAGAATAAGTTAAAAGACACCAGTAAGGACAGACAAAGACAGTTAGATGCACCAGTGTTTCACGCTTGTGTACGTGAATTTTAGAAACGTATGATGTAAAACGTTACCTGCGCGTAACAGAAACTGGAAAGTGGAGTGGAGATACAGCCCATCACCTACCGAATTTGAGTGAATGGGACTCAGTACTTTTTCGCAGCTATGAGGGTGTACATCGACTTCGAAATTCTTACGTAATTTCTTGACTTACAATTATCCCATACACTTAAAAGAAGTGTACGAACATAATTGTATTTATTTTCAAATTTGTGTATGCCTTAACTAACCGGTCTGCAAGAAAATAAAATTGAAGTTCTGTAAAAAATTAAAATATATAAATATAAATCAACCCGGTTATAAGACGAAAGAAAGAAAAAATGCCTATTGAATAAGTGGTTAAAAAATGTCGCCTCTTTGTGCTTCGCAAAAACCTAGTCTATCGTAAAACTCAGTTTTTACGCGTTCTAACACTTCAGGGGAAATATTATTTAGGACTTATACAATTCTGGCCCGTAAATCATTTAAATTTCGTGATCTTTCGTGTTCATGTCCGTAAACAGTTTGTTTTATTTGTTAAATATTTGTAGGCATTTAAGGAACCGTTTATAAAAAATGGCCCAACGATGGAATCGCCTAAAATACCAACCCAAACATTTAACTCATATACCAATATATACCAATAACGATATAATAACAATATAGAGGGTGTTTAAAAAAGACGCGGCAATATTTAATGCGGTGATTGCCCAGGTCATTCTATAAAAAAAGTTCTTATAAACATAAGTCCGCAAACGCTTCGTTACCGGTCTACAAGATGTTGAAGTTTAATTTTAAAAACAGTAAAAATTAGATTTCTCCAAAACAGTTTGAGATATTATAGTGCAATTTTAGGCGTGTCAATAGCTATAGGAGACGCATACTTTGCAATACAAAATGATTTTTATTTTTCAATTCCTTGTTCAAATATGAAGAAAAAAGCTTTCTTCAGATTTTATTGTACGACGGACCGTTTTTGAGTAAAAACATTAAAACCATTTTAGTACGCGTCTATATCCGATGCTGTTTTAATTTAGAAATTCAAATTATTATTTGTTGTTTGTAGAAATACTAAGGGGCTGATTTTAGAATATTATTAAGTCAGGGGGGTACTTTAACCAAATTTATTGATAAAAGAATGTACAGCACTGACTAATTTTTACTGTTTTTAAAATGAAACTTCAACTTCCTGTAGATCGGTAACGAAGCGTTTGTGGACTTATGTTTATAGAAACTTTTTTTATAGAATGTCCTGGGCAATCACCCGCTTAAATATTGCCGCGTCTTTTTTAAACACCCTGTATATACCAATAACGATAGAATAATTCAATTCACACGTGCGCATTAAAATTTATGGGCGGGGCGTCCCGCCTACATATTTTATTGCTACCCTATCACGAAATACAGAGAATAACGCTCATAAAAGTTTTAAAATGACATGTCAGTCTGGCAACTATGGATATAATATTTCTCTGTCAGTTCCTCTATCTGTCAGAGTTTATTCTTTTCTTATCTTTTAATGCTCGGCTTTGAAATCTTGGACGTTCCAACCCTGTATTTGAGCTTATTGTTGAGAGCGGGCGTTATCTTGTTAAAGTTATCTTGTTAAAAAATTGGTTGTGTCAATCCCCGAAGTTACGGCACTGCAACCGGTTCTAAAACATCGGTTATGTAACTGGTTGCATGCAAATTGCCCCGAATAAAATTGCACTCCAAACCATCACATCACGTGTAAAGGCAGTAAGCGTTCAACAGCTAGTTGTAAATATCCTCGTTCCCCACGGAAACGTCTCACCTTTCTGGGTCCATCATGAGCCGAGAATCCTACAACCTCGTCGCTAAAGCCAGCATTTAATCATCGCTGTAACCAGCGCGATTCTTAATTACACCATTCCAGACTACGAGCACGATGAAATGGAGTAAAGGGTAGGCATAGAAACGCTCGGTAAGTCCATAGGATTTAGTCGGTATATTCGTCAATATACGGTTGGAAATAAACTCAATGGACATGTCCGAACGTTTTTTCCAAAAATTATCAGTTTTTGAAATAATTCACAGGTTCCATACTTTATTTCCACCCTGTATAATGTGATAGCTTTGACAAATAAAATAAGCTTATACATTTAAGACAGAATAGAAAAACGCCTTTTTTTTACTGGGTCAACTTTGATGACGTTTTTTTTTTGGCTCGATAGTAACAGCTTTACCAAAAACATTTTTTTTTCTCTGAACAAAAATAAATCGAGCCTCAAAGGGTTAAACTTGAAGAACATCACATTTCACCTGAAAAGTAATACTGTTGAAGAGATATATTCAGCTTTCGAGTCAGAATTTTCTTAAATTTGCTCCAATAACTCACAGAATAATTTTATCAGATCTTCTCTACATGGAATTGTATTACGGGCTTTGCCATTACATTCAAAGCCATGCCTGCCATACCGAATTTTAGTTCCATCTTCTGATCCATACAGTGTCTGAAGATGACACCAAAGAAATATACAACCAGTTGCTTAGATTCATCATTCTGGATAGAAACTCAACAGTGCGACATTTTTAAGTTATTTAATTGTGTAAACTGATAAATGTACGCAAGTATAAAGTTTAAATAACTTTTTAAGTTTGATTAATAGACATATACAGGATATTACATTTACAGCAGAAATGTAGTATATTGATGAGTGGGAGGTGAAAATTCCATGTGGAAATAGTAACCCAGTTTTGTACTAGAAGTCAGCGCCAGGCTGAAAACTTAATGAAATTCTGGAAATATTTCTCTATTTGCGGAGGCAGCCCCAATGTAAAAAAAGATCTGAATTGGGTCAAGAATTCGCGTACAGCGATTTTCTACAAAAAGTGTTGGCGTTTTCAGTTATTATTAGTTACCTAAATGAAAAAGAGACCATCCATTGTATGTATCTATTTTTCAATTGCCGAAATATCTATATTTTATTATGTGTATAGGTAAAATATTTTATGAATGTGTAGGTGTTTATTATTAGATGGGTATCCTATATTATAACAAACTTCGAGGTTATAGGTTAAAATACTTTGTATAAGAAAATTCATATACGTATAAACTGAAATGTTAACTGAAGTGGTAGTGTCTAATAATAACCATAAAAAGGCATTCAGGTAGCAAATATAGAGCAAAAAATAAATTATTTATAGCTTGGAGTTCTACTCACGGAATTGTGAATGAGTGATAAACATTTTTTTAGGTTCATCCAGTAAATTGGTCTCTAGTAACAAGAAAAAAGATCATTTTTATTAAATGGCGAAGGAAAAATAAAAAAGTGGACAGTGAAGTGAACAGGCGGAGAAATTGTTTTGAATTTTCTCTAAAATTTTCTAATGCAAGTTGGTGAAATTGTTATGCAGTCGTTTTAAACAAAGACCAAAATCAGCACCAAAAACAGGGGATTGCCATTTGAAAATATTGAATATGATATCATATCTCGAATAGAGTTGAGGATCTAAAGGTGATATGGCAGTCATAATATGCACTTTTGTAATTAAATTTGACCTGTTTCTTTTTTTTTTCGTGAAAACGTGTTTGTTTCGGTTTTATTGAATTTGTATAGTAAGTACATTTACCGCTTTCTGTACACCCGGAAGGTAACATAACTTGAGATCATAACATAACAAAGACCTTCCTAGATATCATCACACTGACTTCTGCAAACCTCTATATAAATTAAAGACCACCACTCGTCTAAAAAATGTAAAAAAGTATTGCTGTGTTCTGAGTGATGCTGTTTTCAAGTCACCTACTGATTACTCGAATATATTTCTTGTAAACTAAATATACCAATAAATTATTACGCAAACATTTTTTTATCAAAACAAAAACATAATTATTTTTGTATCTAGGCTCAAATCCAGAAATAAGTGCATTAGGTACTGAAAAAATAATAAAATTGATGGCACACCGATGTATAAACCCACTGTATAAAAATATACAGTGTAAATATAAAATATATATAAAACATTTTCAAACATACCTTTATAAATAAATCTTATTCGGTTAATTTTAGAAAAAAAAATTGATTTAGCTGCTAGAATAGGCAACCAAGTATGCTTAATGGATACGAAGATTTCTACTTTATCCAGTTCAGCGTGTTTCCAAAGTTATATCACTGGTCACAGAGTGGCGCCCACTACACTCATTCTAAATTATTATATTATTAAATAATAAAATTGTTCCCTACTCTAATACTGTATAGAATATGTTGTGCGCTTTCTTTACGTTTTTGTTTTAATCAATATTTAATAATCATAATTTTAATATATTGCACTGAGCACTTATATTAAATGCAAATATCTCGAAAACGATGACTCGGAGAGATATTTAAAAGACATACATTACCTTTTAAGGCAGACATGATTTTTAATAAAAACGTAAATCACAAAATAGTTACATCGATTTTTATGTACTCAAAATGTTGCAGAAAGCGCTCTCTAACATATACGTTAAAATCATTATTAAACTAAAATTCTTCACCCCAAAGAACCCCTATTTCCAAATATGTTGTTTTTTTAAAAAAGTTATTTAAGAACATCGAAAAAAAATCACAACTTTGACACCCTGTACGCTGGTTTCTATGAACTTTTGAACCAATATTAGTTTAGTTAAATCCCAATATTTTTACTCGGAAAATTTGTGGTTTTGCTTTGACCCTTTATTAATGGGACTTTTACAGGAATCTCTGCACATTTTTTAAAAGTAGGTAGGTACCAAAAAATTGGAAACATTATTTTTCAACTAAATTTTTATACATTAATTTTCAATGGTACTGATGTCAGTTATGTCGTTTATCTGCAGTTTTCCTGCATCCCATTATTAATGAGACATTCTGTATATTACAAAAGCGAACATGAAGAAGTATCTCAAAGGGAAGTAAAATATTCATGCGACGAATCAGTTAACATGTCTTTCACGTATATGAAGTGTGTAAATTAAGTAATGAGAAGTTTTTTTTCATTTTTTATTTATTCGAACAGAATTACAATTCAATATGGCCTCCTTCAAAATAACTTCCTTGGGAACGAACACAGCGCTGTAGACGGTTCTTCCATTCCTCATGCTGGAACTCATATACCGCAATACCCTTGAGCTGGTCAGTTACAGCCGTTTGAATGTTCTTTATGGTCCCAAAATGACATCCCTTGAGATGATGAAAAAATCATAAGGACTCGTGTCAAAAAATACATAATGCTTTTCCTGGCTAAAAACTCGTTTACTGAAATGACTGTGTGACAAGGCGCATTGTTGTGATACAACATCCAGTTGTTCTTCATGTTTGGTCTCACACGCATGACCCTTTTGGAAGCTTTCCAAGAACCTCTCTGTAAAAGTGTTGATTTACTGTTTGGCCTGGAGGCACAAACTCTTTGTGGACAATTCCTTGGCTATCAAAAAATCAAATAAGCATGCATTTGATCTTCGACTTGCTCATCATTGCTTTTTTGGTCTTGGAGAGATTGAAGTGTGCCATTACATGCTTTGGCGCTTAGTTTCCGGGTCGTACTCAAACACCCAAGTCTCATCACTAATAATGACACGTTCCATAAAATGGAGATCATTTTCAATCGATTCCAAAAAGCCAAGACACATTTCTCTCCTGATGTCCTTTTGTTCCTGCGAAAGGTTTTTTTGAAACCATTTTTTCGCAGATTTTTCTCATCTCCCATTCGTTAGTCAAAATCTGATAAATACTGGTGTGATTCAAATTTAACTCTTAACCGATCATTCCTATCGTCAACCGACGATCTGAACGCACAAGATCCCGTATTCTATAGACATTTTCATCGGTTCTTGAAGATGAAGGCCTTCCGCTGCATGGTTCATCTTCAATCAACTATCTTCCTTCTGAAAATGCCTTATACCACCGAAAAGCTGGGCTCTTGAAAAAACATTGTCTCCGTAGGCGTGTTGAAGTTTTGCAAAATTATCCGTTGCGCTGTCACTCATTTTTTGACTTGAAAAAAACGCACTTGCAACGCACTTGAAAAAAAAAACGGTTTACGAAAACAGTCACAAAAAAAAACAAACAAACTTCATGCTCTGACAAATTCAAACTTGTGCTGAAGGTGCATTACATGTTAACCTACCTCCTGTCCAAGTCATGTCTCCTCAATGTTTCTAGATCGGGCGCTACGTTGGCAGTCTCATTACTTAATTTACACACCTCGTAGATGAATTGAAATATCACACTTTCAAGATTGCACCCAATTTTCCAGGATTTCCGGATTTAAGGGTCTGTGTTAGCTGTAGTTTTCCAAGTCATGGAGTATCAGACTAAATGGCGAACAATTTGATTTTCTTAATATAAAGGAAGTAATTCTCGTACAAATGTCTGGCACTTGGAGGCCAAAAAAAGTGTTATTTTGTGACGGCGAATGACAGCCTTTCACGGACATAAAGGACATTTACTGAGAGAAATATGAAACGTTTATTGGTCGTTTAGTCGCCGAGTCATAGAAAAAGGACATATTTCTGGGTAAATTACGATGTTGGCTACACATTTGATGAAATTACTAGCTGACACTAGCCGAACTAGACAAAATTCCAATTTTGTCTGCGAAAGTTAAGGCGGTGCCAATTAATCTAGCTGGTGAAAGGAAAAAATGAACTATAAAAGATTAGGATCCAGTCTGGACGGTTAGGTATAAAACTATTTTCATCACGGCAGATTATTTTTTTTTAAATTATTTCAATGTTCCAAAAACTCAAACACATCGAATATTACAAAAATACATTTCGGACTTCGGGTTTTTTTTTTTAATAAATTTTATTGTTGTTCTCACAATTTGTAAACACTTGTTTATGTTATAAATGTTTCAAAAAAATCACCAACCGAAAAGTATAATTTTCAACTCTGATATTATTTCGGAATATGTACACTGGTGGTCACTGAAATTTCAACACGCAGTATAAACAATAATAACGTAAATACCTTCTGTATTTTGGATTGTTACGATAAAATAAAAAAATGATTACAATTTGAGGAATTTCCGACTAATCGTTTCTGAGAAATTCAGGTATATACATGCGAAAAGGTCGCATCACCTAATGAATTATAAAATGGTCTACTTATCAATGTTTTGTGTTAATTCTGTTGATGCAGAGAGTAAGGACAAGTGCCACGAAATACTCCGTCAAAGAGAATGACATCGATACGAGCAAGTTGGTGAATTTAAGAGAGGTTGAGTTTTAGGTCTACGTGAGGGGAGTAACTCATATGGAGATATAGGGGTCCGTATTGGGCGAAATGTAAGCACTATCATGGGGGTATGATGGCAGTGGAGTGAAGAACACACTACCGTTAGACGACCTGGCACTAATGCGCAAAGGCGAACTATAGACCGCAAAGAGCACCACCTTCATCAATTAACTGTAAGGGACTAAACACAAACAGCAACCCAATTAGCTCAACAGTAGGCGATGGTTACACAATATCATTTATCGTTAGGGTCAGTCAGACGCCGCTTGTTCGATTATGGGCTTCCGTCAAGACGTCAATTGTTACCACTTCCGCTGACTGTACAACACCGTCGTCTACGTCTCCAATGGTGCCTAGAAAAGCAATTGTGAAGATATGAATGACACAATCTTCTCTGATGAATCCCGGTTTTGTGTGTACTGGTACGACGGTCGGATACGTATTCTAAGACGCCAAGAAAAACGGAAAAGTCATTAGTGCATAATGACATACGGCTCCAACACAAGGGTATGGTATGGGACGCTATTGTTTATAACAATAGGTCACATTTATTCGGATTAAAGATACCTTAAACAGTCAGAGATACATCGATGACGTGTTTAAGACCAGTGGTAGTACCTTATCTGCAGGACCACGTAGGTGCCATATTTCCACACGATAATGACAGACACATGCAGTAGCAAACGAGACACAGTTTCTGAATGAGCATGCAGTTAAACGACTTCCTTGACCTTCGCGTTGCCCAGATTCAACTGAAATTTAACAAAAGATTTAAAGATGCTCTACCAGTAAAAGGAATACGTAGTTGTCATGCTGCTGTTCCTATTTCAAAGAATGTTATAAAAATAAAAACTTTATCGTCATCTGAAGAAGGAGAGGCTATTCAATTGAGAAGTATTGATGTGTTCGAATTAACAGATGAACCTGGAATCGAAACAAGGTAATTGATTTATATGAAATTTTTCTTGACAAGTTCATCTCGAGAATATCATTATATGTTCTTCCAGATTAAGAAAAAAACGTGGAGCACCAACGACGGGAAAAGGATTGAAAAAAAAAACTTACGTAATGTAATATATGTTCAGTTTGTATTTTTCTCGACACTAATAAAAAAGAAAAAATGGTACTAAAATTAAATGATCATTAAAAAATTAATTTCAAGTGTTACTATTTTTGCTGTAGATTTTATTTATAATTACCCAAAAATTGCAAAAATAAATATTTGATTAGCATTACTGAATTTAGAGATTGCAAAAAATGTTTTGTTCAAATTCAAAAATGTATATCTGAAACAAAAAAAAACACCCTCCTGAAAATTTTAGGTTAATTTAAGATTAGTTTAAAGTATTCAATAAAAAATTTGAGCCGAAAATTCGATGTCGACGATAGATTTTTACGATTTTTCAAATTTAAAAATTTTGCAAAATCGTCATTTTTCAAAAAACGTTTTCCAATTTTTTTTTCTATAGCCCCAAGTATCCCCTTAAAAAAAAACCTTGAACCATCTTTGTAACTATAACGGTTTTCGAGATATTTAAAAAATAAATTTGGAAAATGGGGAAAATGGTGAAATTTTGAAATTTGCATAACTTTTGAAAAACAATTTTTTAATTTTTTTCTTTTTGTGGAACTTCGTTTTATGATAAAATAAAACTTCTGAGCAAAATTTGTCCAAATCGAAAGGGGTCGATTCCAACCATTCATCGATTTGACATGGAATGACCCAGCCGCAACTGCATTATGCTTAAACTCGTGAGAAGAACGAATTTGGAGATGCCAGACATCTGACACAACTTTTGTAAACCGCTTAAATTTTTTTTGACTACGTGTCGGCAGTCGGGCCGCGTATCACCTTGTATATCAAGAGTTCACTTTCTCATCGCATCTGTAATGTCTACTAGGTAAAAGTCGACGCGATAAATATCTATAACAATTCACATAACTTAAAAAGCTAGCAGACTGGTGGGCGAATAAATATTCGGCGTTCAATCATTAATTTATGTTTTTTTTTTTTGTAAGTCTGCTTTTAGTTCGTTAAGGGGCTTGGCGATATACGGTCAAAACTATTGCGAAACGCCTTTTCTGTAACAGTGCACAGCGGCGGATCTACGGTTTTGAGTTTGAGGGCTTAGGGAGTTTCGTGGCAGGGAAGACCAGATTTTTTTATATAAGAAAAATAGATTGACGAATAGCAGGAGACGCGTGCATGTCACAGTGTAAAAATGAATTCATTAATTCAGAAAAGTTTTTTTTATTCGAATAGAATTCCAATTCAGTATTGTCTCTTTCAAAATAACTTCCTTGGGAAGCCACACAGTGCTGGAGACGGTTCTTCCATTCCTCAAAGCAGTACTGGAACTCATATACTAGAATAGCCTTCAGCTGGTCGGTTACAGCCGTTTGAATGTTTTCTATGGTCCCAAAATGACGTCCATTGAAGTGATTTTTCAATCTCAGTGAGAGAAAAAAGTCACAAGGACTCAAGTCAGGCGAATAAAGAGGCTGAGGATGCAACATCTAGTTGTTCTTGGTGTTTGGTCTCACACACATGACCGTTTTTTGAAGTTTTTCAAGAACCTTCTTTGTAAAAGTGTTTATTTACTGTTTGGCCTGGAGGCTCAATTACTTTGTGGACAATTCTCTGGCTATCAAAAAATCAAATCAGCTTGTATTTGATCTTCAACTTGCTCATTCTTGCTTTTTTGGGTCTTGGAGAGCTTGAAGTGTGCCATTCCATGTTTTGGCGCTTGGTTTCCAGATCCTACTCTAACACCCAAGTCTCATCACCAGTAATGACACTTTCCAAAAAGTCAAGACACCTTCCTCTTCTGATGTCCTTTTTTTCCTAAAATGTTTTTTAAAGCCATTTTTGCGCAGATTGTTCTCATCCCCAATTCGTTAGTCAAAATCTGATGAACAGTGATGTGATCCAAATTTAACTCTTCCCTGATCATTCTTGTCGTCAACCGACGATCTGAACGCACAAGATCCCGTATTCTATCGATATTTTCAAGGGTTCTTGAAGATGAAGGCCTTCCACTGCGTGGTTCATCTGCAATCGACTCTCTTCCTTCTGAGAATGCCTTAGACCACCGAAAATCTTGGGCTCTTGAAAAAACACTGTCTCCGTAGGCTTGTTGAAGTTTTGCAAAAGTATCAGTTGCGCTATTTCCAAGTCTAAAGCAAAACCTGATAGCACACCGTTGCTCAAAATTAATGTTACTCATTTTTAAAACGCACTAGAAAAAAACTGGTTTACGAAAACATTCACAAAGAACAAACAAATGACACTAACAAGTTCAAACTTGTACTGAAGGAG
The DNA here is from genome assembly GCA_029963805.1 of Aromia moschata. Taxonomy (NCBI): domain Eukaryota; kingdom Metazoa; phylum Arthropoda; class Insecta; order Coleoptera; family Cerambycidae; genus Aromia; species Aromia moschata. The sequence goes on along the minus strand of JAPWTK010000122.1, from coordinate 32,915 downwards.
CATTACATGTTAACCTACCGCTCTTCCCGTCTCCGCAGTGTTGCTAGATCGGGCGCTACGTTGCCACTCTCATTACTTAATTTACACACCTCGGCTCTGCTGTACTTTTAATAATTTAAAAATTAGTATCTTACAAATGTAACCAGTACTATAAAAGTAATATTTCTTATAAAAAATAATAAATTTGGTGCAGAGGCACTTTAACCATGCTTATCCGACAATATCCTTTGTAGATGTGAATTAAAATTTAGTAAAACAAATTAATAAATATTTTATTGGGTTTACTTCACCGTTCTTCCTCACCTGGACCCCCTTACTGTCGAAGGCTGTGTAGTTTAAGCATTTCGATGATACGCCCCTGAGCAACTTCACCATTAAAATAAGGATATAAGGCCTCGGCACGTACAGTATGGCTGTACGGGATAGCGTTATTTATTTAGAATGTCATCGATGTAAATATTCGAGATTTTCTATAATAGGAAACAAGAAGTATTATAGCAGGCGCCAGGATACCGATACAACAAAAAAAAATCGACCTAAATCACTTCAGACTGTGCGAAAATATTTGCATTTTATAATAGTCGACAAAATTACTGGACTCCGACCTTTTTTTTTGGCGGGACGGTGCAAAAAAATAGATAACTAAATAACTGTTATTTTGTACCATATCCAAACTGGTTGCGTTTGGATTGTAATGCATCATCTCTCGTGTCCTCTACAAACCAGTGTCGCCGCAGTGGGTGAGAATGTAGGTTGTTTAACTCCAACATTGTTTTTTTTCTGTTATATATTTTTTAGATATATTCCACAGGAAAAAAGAAATAAAAAATAAAACTAAAATAAATGTATCCAACTTTATAAAACATGCAAATAGATTTTGTCAGTTTTTTTTTTTCAATTTGTCGAACATATAATTAAATAGAGTAAGCAAAATTTTATTTTTTGAAATAGTATCACTAAACTTAAAATTTAAAGACCTAAGTTGGATAAGAATTAAACACTTTTTTTACTTTTTTTTTCTTATGTGAAGAAGAATTCTCTCTCTTTAGAAGCCAACAGTAATCGTCTGACATAGCTTCATTCCAACGACCTTGAAACCGGTCCTGCAAGGCTCTTCACATCCTGATAGAAGTTCATCGCTCAAGGCTCCATGGTTGGAGGGGAAAAAAATCCAAATGCGAATCAAGAAAATGGATCTTGAGCGACATTCTGCAACCCATCTCTTTATAGGCGTGTAACAAATTCAATTTCAAAAATTCAGCTAACTTTGGTATTTCATTCAGATACCTTTCAGTCAATATTTTGGTCCGTAGGGGGAGAACGATATTTTTGTGAATTAATGACATATTACTCACGTTTATACCTCATAGATCTTGTAAACTTCCGTCAATTTTTGTATCCTCAATAAGCTGCGGCAAATGGCAAAAAATGACAAAAAATACTCTAGAACCCAATCAAACCTCATAACCCAATACTTCAATAACTGCTTACCACTAATCCCATAGTCCTCCCAATTACAAAAGCCCCAAAGGCCCCAATTAACCATATAACCTCGAACCAAAGTTATGGAGTCATCCAAAACGGGTATTTTAGCCATAAATGGACAAAAAATGGTGGGAAAATCGCTTCATAAATGGTCGACAAATGGAGGATTTCTACCAGGGCAAACTACAGGCCAGATAGCTAATAACCCAATAGCCCCATTTTATAAGTTAATAACTTCGAAATACCGCACGAGAGACTGACACCCCGAATCCTCAGACTCATCCATGCCTGGAATTAGGTAGATGAGCCAAAGCAAAGGCCAGAACCCGATTAATCCACAATAACACTACGACATTATAGTGCTTGATTCTTGTGAATCCCTTTGCCTCTTAAGGCTCGGAGTTCTCGATTAACGTGTTCTTTGTTCTCTCACAGCAAGTACTTTGTTCGAACTTTAGCCTCTGACGACTAAATAAATACTAACCATATTACACGCACTATGTACACATATGTATGTACGTACATGTATGTACGTACGTACGTATGTATGTATGTATGTATGTATGTACGTATGTATATATGTATGTATGTATGTATGTACGTATGTATATATGTATGTATGTATGTATGTATGTATGTATGTATGTATGTATGTATGTATGTATGTATGTATGTATGTATGTATGTATGTATGTATGTATGTATGTATGTATGTATGTATGTATGTATGTATGTATGTATGTATGTATGTATGTACGTTCGTGTGTACACAGACTTTAACGCATTATAACTCGCGTTGTAACAATCGGATTGAGATGAAGTTTTGCATCAATTTTGGTGCTCGTAAGTATTCCTTACAGTTCAATTTTAGGACTGACCAGATGGATTACGGGGTAGGTAGGATTTAAAACTTAAATTTCGTTTGGCCCACCATAAGTGCATTTTTATTCATCGGATTTCGATGAAAATTGACATGCACTTTACAATTAATGAGGTTTCAAGTGCTATTGAATTTGGTCGCGATCGGACTAACAGCGTGGGAGTTATAGTTAAAAATGTATCTTGTCGGAGCTCCGCGATGACGTTTGTTGTATTCAATCTCGAACTTACAACATGGACGATGTTCAAGCAAATTTTCATCATAATCAGATTACTACAATCAGAGTTATATGACTTTGAATACAACAAATGTCATTGTGAAGCACCGACGAGAAACATTTTTAACCATAACTCTCACGCTATTAGTCCGATCGCGACCAAATTCAATAGCACTAATGGTTTGCGATTATATTGTTAATTGGAGTCTTTGGAGCTTATTGATTGTGAGGGCTATGGGATTAGAGGTATGAAGTTATTGAGGTATTGGGTCATGAGGTCTAAGTATGAAGTTATTGAAGTATTGGGTTATGAGGTTTGATTGGGTTCTAGAGTATTTTTTGTCATTTTTTGCCATTTTTCCGCAGCTTATTGAGGATAAAAAAAAATTGTACCATGATGGGACAAAACAGACTTCGGATTCGGATTCAGCGACCCCAAAAACATGAAATCCACAAAGTTTGGTCAGAGGTACATTTCACCTATTTTACACTAAATTATTTCAGAAAATTATTATACTGCAATTATTAAATATATATTTTAAAACAACTGTCTCATCTAAGACCAAGAAACATGTTCTGTGATAAGTTGTAGAGCGTCTTTGTGTTAATATGGCAGGCAGTTCCTTTTAATGATGATTCTTTTAATTTTGCAGACAATTATTTCAATGATTAGATATTTTGCGTACATTGCTTCGGTAACATGCGGACATTATTTTGTAAAAAAAAAAAATTATATAATTTTTTTCGTTAACGTTTCTTTTAGACACTGAATTTGGACAATCTCTCACCTATCATCAAAAATGAAAAAAGTAGTATATATTTCATAATTCTAGAGGTATCCATTTATGTTGAGCGTTAACAAGAGACTCATTTTATAAAATAATTATACATACATGTGTATATAGTTTATAGCAACAATATACTCTAATATTGTTTCTTGCTTAGTTCTGCTAGTGTATTTCGCCAACGATCTGATCTGATTGTTACATTGTAGCAATGATAGCTGCCATAAATTCGAATATTTTTCTGATAAATATTATGTATCTGTAAAGGAGAAACAGTTATGCGGCATAACAATATAACAAGTAGAATTATTAGGAGACTCAGCCCGTTAGTGCCGAACCGATAGAGTGCCTTTAACACTATTGTTTTCTCAGATCAGATAAGCATGTATGTACGCCTGACATTTCAGACAGGTTTTTGTAATCAATCGTATACGTAACATTCGGTTTTGAAGGAAAAAATGTGTCTACGAGGGGTGGCTATTAAATAACCGAACTACTGTCATAAGACTTTTTATTCGTTACCAATTGCAGTAGCAACTGTTTCGCCTTCAATGTACTCCCCCTGGCGATCTCTACAAAGCTCCATACGACTTTCCCATTGTTGAAAGCAGTGCTGGAAGTCCGCTTCTGTCAGCTGGTTCAAACCTCCGTCGCTTTTGCTTTAACCGCTTCCACACTTTCATCACGCGCAATCACCGTGTCTAACAAGCCTGGATCAGTGTCAATGTTGTTTTTTAGAATGGCAACAAATAAGCTTCAGCAACAAATTTCTTTTTTAGATATCTTGTAGAAAATCCTTATATAATTTCCTCTAGTTAGATCTAGCGTGAGTAGAGTTTGGATTATCTTGAAATGATAATCTTCGCCCCAATATATAAAATCTAAAAAAAACACTCTCAAATACCCACAGCCAATCATTTTTAATTCACATTTTAGAGATTAAAATCGCCTAGTCAATTGCCAAATAATTGTAGCTATATTTATTCATACTAAAGGCATACATTACAAATAAACCACCTCATATTTATTATCAGATGTTTAGTTAATCGCGTCGTAATTTTTTGTAAAAGTACACACATTCTCTTAACTGCTCGTATTCTTCCAAGTATGATTAAAAAAATCTATGATTATTTAACCCTATAAATAAATAATCAGTTGCAAAAAGTACCAGGCCTACTAAAATTTTGACGGAAGAAAAAAGGACAATGGACGTATTCTCTTGAGAACTGTTGAAGTTTCAAGAACAGTTTCCTGATATTGTTTCGAATATCAAGTACAACACATTTAAGTGTTGTCTTCACGATAGTATTTAACTGTTTAGGGAAACAGGGAGTGTGGAATGATAGAAAGATGGTGGCTGTCCTACTGTATGAAGGAAAATATGAAAATGAAGCAGCTGAGCAGTTGAGAAGCAAATTCAAGGCACAGTGTTGGGACCAATACTTTTCAGTATATACATTAACAGCCTTTTCCAGTTGGATACGATTGGGTATATAATTCGTTTTGGAGATGACGCCGTGGTACTTTACGAGCACGACACATGGAATAAACTTAAAACCGAAGTCGAAAAAGACTTAAAGTTAAAAGAATTAAAAAGTGGTTTGATTATAAATTGTTAACAATTAACTTTGAAAAAACGTTATACTTACCATTCTCTTGTAACAAACGTGGCCTGCCAATGTTCAATAGTTTAAAAATAGAATATGATGATTTAAGTTTCCATATAAAAGAAGGACAGTGTGTCAAATATCTTGGAGTAACCATAGATAAACATCTAAGATGGGACAGTCATATAAAAAATGTAGTAAAAACGCTAGGAACAGTAATCTACAAATTTAAATATATGAAACTAATTCTAGATAAAAAAAAATACAATGAAAATGCTATATTTTGCTCTCGTGGAATCACGATTAACTTATGAATACTAGCTTGGGAAAGTACTGAATATACTCATCTAAATAGACTGGAAGTTATACAGAAAAAGATTCTTAAAATAATAATAAATAGAGAAGCAACATATTCATCTGAAGAATTATATAGAGAATTAGAGGTGTTAGACATTAGGAAATTATATTTTTTGTCTGTGATACTGTACCAATATAAAAATAAAAATTCTCTTTTAGATATTAAACATAACTATCCAACTGGATGCAGATTAAATACTTACCCAGTGCCAAGTTGTCACAAAACGATAGGACAAACAAATCTTCTCCACCTTGGTCCTCGGTTATATAATTCTATACCAGAGAATATAAAAAAAATATATCTTCTCTTGATGAAGTTAAGAAAAAAAAACAGACAATATTTAATACAAGCTGACCGTCTTTTTCGATTAATTTTAAGAAAGCAAATGAAAATAATAAATTAGATTAAGAGTAATTATCATCTCCTGGAGAATGTTTTCAGTTATATTCGAAAAAGGTGTCGGAAATGTTTAGAACAACGTAAAGGCCATTATCAACGATTTTTGGAGATACCTATTTTTAATACCTATTTCGACTTTCAATTAACCCATATCAAGAGCAAATCAAATGAAGTTGCTGACATTTGAACCCAGGCCAGCAGATTCAAAGGTAAAAACTTAACCATTCAAAACCTGTCAAAAATCATCTTCAGATCATACTTCAGATCATACTCCTTTGAAGCATTTCACGTGCAACCTTTCGAATTTCTCGGGTGATTGTTTCTAAAAGGCTTCAAGTGTACGTAGTTTGTTTATGTATACTTATGAGATTTAAGGTAGCCCCATAAAAAATAGTCACAAGGTGACAGCTGTGGGGATCGAGGAGGCCACTCCACATCTCCACGCAACGAAATCAAACGTCCTGGGAAATGTTTCCTTAAAAAAAGCCATTGCTGCTCCGGATGTATGACAAGTTGCTCCATCTTGTTGAAACCATACAGTATAGAGGTTGATGCGTCGTCTTCTCAATTGCGGCAGAAAAAATCATGTAACATCGTTACGTAGCGATCTGTGCGTCCGTTTTCACGAAAAAGTAAGGGTCAATAATAAAGTTTCCACAAACATTAAAATGAATTCGAAACCGTCGCTGGGTTTGAATCACAGAACGGCCCGTTTCAATGAAGGTGTTGTAAATAAACACGCGATGAGCTGTAGTTCACGACTCCATGGTAACTGAAATAGCAACTGCCAAAGAGTAGATACTATCTATTCGGAAAACATTAGGTTCACCCCACCTCACATGACACGCCCTTCAAAAATTCCATACCTCCCTGCCGATCATGTATTTGTTTCAGTGTACTTATTGGGCGAACATGGGCTTTCCTTAGCAAACCAATGCCTAAAGAAAAACTCGAAGACGGGACTAAAACTTCACAGACTTCTAAAACCACCCACATCCGTGGATTAAGCCGAAAGAAATTACTGTTTTCGTGTGTTGTAAAACAGTCCAGTTGCCAGCGTCCAAAATTTGTATTTTTTGGCGGAGCCGTAGAATACAATGGCTCAGTATTCTAAAGAAGTGCTATAAATTTCACGGTGATCGGTTGTTAACTTTTCGAGTAATTAACGATCGAATTTTTTTACAACTCTTAATTGACAATGGCGCCAGTTCATACAGGAAGCTTCGATTTTGACCGGATAGGGCTAGAAAGATCACAAATCTCTTCAAGTTTGTGACGCTTATTGAAATTTTGAAAAATATTAATTACAGCCGATTTTATAAGGTTTTATACGCGACCACCTTTTTATACGCGACGTCTATGACGTTGTAATATTGCTGTATTGAAATTAAGAAGTTCCTTACCAAAATATCTTTAAAGTGCGTTTCAAGACGCGCATTTAAAAAAATACGCTACGACTTCAGGGAGCGGAGATAATTTTTTTTAAATTCCCAAGCCCGTTGTATAATACGTAGAGTACGTAGAGGGCTGAAATGTACAGGGTTTGAAGTTAAAGAGTTATACTTTCAATAAAAAAAAACTGCAAATCAATTGTCCGATTTTAACTGTTAAAAAGCAGTGGTTGAAGTTGACGCTACGGCTGCGGTATGCGCTCGGACGCCTGGCGCGACGGAGTGGGAATAGAGACTGGCTGCCGGGCGCGGCGCTACCGAAACCGAACACGAGTTTATTTTTTATTTTTACGGAAAAAAAAGGCTTTGAAAATTGGCATTTTTGCGAGATTTAATTTTTTTTTTCGGTTGTAATTAGTATTTTTCAAAATTTCAATAAGCGTCATAAACTTGAAGAAATTTGTGATCTGTCTAGCCCCATCCGGTCAAAATCGAAGCTTTCTGTAAGAAATGGCGCCATTGTCAATTAAGAATTGTAATCATTGAATGAAACATATCACAATCGATAGTACTTGCTAAAAAACTAACTTCCCTAAAATTTTAGATTTTTTTGAGCCACAAGGAGAGGGATGGTGAGGGTGAGAAAATACAAATTTTCGTTTCGACTCTAAAATTTCAATCTTTCTCAATAAAAAAATTTAAAAAATGAAGGTTGTAATGGTTTTCGATATGTGGTTTTAACGTATTTTACGAATCTAACGTCAGATTTTCAAAAAACCAAATGGCGGATCCAGTATGGTAGTCAACTTTTAAAAAATGGCTAAATTTTGAAATTTAAAAAATACCCTCGTATTCTACGGGAAATTTTCTACGTAATCAGCGACCCCAAAAACCTTGGAATATGTATTATTCATTTGCCATTTACTCACAGGATGAGAAAATACGCTAAAACCACGTTTTTTTCACCTTTGGGCCGTTTTTTGGGCCAGTACCTGGTCGACGCCCATAATGAATTAAAAATTAATCGAAAGTACAAAAAAAAAGAAAGAAATTAAAAAAAAATTGAAAAAAAAATCGTGCCATACTTTTCGAAATTTCGATTTTAAACTTTCAATCCTCAAAATAAGGGTGAAAACTACCCCAATAATTTTGAAAATATTTTTATCGTATTCTACGCAAAAAAAAACATCGAAACCATTGCAACCGTCTTTTTATTTTTTTTTCATATTCTTACCGAGAAGGATTGAAATTTTAGAGTCGAAACGAAAATTTGTATTTTCTCACTCTCACCATCCCTCTCCTTGTGGCTCAAAAAATCTAAAATTTTAGGGAAGTTAGTTTTTTAGCAAGTACTATCGATTGTGATATGTTTCAAACAGAAATTGTTTTCACCTCACTTAGCGTGAAATGCCCCATGTGCTATAGAAAAAGTACCAGGGAACTGAGGTATAAGCTAAAACGTGAAAAAAACACGTTTTTTTGCATACATTGTTAAATAACTAATGAAGGTCACACTTTTGACTGTACGGACCCCCGCCGTTCTACGGGAAAAATACATAGGATTCAATAATAATAAAGGATCCGCCTAAAAATACATGAGAAAAATCCCTGGCAACTGGACTAAACGTATACACGGACAGGGCACACCTCGATGCGACGACTTTATCGTGCCTTTGCGTCGTTCAGCGAGGCGGCGACGGTGAGCGATTCCGTGTGGCCGGCCGCTCTGATGTGTCGGCTTGTTACCAGTTTTATTAGCGTAATAAATACCCACGAACGGAGACCGATGAAGAGATTCCTCGTGCATGCCATATCTCGGCAGAGGACCACTAGGCGGACTATCCCGCTGCCAGCGGCGTAGGCACGTACAGTCCAGAAGGCATACATTTTTATATGTTCTTGAACGATATAGGGCTAGTTTTGACGGTTGCCTATGTATTTTTTTGCGTAGTACACAATGAGCGGGGTCCGTAGAGCTGAAACCGTCCGCTAATTTTTTTTAAATTAACAATTTGTGAAGAAAACGTATTTCTTTAGGTACATGTTCGCTTATATCTCCGTTCCTTGACATATTTTTGCTAGCATATGCATATAAGACGTTGTAGCCTATTGAATTTCCAAAATTTTAAGCCCAACCCGAAGTCTCCAAGTGCTATTGTCAACTTGCAAATGACTGCTGAAGTTGAAAAAGTGCTTTTTTTTCACTATTTTTTTACTTCGAAAGTCGGGCCACTATTTTCATGAAATTCCTTGGAGGAACTGCTATTTGTAGTATGAAGTTACAAAAAAAATTCAGCTCGATCTGTTAATAACTTTTCAAGTAATTAACGATCGAATTTTTTTAAGCCTTAATTAACAATTACGCCATTTCTTTTTTTATTGTACGATATTGAACGGATTGGGCTAGAAAAATCACAGATCTCTTCAAGTTTGCGAGACTTTTTGAGATTTTGAAAAATATTAATTTGGGCCAGTAATTCAGTAGCTCCATTATAATGTATTTTTTTTTAGAAAATCCTGAGACACGTCAATTTCTAATTCTAAAATGACATCTTGCGATGTAAAAATGTCATCCCTAAATGCAACCCCCTTCAGGTGACAGCTACAACCCCTAAATTTTAAAATTGGAAGTAGTCAACTGAGCTGAGAGAAATTACATCTCGATTTCATTTTGTGGCCCTGTGTTATTAAACACTATTTGTTGGATCGATATTTATCTAATATACATTTTTTATTATGGAATGTGTATCTTTAAGCAATTTTAGAGAAAGGAAATCGCATGTCAACACCGCTGATCCATGCGTGATGCTCATTTTCCAGGGCGTATATAGCGGCCACTTATAACTTTTGACGAGACGCCGCTGGCGGGACCGCACGCAAGCGCTGCCGCTGCTCCATACCGGGTTGCCACACACCGCAGCCATAATTAAGATGTAAAAATTAAACATTTAAATTTATGCTGAAATGCAACCCGAGAGCGGCACATTTTTATAAGGACAATAAAAAAAGAGGAGAGAGACGGAGAAGGAAAAAAGAGGGCCTGTGAAATATTTTAATCGGTCCTTATGGATACTCGAGGCTCAAATTGAATTAATGATATACAATATATACGTATATGTACAGTGCAGTCGTAAAGTAACAGTTAATTCGAAAGAAACTTTTTTTAGAAAAATTACCCAGATACGTCAACCGATTCATATGAATTAATATTTTATTACGTAGTTTATCATTTTTTCAAATAACTATTGTCATTATAGACACTTGCCTTTTATTTTAATAGCAAACCACCATTTTTTATTACTGATTTGGAAAGAGCATTTCTTTTACTTACAGTAGGATATGGTACAGTATGATATGGGTTCGAAATCAACTTTACAAATTAAAAAACGTTTTTTTTTTTTCTACTGTTAATGACATAAATATAACAATGTGTTGCAGGATTTACAAAAATAAATTGACACCAAGGAATAAGTTGTATTAACAGTAGTATCTGAGGTTTCCGTTTAGCAGAACAGTTTTTGGACACCCAGAATATAATGAAGTGAAATATATCGTTTCTTATGGTGTAAACACCATAAAGTGAGAGGGAGTCACGTATTCTTCCTCATGCAATACACTCTGACTGGAAATGGTTGCTTTCACCATCTTGTATCTCCCAAACTGTTCTTATGCCCTTCTTGTTCTTATGGGTTTTTTTTATGTAATCTACTACCTACTTCAACGTTTCAGCAATATCGAGCTTATTTTGGTAAACATATTATTTTGGTATCTCCTCAAAATAATCGTCAATAACACATTTCAAGTCATCATCAAAAGAAAAAAATGGAAATCACTGGATGCTAGATACAGATGCTATAGGGTGGATATATGTGTAATAATATTCCTCGATATCCTCCTCGAAATATTTCTCGATCATTTCTTGAACTTTGGAAGCCTTATGCACCCTATAATTGTTGTACAACAACAATTTTTTTCGTCACAATTTTGATATTTCAGCCTATTTATAAACATCGCCGATAATAATTGTAGTATCCTTCTTCATAGACTGAACCAAAAGTATATCCTCGCAGTTCCAGAAAACCGTTACTATAAACCTACCGACCACTGCGTTGTAGCCTCTTTTGGGGGGATGGAGATCCTTTACCATCATTGCTTCGACTCATATTTCGTTGAAAAGTGTCAGTGATATACACAGGTTTCGTCGCCAGTGATAATTTTCGAAACAAAGTCACAAAGTCGCAATTTAGCACATCCAAATTTTCTTTTTTTCACAAATTTTTCGTCTTACCCGTTTTTGTTCTGGTGTGAAAAGCTTCGGAATCCATTCCGCTGACTCTTTGGCTCTTCATGTAAAATGTTCCCAACTATTGTTTCGAATAAAAACTTAAATTTTCTGAAACTTTAATTGTTGGATCATTCAACACAAACTCCTCAATGTTCTCTGTTGGTTCTTGTGTTCTTGCTTCAAGACGTCTCCCAGATTTCGGGTCACATTCAATGGATTACAAAAATACTTATGAAAGTTGGAACAACTTGACGTTTAAGTACCACTGCGTTTCGTCATTGTTTTCAGGGCTATCTAGATTCTATATAAAAAAACTCCTCTTAGTGGTGACATAGGGGACTGCCTTCTGGTGTGAATAAATGGGACTCGACGTGTTTCAGCGGGTGTAACAAGGTCAGCAATCAGTAAATGTCGTTCCTGGTTCCACACCACTAACGGTAGATCCGTTAGGCTCAGCTGAATTGAGAATGAATTCCCGTTCATTGTTGTACGCCATCAGAAATCATATATCCGGATTTCGACCTTATTCAATCACATTAGTATGACATATCTGATGACGTACAACAATGAACAAGAGCCTCGGGTTAAGCTAAATTGGACTCCACGGCCTCGACGTGTTCCAATAGAAATGTATTCTCATTTAACTTTAGCCGTTGGTTGGTGATCTTGTCAAACCTTCTGGAACACGTCGAGTCCTATTTATGCTCACTAGAGGGCCATTCGGCGTATTCTCCTGGCGAGATAATAAGCCGAAGCTCTTGTTCATTGTCGTACGTCGTCAGATATATCATACTGATGAGTTCTAATAAGGTCGAAATCCGGATATATTCTCATTCCCCTCGTAGGTTTTAAATCCGCACTTCAAAAAATGACCGAAATTTGCCTTTACTCTTTCGTAATGTTTTTATCTAATCTAACCCGTTATTACTTTACGACAGCACTGTATGTATACAGCGCCTGATTAAGAGATATGTCGACACCGGCGAAGAGCAAGATTATCTGTTTACGGGCGACGCCGAGAACGGTCGTAGCCGGAGACACTCCCACATTAATTTTATTATTAACGAGTAGACGATAATTGATTGGGTACACGTGATTTTCTAACGATGTGTGGCAATTGTCGCATACGTGCAGGGTTTTTCATTATATTTTGACTGGGGCATTATCTCTCTTAACGTGACAAATTTGAAAAAACGTTTCAAATAGAAGATGCTGGAGTGCACCTGATTTTCATTTAACCTTTAGAGTGTGAGTACCGGGATTTGGGGTTCGTAATTCATCTCAGAAAATTAAAAAAAATTTATATCATGGACTGACCATAGACAAAGTGTCAGTCATTGGTCGAGCCAGTACACTGGTGTCTTATGACTGGTGACAATATAATAATTTATGGTTAATTTTAGACCTGGGTACTCCGGGGTCATCTCCGAGGAACTGGGTCGAATTTCTTAGAGATGACTTTAGCATTCATTTTTGCGGTTCAGAGAGATATTCAGGGCCTGGACATCCTCGCTGATGATGGGTAACCTTGAGATCATCTTCGAGAAGCTGGATAACCAGGTCGCTGTCCTAGACCTAGACAAACAGCCGGATGATGATTTATATACTTTGTGATCGTATAATTTCACCGATGACGCGGGAGTAGATAATTTGAAATGTGCATTTTCGTGATAATTATTACCAAAAAGAAAAAAGACTTTTTTCAAGAGATCGTATTCTAAAAAATACTACAAACAAAACTTCTCCAAAAAAATAAAGAGCAAACCATACTAAACAATAAAAAATGATCTAAGAGAAAAGAGTATTGATAATTTGACAAAGGAATTGTTTTTGGTGATATTAGATAAATAAAGAAGCACTAATTCAGAACTTATTTATATTCAGCTCTTAATTTGTCCAATATCCCCAAAAACAATTCCTTTGTCACCTTATATTTTATGTACGTAACTGATAACTAGTATTGGTAATATTTTTATACAAGCGCATTAGAACTTACAATAATGCCCTGCTAGGTGGCCTATGTAAACCATTAGTGAATTTCTAAAGTCTGGATTACATATTACCAATTTATTGTGCCAAAAATCTCTTCCCTATGTGATTCTTAAAAGCAACAATAATCCATCCGTGCTGGCGACATATCTGGATGTCCAGGATAGCGATAACTGGATGTCCAAGGTTTAAAATAATCATGTGATATGATACTGTATTGTCATTATAAGGCTCTGAGCAAAATTTCAGCCCTCTAGGACATCTGGCAGAGAGTTGTAAGAGCGGTAGGTTAACATGTAATCCACCTTCAGTACAAGTTTGAAAGTGTTAGAGTCATTTGTTTGTTCTTTCTGACTGTTTTCGCAAACCGTTTTTTCTAGTGCGTTTTAAAAAAAGAGTGACATTAATTTTGAGCAACGATGTGCTATCAGGTTTTGCTTCAGACTTGGACACAGCGCAACGGATACTTTTGCAAAACTTCAACACGCCCACGCAGACAGTGTTTTTTCAAGAGCCCAGGTTTTTCGGTGGTTTAAGAGAGTCAATTGAAGATGAACCAGGAGAGAAAGGTGTCTTGACTGTTTGAATACTTTTTGGATTACTGGTAATGAGACTTTTGTGATATTTTTCTCTTCTCCAGATAGAAAAATCACCTCAAGGGGCATTATTTTGGGACCATAGAAAACATTCAAACGGCTGTAACCGACGAGCTGAAAGCTATTCCAGTATATGAGTTCCGTCACGGCTATAAGGAATGGAAAATCCGTCTCCAGCGCTGTGTGGCTTCCCAAGGAAGTTATTTTGAAGGAGACAATATTGAATTGTAATTTTATTTGAATAAAAAATAATTAATAATCAGTCTCATTACTTAATTTACACACGTCGTACGTCTCAAAGACTACTTTATACCGATTCGTACAATTTTACGGTATTTACGACCGTTTTCATCGTGCAAAGATTTGCTCGTGGTTACTGAAAACCGCTGCCTAAATAAAGATTTCCACAATTCTTGTATGATACTAAGTTTCATGAAAACGGAACATATTTTATTTATGTAAATTGGCACATTTAATTATCCATAATTAAAAGTCCTACACCACCACTGAATATCTCAATTATTGTGGAAGGACGTGGTATCCGTGTGTGATGAGGATCATTTGAATTCACTACAGACTTATAAATAACATCATAGCCATGTCTTATGGTTTCAAACAAGCTCCAATGGCATGAATGTTACAAGAACAAACTTCATTTGACAGGAATTCATTGTGTCTCCGTTCTTTTAAATTTTCTGGGTATATTTTATGCCATATCGTCAGTAAAAAATTCGTTTATAGAACTAAAAACACACTCAATTCCTCGGGCCGTTATGCAGTAAAACATTATCAATGTTATAATCTCGATGGTTGAAGGTTATACAGACGAAAGTTGCCGACGACTACGAAGTTTGCGTCAACTGCGATTACGAAGTTGGAAACTTTTTTGTATACACACACACACAGTCGGGTCGCTCAGCCGTCCTTATTTATTGAAAATGTGCATGATATATTCCTGCAATTTGTTACTATAAAAGAGATTATATGGAAATAGGGACGTTTATCGACAGTCTTTGTAAAGAATAAATAGATTTACGTTAAGTAAGATTACTATCGCTTTTGTAAGTTTTCAGCCCTCTTTGATGGGATGGCGGAATAAAAAATTTAGATATACTATATACTGGAGCCCAAAAAGTATGTAATATTTAAACAATTTTACATGGAGAACTTAGGACATTTTTGTGTTTCTCTATATACAGTGTGGGCCACTAGGAAGCAGATCACCCTTTTTTAGAGGCACAAAAAAAAACATTATTTTTTAACAAGATAGTATAGTCTAGTCTGAGGGTTACTGTACGTTTTTTTTTTATTTTGGATAGTAGAATGATAAAAGGTTTTGTTTTTTTAGCAGAGAATCAAAAACTCTTTAGTCGGAACTCTTTTACATACCTATACATATATACCGTTTTGTTCAAAAATAAATTTTAAATACACATTACAATAATAAAACAAAAAATGGGCAAATAGACCCCTGTAAAAATTCTGTTTATGTTTCAAACTGAAAAGTTTGTTTCAATCTGAGATATAAGAGCTGTATTGCACAGTGCGGAGCTGCTATATTGTCAGTCCCATGGTTCCACCAAAAAGCGTAATTTAACCCCCCTCCCTTCACATTAACTTGGTCGAAAAACTTTGTGAAAACACTACTGTCCAACAGGAAGCTGCATTTAAGTACATACTTGCAAAATATTTTTCCAAGGCTTTCCAAAGCCAGACTTAAAGGAGCCATATTGTCCCACAAATTCGAACAATTACAAATACGAATACGAATACTGTTTCTCTGAGGTTCAAAAGACTGCATCGACATATTTTTGAATGGTGGTCAAAGAATTCTTGAGAAATAAAAAAAATTAAAACTATAGACCGATTGTTACCAAACTTTTATTTAATTACCACAATTTGTTTGTGTCTTTAAACATCCAGTTTCTGTATTCACATCTTCATATTTGATTCTTAATTTTTCCTGAAAATTTAGGAAGTGATGAACAATGCGACCGTTTTCATTGGGACTTAAAGCACCTTGAGCGGCGATTCCAGGGATTTTGGGATGACCATACATATGTTGGGAGATATTAGAAGATAATTAATGTTAGGAGATAATTTCTTGCTGATGATAAGAGAAACCAACTCAAATTTATACAAAAAGGGGAGTAAAAATTATGTGAAAAATTATATTTTTGTTATAAAACGAGAATAAATATATTTCTTGAAAATGGGATGTGATAACACTTTCTTGTCACTTTGGATTTAGCGACATGATCAACCCACTGAAGCAACCCTTTTTGTTACCAAGGGAACAGTCCTGTAAATGTCATTATTCTCTGTTGTGTCAAGTTATTTATCTGACATTCTGTTTCTGAAAAGAATATTGGTAATCTGTTATGTTAAATTAACAATATAGCTTCCTTTGTCGTCTCTCAATAGAAGTTTATGCATCGATTCGTAACCTAAATAAGACTATATTTTATAACACAAAAATAGAAAATTTATTAATGAATGTTATTATAATAGAAGCTTTCAATATAATGTCTTCTCCGTTTCCTCCAAAAGTAATACCGACTCTCTGCCAACTTTATGTGACGTAATTCAACATAACGACTGACCCTTGTTATTTCAATTCTGCCTGACCAATTTCTCCAATTTATTTTACTTCCACATACAGCAGTATGTGAAAAAAATACAACAAAAATTCGCTACATCGGCCTAAAATGTTCTGAAACGTCGAGATTTTAAGTTTAAGCGAGCACAAATTTCTGTCTGTCGGTCTGTCTGCCTGTTTGCCCGTCTGCCTGTCTGTCAACCTATAGGTATGTCTGTCTGTCTATCTATTAACCTTTCTTGTGTACACGCGTTAAGATATCAGCTCCAAACTTGGAACGCTTACTTACCATGACGAGGTCTCGACCTGATTAGATTTTGATCTTAATCGGTTGAGGGGTTATGGGTTAAATAATAGTAATATACTTTTTCTTTAACTACTGATAATTTTCAAACGAAGCAAGAGATGCACATCAAATTTGAGATACATGAACAACAACAAAGTTAACAAACGGATGGTTTTTAGCTAAATAGGGTGAAATAGGGCGGAAGGTTGAAGAGGGTAAATATTTAAAATAGGTGAAATAAAATTTTGTGACATAAATTTTAGTAACTGTTAAGTGGACATTGCTATAAAAAAATCTTGCTCTGTTCAACCACGCCTCCCCCAAGGATACGGAGGTAATTAAAATTAACTATAAGAGAAAGATGAAATAAAATTAATTGGGAAAAGTATGCAAAAAGATTTTTTCAGGTTTGAGTTGTCCATATTATTTCTTAGAAAATAGTAATGAAAAAAGTAACCACAATTACACAGGACTACAAAAAAAAAAAAAGTCCTGATACAGAAAGGTGAAGTATCTTCTGGGACGTTTCTCGGTGTGCTAAAAACGAATCTCAAGTCAGAACTGACCCATCACCCTTAGATTTCGACCCAGCACACCCTAGCACCCCCCAAATGGTCAAGTTTTCACATCATATAAAAATTCAAAATAAATATCTCATTCTACGTTTTTCGGTGTGCTAAGAACGAATATGAGATCATAATTTACCCATCACCCTTAGATTTCGCCCCAGCACCCCCCAGAACCCCCCCAAAAGGTGAAAATGTTAGTTTAAATAAAAATTCAAAATAAATGTCTCATTCTACGTTTTTCGGTGTGCTAAGAACGAATCTGGGGTTATGATTTACCCATGACCCTTAGATTTCGAGTTCATAGAAGCGCAAATAGCAAAACCGTAAATTTTCCCAAGGTACAGGTCTGGAGAGGCGAAATTCGTGGATGTCAAGAGGATTATCAAGAACCCAGGATTTTTCATATATGATACAAGCGGCGTTCACTAAGCCAGCATATCCGTAAGTTCAATTCACACTGCTGGAAACTCTTCTAGACGGACGAAATTTATCAGTAGCCATAGCAAGGCAAATTATATAATTTCATTATGATGCTTCCCATAAGCCTAATTTAGACCAACTGTAACGTTTGAGTGTTTTGCCGAAAATTCAAGGATGATGGGTTAATTAAAAAAAATTTCACCGTATTCAATTTTAACACAGGTACCTTAGGTGACGATAGGTTTGAAGCCCGTGGTAGTTTTTTTCTTTTCATACAGGTGCCAAAATACAGTGAGATATTAATACAGTGAAATTTTAAAACCGCGGGGGATGAAGGGGTTTGCCGCGGTGCCGGGGAGATAGGAAAATTAAAACTACTTTTTATTTGCCATATTCGGTTTCAATACCCCAAAAAAGTAGAATTATTTATTTTGAATTTTTATATAAAGTAAAATTTTGATCCTTGGGGGAGGTTCTAGGGGTAGCTGGGGTGTAACCTTAGGGGCATGAGTAAATTCTGACCTCAGATTTGTTCTTAGCACATCGAAAAACGTAGAATGAGATATTTACTTTGGATTTTTATATGACTTAAAATTTTGACCCTTTGGGGATGCTGGAGCGAAATCTAAGGGTGATGGGTAAATCATGACCTCAGAATCGTTCTTAGCACACCGAAAAAACGTAGAATGAGATATTTATTTTAGATACCAGCTAGGGTGCGCTGGGGCGAAATCTAAGGGTGATGGGTCAGTTCTGACCTGAGATTGTGTGTGAAACTGAACTGTGAACTGAACTGTGAACTGAACTGTGAACTGTGAACTGAAACTGTGAGTTTTTTTAGCACACCGAAAAACGTCCCAGAAGGTACTTCTCCTTTCTGTATCAGAACTTTTTTTTTTGTGTGCCTGTGTTATCTTTCAAAATCACTTTTCTTCTGAATTATCTTTCAAGTATTTAAAAATATTATCAAACAAAATAAAATATTTTTTTATGAAAAACGAAGTACTTTTAGAATATAAATGTGGTTACTTTTCCATTTCAATTTTCCAAAGAATAAATGGAACCTGTCAAACTTGAAAAAAAAATCCATGAAAAGTATCGGTTAAGTTGTTCAGAAGATAAAAGTTCAATTAATTCAAAAACCATTCATTTTTTTGTTTGATGTAGGTTAATTTTTCTTTAGTAAGTCCAAGGAATCCGAAAATGTTTTTTTAAGTTAATTTTTGACGGCTATCTAATTTTTTATGTTTAGGTCCACTTCTGAATTCACTAATGGTTTAAAACGCCCTTTACGAGTTGTTATTATACACAGAAAATACTCAAACAATATTAAAATATACAGACATGTACAAAAATTCTTGCCAGAAAAGTAAAGTTAAGCCTCAAGAGAAAAATTATAGTATATAGTTTTATTTTACCTCCCCAGTATAGTCCTACAATGTTATCGCATACTTACCGGGCACCCTGTATTTGTCATCGGTAGACATGCACATCAAAAAAATATATAAAATAAATAAAGGAAGACAAAAATTAAAATGTTTAAACTAACACTAATTAGCTATTAACTAAGTAAGAAATATGCATTAAAAAATATTTTAGGCGCAATTTATCATAGTTACCATTTACACGTGTAGAACAGTATTGAATGATTTTATAATAACTGAAAAAAAATCCTCCCAAAACTAACATGACAACAGAGAGAGCCGACAATCAAAGACTTGTCCCGAAAAAAGGAAAAAAGAAACAACTACAAGCGGCGTGGAAGAATCACTAACGGCACGATATAAACGTGCCGTATAACAAGGTCACAGGTTAAGATGGAGTGTGGCCACCGGCTGTGATTATAGGACACCGCGGTCAGATTTTAATGTAGTACGGACGATAGGCCCGAAAATTTATCTGAATATTCTGTATCGAGGAGTTGGGACTTTTTTTAAAAAAAAATTAAAAATGATATCTTTATGTTCATTTTAAAAATATTACAAATAATCTACAGGTTGCAAATAAATCTACCTATATTTTCATCGGTATTAGGTATCGATATACCAAAATAGTTAACCACAAAAAATGTAAAAATACTATAATATATAATAATAAGTTTACAGTTGAGATTACGAACATGTGAAAATAGGTACTATTTATTTAAGTGAGGCATATTTACCATATTTATTAGATATGAACTAAATAATCGGTGAATAAATAATATTAGAATATATTATTTATTTTTTTACAAACTTTTAAAAAAATTTTTAACAAGTTTTTTATCCCTATAATAACAAATTTTATTACCAAATCAAATAGATTCCTCCGCAACCATCGCATAATATACAGAGTGTGTATGAAATAAATAGCCAGCCAAGAATAAGGGAAATAAACAAAACCTAACTGAAATATGAAATAGGACCGATGTAACTGCTACATCCATCGGACATGCCCCACTCAGTGGATGGTCAGTGTTTATATGGTTTTCCTCTTATAATAAATATACTTATGTTTTTCTGTATAGTTTACTTGTCATTACGTAACATTCATAAATAAAATAAATGTGATAATTGCATTCCGTCAGTTGCAATGCATGTTATGCATGTTATGCATGTTGCTCCACTTGCCCTTGACTTAGTTACGCTGCGGCAGATAATGGGTTTACTTTGGTTTTTTTTTCATGTCTACTATAAATTTTAGGCCTACTATACAGTGGTACCTGTACTATACAGTCTGCTTCATTTTTTATGTCAAAATGTGTCGACCTCACCAACGTATAGCCCAGGTCACGCTTTATCGCAAGTTCATTGAGCAGCGTTGCCAGTTATTAACAAATCACCAATATGTAATTTAATTGTCCAAAGCTGTAATTGTTTCAGCATCCTAATACTCAATTTTTATATTTTTAGGAATATATAATATTACCTCTATTACAGTGGCGGCTAGTGATAAAGGGCACAGGGGCACGTGCCCAGCCCAAATTTCAATAGAAAATATTTATTTTGTGTTAATTTACTATAAATTACTGTTACAATAATATCAATTAATTGTATACGACAAACTATTCATATTCTCATTATTATTCCTTTTATACCACAAATAATGATTTTTATCACATATATATGACAGACTATCGAACGAGCACCGAGCCACCGTACTCTGAATTCTTCGCATTTCGCGCGTATGGGCACACAGTTTCCCAGCCCTCGTTTTTAATCGGGCTTTTTCGGTGACTGGTAAAGTTTAGCGACGATTGCATGCAGACAGACGTCGTTAAATCGTTCGAAAACCAGCTGAACAGGTCACACTTGTTGAGTGACCTTTTTTAGTGATTGTTTATTTTCTTCGCTGAGAAGTGTGTTTTTACTTGTTTTTGATTGTGAAACGTTTCAAAATGAATTCGGTGGACTTTTTATTGACTAATGAAGATATTACATACGAGATCCGAACGGAAATTAAACGGTTAGGAAGGCCGATACCCGATTTGATTATTTCCAAAACAGACGTAGGAAAATCGCGAAATTATTCACGAAATTTTAATAGTAGTGTCTACGGCAGATTTAAGTGGTTATGTGTCCTAAAAGAAACAAAATGTTTTGTTTTATTTGTTTAGTGATGGGTGGCAACCAAAGTGCATGGACTCAAGAAGGGGTGAGTGATTTAAAACATTTAAATGAACGAGCTAAGAAACATGCTAGCTACAATGAAAAACATATACATAACATCTTAGATTTTAGTGTGTTGGGAAAGGTAGACATAGGGCAACAGCTTGATAGTGCTTATCGTGAAAATATAAGACTTCACAATGAAAATGTGGATACACAGACATATTTTAAACCAAATAATTAATTGTATTAAATTTTTGTTAACAATAAGGACAGGCGAGCTGATTTCCTCTACAAATAACGGTAAGATACCTATATCAATTTTTTTTCTCATGTTGTGACTCATTATTTTAATATATTTATGCCCTCAATATTTGTGATTAAATATTATTTCAAAAGCTACCAAATCCCAAAAATTATTCTTGTGAAAGTGTATATTTTTGTATAAAAGAATTTTTCATTGAACTTCTTGAAAATTTTAAAAATTTTCGCCTGCGGCGCCATTGGTAGCTAATGAGTAATCCTACTGACACACCCTGTGCCCACCCATGTAACACACCCACGAGCCGCCACTGCTCGTTACCCTTGTAATAATTAATTTTTCTAAACAAATTAAATGTCAATTTCATTCGAGACTACACAGAACTGCTAGCTTTCCCACCACCTCGCTCGCGATTTGTTCACCCTTCTCTCTTATATTTGGTTCGCGCTTATCTGAGTGAAGTTAATTTAACAATCCCTGTGATTCTGCAATGTTTCCAGTACTCTGCCAGTCTAGTACCTTTGCCATTCAGGATCACGTGATTTGCGACTGAACATTTCATTAATTGTTCATCAGACTATAGATATCCCTATTTTTTATCCTAGAATACTCCTTATACTGAGTTTTCTATCGCATCATCACCCGTGCTAAGGTCACAGCGCCAGTCCTAATCAGTTCTAGCCTTCGTAATCTCAAATCGCAACGGCCAATCACATTTGAAACTGTCCACTTGGATACAGGGCACAAGGTGAGCTGGTTATGCAGTACGCGAAATACCTCGGTTTTGTTAACTTTAAATATAACCCCACATTCGAGTCAAGATCTAGTCGATAATCTTGTCTGTATTTATTATATGAATAACTATTTTTTCCCAGAAATTCATATACAGTCGCATTCGCAGACGACTTTTACAGTTAGTATGTGAGTAGAAGAATTCCGGGTGGAATAATTTTAAAAATAAATAGGAACTGTAATATAAAGTAAAAATATATATATACGAGGTGTGTAAATTTAGTAATGAGACTGGCAAGGTAGCGTCCGATCTAGCAACATTGCGGAGATGGAACTTGGAAGGGCGGTAGGTTAACATGTAATGCACCTTCAGTACAAGTTTGAACTTAGAGTCTTTTGTTTGTTCTTTGTGACTGTTTTCGTAAATCGTTTTATTCTAGTGTGTTTTAAAAATGAGTGACAATAATTTTGAGCAACGATGTGCTATCAGGTTTTGCTTCAAACTTGGACACAGCGCAACGGATAATTTTGCAAATCTTCAACACGCCTATTCTCAGAAGGAAGAGAGTCGATTGAAGATGAACCACGAGCGGAAGGCCTTCATCTTCAAGAACCGATGAAAATGTCTATAGAATACGGGATCTTGTGGGTTCAGATCGTCGGTTGACGAAAGTCGAGGAAGAGTTAAATTTGAATCACACCACTGTTCATCAGATTTTGACTAACGAATTGGGGATGAGGAAAATCTGGAGGAAACAAAAGGACCTTCAGGAGAGAAAGATGTCTTGACTTTTTGGAATCGATGAAAATGGTCTCCATTCTATGGAACGTGTCTGGTGATGATGTTTGGGTGCTGATTTGCTTTTTTGATAGCCACGGAATTCTCCACAAAGAGTTTGTACCTCCAAGTAAAACAGTAAGAAAACCACAGATGGGTTCCTGAAAAACTTCGAAAAACTTCGAACTGACTAGCTGAAGGCTATTCCAGTATATGAGTTCCAGCACTGCTATGAGGAATGGAATAACCGTCTCCAGCACTGTATGGCTTCCCAAGGAAGTTATTTTGAAGGAGACAATACGGAATTATAATTCTATTCGAATAATAAAATTTAAAAAAATCAGTCTCATTACTTAATTTACACGCCTCGTATATACCAGAAATCTCGTTACACATTATAATAAAAGTTCATGTTATTTTAGTTACCTATATGTAATAATCACGTAGACCATGTAAATATGTTTCGGACATACATTGTTGTTATTTAAAGTATTTTTTTTATATAGGAACATCGCTAAAAAATATCTTATGTTTAGTTTTATTTTTTATTTTTTTGTAATCTACGTAGCCATAAACACAGTGACAAATCCCAATGACTTTTAAACGACATACTTTTGTAATTTAGGTGGAGGTTTGAATAATAACAAATTATTAGTGAATTACGAACTATTATTGAAATTCGAAAGGATCCCAAACGCAGAGCATGGTCAGATTTTGGGCTCTTCAATGAATGATCTCTTGAGGCAAGCATTTAGGAAACAATAAAATTTAAGACTTCGAATCAAAGAATTAAAGTTTCGGTTATTGAACTATATTGGGTAGTTAAAACTAGGGTATAGAACTAGATTGGGTAGTATCTAAAACAGTTTGGAAAATTTTACATTCATTTAGAGATCAGCAAAGTGCCAAAGAGAAATTTAGATGCGTTAAAACGAAACTGCGACTTTGTTTCGAAAATTTTCACTGGCAATGAAATCTGGGTATATCACCGCGAGTGCAAAAGGGTCTCCACCTCCAAAAAAGGGCGAAAACGCAGTGTTCGGAGGGAATATTAATGGCAACGATTTTCTGGGACTGCGAGGGTATAATGTGGATTGGGTACATGTAGAAGAGATTATTCTTAAAATATATTATTATTAACATCTCAAACTGTCATCCGAGCGAAAATACCTCAACATTTGTCGGAAAAACAAAAACATTGATGTTGCACAACAGGATTTCAAGATGCATAAGGATTTCAAAGTTCCGGAAGTTATCCAGGAAAGTGGCTTCCAGGAATTGAGACGCCCACTCTATAATCCCGATCTAACACCCAGCAATTTCCAGTTTTTCTCTAACTTGAAAAAACAGATGTGAGGAACGATGTTTTTTTTCTGATGACTTGAGAGCTGCTATCGACGAGTTACTAAAATAATATTTTTTGAAGAAATCTCATTATTTCAGGAACGTTGAAATAAGTATATAGACTTTAGTCTATTGAGTATTAGATATAAAAAACTTTTCATTGCTCTCTATCTGTTCTCTAACGGCTAGGTAGATTACATAAAAAAAAAGCTCCCCTCGTATATTATTACTTTTCGTAACTGTTAAAGCTGCACAACCTTAGCCAACTCATGTATTATTTTTTCATCAAAGTTTTATATTAATCTTTAACACCTTCAAGAAACAGCGCATTCGCCATTTTTGCCATTCGCCATTTGCATAGCTACTGAATACTTCAAATCAATTACTCATATACTGGAATATCCTTCAGCTAGTCGGTTACAGCCGTTTGAATGTTTTCTATGGTCCCAAAATTACGTCCCTTGAGGTGATTTTTTAATTTCGGGAAAAGAAAAAGGATTCAAGTCAGGCGAATTAGGACGCTGAGGAGCCACAGGGATGTCTTTACTGGCTAAAAACTCGTTTACTGAAATAGCACAATTTTTCTCATACCCAATTCGTTAGTCAAAATCTGATAAACAGTGGTGTAATTCAAATTTAACTCTTCCCCGATCATTCTTGTTGTCAACCGACGATTTGAACGCACAAGATCCCGTATTCCATTGACATGTTCATCGATTCTTGAAGATGAAGGCCTTCGCTCGTGGTTCATCTTCAATCGTCTCTTCCTTCTGAGAACCATCGAAAAACCGGGGCTCTTGAAAAAAACACTGTCTCCGTAGGCGTGTTGAAGTTTTGCAAAAGTTGCGCTGTGTTCAAGTCTGAAGCAAAACCTGACAGCACACCGCCGCTCAAAATTAATTTCACTAATTTTTAAACGCACTAGAAAAAACTGGTTTTAAAACGCAACCTTGCCAGTCTCATTACTTAATTAACACACCTCGTACATTCAACTATTTTTCTTATTTTTTATTTACAGTAATTACTCATCACTAGGGTCCGGAAAGTGTGCCACAATGCAGAGTTAACAGCGTTATAATATCCAGAAGTCCCGCACGGGACCGGTGTACTACGGCATACCACCCCCGGAGTCTCCGCGCGTTACCAGACATGGTCAGTGACTTAAGTATACACAGGCAAGAAATACACTCGCATATAATTTATAAAACACTTAAAAATACGGTTTATACTTTATATAATTACGGTTTATATAATTATCTTAGAATTATCATCACTATAATAGTTTTACTGTTGAGTGTACGAGTAGAGTGTCTTGTACCGAGAACTATAAAAAAGCATAAGCCTGCTGTATCGAATCATTTTTCAGTTATATTTCAAAGATATAAACACACTACTGCAAAAAACGTTCTGATGTAACCGAATCATATAATTAAGTAATAAAATCCTAGACGAATTAATATTTATTAACTTTACAGACACGGTGTACCACGAAGGAAGTAAACAACGACGCGCCAAAGCCGAAAAAAAATACATAAATGCAGTCCGCTTTTCGAAGACGCCGACAAAGCCTCGTTCATGAATATTCACATCGTTGCCGATTTCTAACAGAAAAAAAACGAGATTGGGAACAATAATAATTATCGATTAATGGGAACGGGTACAAATTAGAACTGGCGCCTAGACCCACGCCTAAAATAAACCAAGGTGAATAATAATTAATCATGGGAACAAATTAAAATGGATTGGGATGATTATGAGTTATAACGACGTCTTTGATTCTGGTGGCTCTTATAAAAGGAACGTAAATTTGCATTGTACTCCTCCAAAGACGGTGTGATGGCGGTAATTTTTAATGGCGGTAAAAAAGCTGCTTTTACCAGTACCGCTACAATGTATGTTCCAAAGTAACAGCAACAAAAAATAAACAGAATACTGGAACATTGCTTTTTATACTAGCAAGGGAACACCGGCAATACGAAAATTCACATTTTGATGAAACTCTGCAGTTTATTAGAGTTACTTAAAATAAGAAGAATGCCAATTTTACAGCTGACCAACCGCCCATTTTTAGTGTGTGGCACCTTTAAAATGTAAAACCACTCTTCTCATTTGCGCCAATATCTCGAAAACCGTTAGCAATTAAAAACACGTGAGGCCATGGAACATTCTATGTCTTTGGACCCATGACGTCATGCGTCACATACATGATGCTCGATAGAGTTTTTCCCTACCCCAGATTTTGCCCCTTCAGGTTAGGCAAACCATCTTTACTAAGCGTGACGTGACGCAAAACCATGACGCAGAAAGTAATATTTTCCAGGGGCAATCCCATAATAGAATGACAGAAATGTCAAAATGAGGAGAATTGAATGAGGGCTGAAATGAGGAATTATATGAGAGTTAAATGAGGGCTGAGATGAAGGTTTAAATGAGGGATAGCTCTCATCCAGGCCCAGGTCGGGCGGGGTGCGTGACGTGACGCATGACGCAATATTTTCCAGGGGCAATCCCATAATAAAGACATAGCATGTCAAAATGGTAAAGACAAAAATTCAACTAAATTAATAACACTAAAAGATGACTGTAATAGATACTTAATGTAAAAAGTTTTTTAATAAAAAAAATATAATACAGGTTTCGATGTAGGGAATGGAGGTATGGAATTTTTTGAAAGGCGTGTCATGTGAGGTGGGGTGAACTGAATGTTTCCCTAATAGATAGTATCTACTCGTTGGCAAATGCCATTTCAGTTACCATGGAGCCGTGGACTACAGCTCATCGCGTGTTGGTTTACAACACCTTTATTGAAACGGGCCGTTCTGTGATTCAAACACAGCGAGGGAGTTACTGTTTTGTTTGATGTGGCATTAGCCGAAACTTTATTATTGGCCCTTACTTTTTTCGTGAAAACATACGCACAATTACTGTAAACTCAGCTAAGCTGAACACCTAGCTATATTACATATATTACATACAATTTTTTCTGTCGCAATTGAGAAGACGATGCATTAACCTCAATGGAGCAACTTGTCATACATCCAGAACAGAAATGATTTTTTTTAATAGAACATTTCCCAGGACGTTTCATTTCGTTGCGTAGAGATGTGGAGTGACCTCCTCGGTCCCGAGACCTATCTTATGCATACAAAAACAAACCACGTATACTTGAAGCCCTTTCAGAAACAATCACTCGAGAAATTCGAAGTTTTCCACGTGAAATGCTTCAATGGAGTATGGACAATTTCTCGTGCCGTCTACAGAAGTGCCTAGACAAAAACGGGCACCACCTAACTGACGTAATTTTTCGCACCTGATTACTTTTTTCTTATTTTCCACTATGCATCGTTTAATTGCAACATTGGAGCTATGTATTAAAAAAAAGTTTGAATTTCGTTGAAAAATAAGAGTGATAGTCTTTTAAAAAATTCCATACCTCCCTGCCAGACCCTATGTGACCACCACACTGAATTTCATAACATGAATATTTAAGGACATATTTTCTTCCACGAATTTCACGATTAAACTGTTGTTGGCTCACACAAGTGCAAAGGAAGGTTGCGCCTTCTCAACGAGCCTTCTCAGAAATGTTCACCCACTCAAACATTTTTTGGAGGGGGTCAATAAACATGGGGTTGGTTTTTGTGGTGTGGACGGCGAAGAACTTTACGTCACAGTGTAGCAACTTCTAATCATTAAAACCAACCCAATTTTTAAACATCCTGTCCCAAAACCTTTTTTAAAAGGTGAAAAATTTCGTGATTTTTTTCTCGTTCAGCTTTCTGAATATTGTGGGTAAGTGGCACTTCGATGTATATGATGATCCCCTCTTCGGTGTCCCATGTTGATCAACACAATATCTAGTCCACTACTACCACATTGACCAACACAATGTTAAGGCCACTATTCGATTGGTGATAACCAGCCTATCCCGGTATATCACTGAAAATTCTGAATTCAACAAAACTGAAGTATATTTGTAATATGGCGGAGCTGTCGCTAAAAGACCATTCTTGAATGTTAGTTATCATATTTACCAATTGGTTGTACCTTGTATGTAATATATTCTATTATGTGTTCTACAATTTCGCTCCCTAATGATGTATTTTCGACGTTGTCCCTCAAGATACATAAGATATTAAAAAAACGAACAACTAAATCAATTTTCTACTAGTTGTAATAAAAAACTTAAAAATATGGTTAATTATAACATATCAAAATTGGATGTCCTAACTTCACTTATATGTGACAGTATCCTTTTTAGGCTCCAAATTCTGTTGTTTGGTGTTATCGAGTCTCTTTCCAAAAACTCTTTTTGGGGTCACGGCTTTTTCCTTCTTCATTAATTTCGGGTTCACGACTCTACTTTTCCTTCTTAACAGGCTATCATATATAACGAAAAAAAAAAAAAAAATTAATCTGGCATTGTGGCTTACGCGACATCTATCCCCAAAGTGTATTCCTCAAACATGTTAATATAGTAAATAATTTTTGTTACGCATTTTTTTTTTGTTTTACTGCAGAACAATAAAATATCTGTTATTGCCACTTATAACTTATACTATCACATAGTGTTCGTTAACCATCCAGTTACTTTTTTCGACATAATAATTAAAACTGGTTAACGATGTTTTCTAATACAGAGTACGCTGAACCAAAATGCCCTCCCTACTCTGTCGTTCCGCCAATTAACAGAAATAAAAGGGCGTTCAACAAAGGGGTGTTAACAAAGTGTTCGTTAAATCGCAAGTTCGGCGTAATAATGCGGGGAAAAAGGGTACCCTGAACCCCTTTGGGTTGCCAATTAACAGAATATTCGGTAATGAATATTAAATTGTTGGCCGCGACTCGAATTAGCTCGATTATCGTCTGATTAAGAGTACTGATGAAAAAATATAGGTGTTTTGTGTTTTAAAATTCCTAGAATGTTGTGGTAATTCGTGCACTATACCGTCTGATATTCCGAAATAACCAACACTGACTCCCATGTGTTGATAATTCGTTCCTAAGAATTATTCTGTTAAGTAACCTAAGTAAGTCTCAGGGTGCCGGATTTTTAATCTAGATTGCTAGCCTATACGGAGCTGTTATTTGGTGGTAAAAGCCAACAAACCACAACAAAAATAAAGCTACCCAGATATAAACGATGCTTGTAAGAACGAGCTAAATAAACCCCAAAAAAACTAAAATCAAATCCCTAACAGTATATCTAAGTCTAAGTATTTTCAATTTTGACCAACTCCCAATAGTACTCTGCTGTTTGTAGCAATGATACAAACGAAACACCCACGAAAAATTCAGAAGGGTGTGTGGGATGAATCAACTAGCTGTCGGTTTGCTGGGGAATATATGCAATGCCCAAGCGAGGATGTTTCAAAGACAGATACGACAAGGAAAAACTTACGTATGTTCAGGAAAGCAAACACTCCTTTGCGAAGGGTGTGAACAGGAAGAGAAGACAGTCCAGCATCTACTTTGTAATTGTGCAGCTATCTCGGCAATGAAAGTGCGTTGTCCTTCCGTGGGTGTAGCGGAATCACCACCTTTTTCGGAAGAATTGGGTGACTGGAGTCATAACTCGTGTGGCTACCTTATTTAGGATGCACAAGATGTCCAGTGGGGCATAATTACTCGCTACTCTACACTCATAGTTACATTCTAGTAGCTCCAGAATCCAGAATGCTAGATCGAAGAAGGAAAGGCAAGGCAAGAAGAGGCAAGGAATGTTCCTTATATGACTCAGGCATTGCAGATTAAATGCAACTGTAATTGTATCTTACATCGAAGTGATGTGTTAAAGAAACATTAAATGCGTTTTTCTCAAAACAATATTTGTTTAACTTTTAAATTATATGTCATAATTTACTACCTCGATCGGATTGCATGGATTTTGCACATATCTTCAATCAACACATTCGTTTTCACACGAATTCGAGTTTTTTTGCTTTCCTAGCCTTCCATTTGGGTTCAGTAATAACCCTCTATAATTTGCTGGTGGCCTAGGCTTCCTTACGAAAATATGAGAATATCAGATTCCACCAGACGCCATAGCGTTCGCCAAACAATTACTTATTTGGAACAATTTTGACACCCTATTAGTGAAGTTTCCTGCGCAAGATCTTACAACTATACGAGGTGAGTAAATTAAGTAATGAGTCTGATTTTTTTAAATATTCTATTCGAATATAATTACAATTCAGTATTGTCTCCTTCAAAATAACTTCCTTGGGAAGCCACACAGCATTGGAGATGGTTCTTCCATTTCTCATAGCAGTGCTGGAACTCATATACTGGAATATCCTTCAGCTGGTCGGTTACAGCCATTTGAATGTTTTCTATGGTCCCAAAGACACGTCCGGTGAGGTGATGTTTGAATCTCGGGAAGAAAAAAAAAACACAAGGACTCAAGTCAGGAGAATATGGAGGCTGAGGAGCGACAGGAACGTTTTTACTAGTTAAAAATTCGTGTACTGAAATGGCTGTGTGACAAGCCTCATTGTCGTGATGCAACATCCAGTTCTTGACGTTTGGTCTCACACGCATGATCCTTTTTCGTCGCAAGTTTTTCAAGAACCTCTCTGTAAAAGTGTTAATTTACTGTTTGGCCTGGAGGCACAAACTATTTGTGGACAATTCCCTGGCTATCAAAAAAAGCAAATCAGCATGCATTTGATTTTCGACTTGCTCATCCTTGCTTTTTTGGGTCTTGGAGAGCTTAATGTGTACCATTCCATGCTTTGGCGCTTGGTTTCCGGGTCATACTCAAACACCGAAGTCTCATCACCAATTATACACGTTCCATAAAATTGGGATCATTTTCAATCGATTCCAAAAAGTCAAGACACCTTTGTCTCCTCATGTCCTTTTGTTCCTGCGAAAGGTTTTTTCGAACAATTTTTGCGCAGATTTTTCTCATCCCCAATTCGTTAGGTATTCAAAATCTGATGACCAGTGGTGTGACCAGTGGTGTGATTGAAAATTTCCCCTATCATTATTGTCGTCAACCGACGATCTGAACTCACAAGATCCCGTTTTCTATCTACATTTTCATTGGTCTTCCGCTGCGTGGTTCATCTTCAATTGACTCTCTTCCTTCTGAGAATGCCTTAAACCACAGGAAAACCTGGACTCTTGAAAAAACACTATCTCCGTAGGCGTGTTGAAGTTTTGCAAAGTATCCGTTGCGCTGTTCAAGTCTGAGGCAAAACCTGTAAACACAAAATTTGTGTTGCTCAAAATCAATGTCACTCATTTTTAAAACGGACTAGAAACAAACGGTTTACGAAAACAGTCACAAAGAAAAAACGAATGAGTCTAACAAGTTCAAACTTGTACTGAAGATGCATTATATGTTAACCCATCATCCTTCCGAGTCCTGTCTCCGCAGTGCTGCTAGATCGGGAGTTACGTTGCCGGTCTCATTACTTAATTTACGCACCTCGTATACTAATTTATGTACCTACATCTCAAAACCCAGTTTATAGAAGCACACGTCAGACTATTGAAGAACTCTGTCGTGCTGTTAAACACGTTTGCCCCCATAACCCCCTCCCCCACGCACACACACAATTGGGAAATGCATTTCATGACATGAAGCGCCGATTTCCTTTAGTCATTCACAATTTTCTTTACACATTTTCATGGCACGATCAGATTAAACAACTGTACTGACTTGTTAAGTATCCGCTGATTTGTTATTACGAATTGGATATTGCCATAACAAAACTTCAGCCTACCCTAATTGGATTTCCTTTTTGCAAAATAACGGAAAAAGAACTGAATTTTTCTACGAGCTACGCTAGGATACCCCGTTGATTCTGACGCCCGGTTTCGTGTCAAATCGGGCCGTGTCGTTCTTATTCCAAAAAATCCCGCAAAGCGAATTAATCTAATAGGGCACAGCCAACGAGACAAAGTAAAACAAATGCACACAGTCGAGTGGGGCATTAATTTGGGGGATGGGACGGCGTTTCACCTAATAGAATTGCTGTCTAAATAAGTAATTTATAAGACGAAATGGTCTCATAAATAACGGACCCAATAAAGTGCCCCCGGCGCGACGCGGACTTATCATACTGGTCCCGACACATTAACCTAAAAATGGCGCGCGGGGGATAACTGTGACAATTGATTCGATAAAGTGGCGACGAAAAGATGCTGCGGAACCGGTGCAGTCGGGAGAACGCTGGATTTACTGGATACGCCGGATAGTTACTGGATAAGTAGAACGAGACGCCAATAACATTAAATATTATTACTATCTTATTATTGTTTTTGTAAGTAGTGAAGTTTTTGGGTCGTTTGATATATGTATGATCATTGTTTCCACGTATCCCAATCCCGCAAACT